>OZ020193.1:105383349-105977171 GCA_963971165.1 Philopedon plagiatum | reverse complement strand
TGTACCAAGCAACAAGTTACAGTGGAGCACTGTTAAATTGGAGTTTGTTAGGCGATGTTAGGTTTCCTATACCTGTGTTAAATTCAACGGAATTTTTATATGTTTTTATTCATCTGATATAGTTACGACCATTGACTAGTTTATCAGGGTCAGCCCTAGAACAAATATGAAAGGAAAAATTATTTAATTCGATTTTTGACTAGTCAAACCTAGGTGTGACTGTCATGAAATAGTCTTAATCAAACAACGAATCTTAATATACTTCTGTTTATTATTCCCCTGATATAGTTCAAAAACCGAAGCACAACACTAACAGCTTTGGTCAAGGACCGAAATATATTTTAGTTTCGGCCATTGACTAGTGTATTTTCAGTCAAATCCCAGAAGGTATTAACGGCGCCGGTTAAAAATCGAAGGAAAAAATTATTTAATTCGATCTTAGAGTAGTCAAACCTAGATGTGACTCTAATGAAATAGTCTTAATCAAACAACGGATTTACGCTTATCCACGACTAACTAGTCAAAAGTCGACGATTATTTGAGTTTCTATCTTTGGCCAGCCTGTTTGGTCTCTCCCCAAGTTGACCAAAAAACACGCCAGCCAAGTGCCCAGTACTACTTACTACACAATAAAGAAGTATTATTTTAATGACAAATTCTTATAAAATTTCAATGTACACTGGAAAACATCTATATTTTATTTAAAAAAAGTACTGAATTTAATGAAAATGTACTAGATCTTCACAAAAAAGACGAGGCATGCGCAGTTAATACACTGGCAAGAGGAGGTATAAAAAACAAAATTTTTTAAATATCTGCATTTGGTATAAAAAAATAAAATACGTAATTATTCCTAATTTTGAAAATGAAACAGTTATTTCCAAACTCTGCAAAAAAAAGAGTTAGTTCAAATCTATGGACAAAGAAAATATAAGAATTACTAAAACTCTAAAATACCTACATCTCTTAGGAAGGCACGCGGATGAACCCAGTAACGTTTCTTTCATTTATTTCTCTTTTTTGATATTAATGGTGTTGTGATAACAGCAACAACAGCGTCGTCTAGACAATCATCGGAATCCATTATCAGCTAAAACACATTTTAGTTTTGTTTATTCAGTGTGTGTATCACAGTAAAAAATGTTTCATATTTCGTGTTTTATGTTTTCAGTTTCGTATTTCGTATTTCATGATTCATGTTTCTTGTTTCTTCGGTGTGTGGCCTCCCTTAAAGATAATATTTCGTAGTAGATATTCAGTGTACTAGATGACTTAAGAAGGTACTAGATGAAGTACAATTGTACTAGACTGGCAACCCTGGTCACGGCACGAAATTCGACATCGCCTGAGCTCTGACCCGAGCAGTTGTTGCTATTGGGACACCCTTTAGTTACAAGACCCTTTATGGTGAATAAAACGCCCTGTATATCCCCAGAAAACACAGTTCTATGTAAGAATTTAACTGGCAAATACCATTATAAGATATAGGACATACATGAAACCGAGAGCTAAGACAAGACAGACCGCACAGTAGCAGAGGCGAGATGCCGACAACGGATAAGGCCATATATTTGCGAGAGAGCGACAAGTGGGGGCCGTATTGCCGATCTCAGTCACCAGATAACGCCACCGAACATGCCTCTATATTATAATCCCCGAAGCGGGCCCAAGAGAGACCGCGGAAGATAAATATGCTCCCCGACAACTGTTTTCTCATTCAAGTCACAGGACAGGATATATGGGGAATATTTGATAGTAAATGGGAATCAGATTTGGTTATATGTAGTGAGAAATTTCGGGTTGTAAGTTAAAAGCTGAATTGGAAAATGGGCCGTTTTTATTAACTTACTGCAATCGGAATAAGATACAATTTTTTCAGATTTCTGTGAGCACCAGGGGGATTTAGAATTTCATCTAGGGGGGGGGGGGGGGTGGCAACGTCACCTCAAGCTACTGTATTTGAATTTCAGATACTTTCAGATACAGTATCGGTATCGGCATCGGCTAGAGAGGTAGATACAGTATCCGTATCTGAAACGTGATATCGGTCCAGCCTTACTTTCTAAAAAGCTATATATTTTTCGACAAAATTTACTTAATTTAACAGGACCAATTTTTGATTAATATGAAAGTGTAAATATTCTGGCATTTTTTTATTTATGCCTTCTGTTCATTTGAAGAGATATACCTAAGAAGTAAAATTTTTTACGCACTTTCATAAATACATTTTTTCAGAGAACATCTCTTTCGAAATTAACTTGTCGAAAAACATTTTTCGCATACTATTAATTCTTTCAAGGAACGGCTTTTGGAAAAGTAATTTACGAGAAAGTAACCTACCAAACCTAAGGAAACCTGATCAAACTCAAAAAAGGTTCGTTTAGGTTTGTTCAGGATCGTTTTTCGGCTTTTTATTTAACATTTTCCATGCTAGTAGAGTTCATAGCCTAATACTGTTTTCGAAAAAATACATTTTCGGAAATTTTTTAAAAGACATTTTCGAAATATGTGTTTTGCACAATTTCATAAATCCGTTTTCAAAACAGCAGCTTTTGGAAAAGATATTTCTGAAAAAAGGTACTTTCGAAATAGGTTTTCGAGAAAATATTTTCGAAACAACTTTGCGCACTTAAATGAGTGCGCAAAGTAGGTACCTGCCTTGCGCACGCTCTTAGAAAAATGATTTTAGGTTTATTTGGATAAAATGCATACTACCTATTAAAAATACATTTTTTAAGTGTACTAGTGGATTAGGACGTTGTCACCAGGCGCGGCCCGTGAAATTTCAAAGTTGCATATCTCTGTTGCTACTTATGGGACCCATACCAAATTCAGGTTTTTTAATAGTGAGCCTACTAGGAATGTTTTCGTAAAGAAAAAAAAATATTTTGCAATTTGCGAAAAAAAGTTGATTTTTTGAATTGACCCACCTGGGTAAAAAACTACCACTCTTAGATATTTTTTTTATTATTTTTTCTAAACAAATTTTACATCATTTTGTCGACAATTCTTAAATTTTAAGAGAAAAAAATGTGTTAGTACAAAGTTATAGTCATTTGAATTTTTTGCAACCGAAAATTTAAATTATTTTTCGGTTGAAAAAATTCAAATGATTATAACTTTCTACTAACACATTTTTTTCTCTTAAAATTTAAGAATTGTCGACAAAATGATGTAAAATTTGTTTAGAAAAAATATACCTAAGCGTGTTAATTTTGTACCCAGGTGGGTCAATTCAAAAAATCAACTTTTTTTCGCAAATTGCAAAATATTTTTTTTCTTTACCAAAACATTCCTAGTAGGCTCACTATTAAAAAACCTGAATTTGGTATGGGTCCCATAAGTAGCAACAGAGATATGCAACTTTGAAATTTCACGGGCCGCGCCTGGTTGTCACATCAAGCTAAAACGTCTTTACGCCTGTGAAAAATGGATAATGATGCAGTCCGCTTTATAGCTTTAAATCATGCAACTGCATATATGCAGATATTAACATTGATACCCTTTCCATTAAATCCTCAAAACCAATTTAAAATAAGTAGCCTTGTAAGTAGCCGAGTTGTTTTGAATTGCTCACTCTCATTAACCCACCTGCTCATTATTAATTAATAAGATTATAGGGAAGGTAGTGAAGTGTATACTTTACCGTCATATAGAACTAAATATAATTTAGACAGGGGAATATGGTGCAAATTTGGACGATAAAAATATATTATTTATCTTTACTGGCTCATACATTCTCATAAACCCAAAATACATATAAAGGTATCTAGGTTTTTGATCGGGGGGGGGGGGGGGGGTAATTTTCGCTCAGGGCTAAGGTTCTTTCTTCTCGCTTGGTGCATCCAGGAATCAGATTTGATTTTTTTTTATTCTGTCTTTTCATAACCTTCCTCTGTCTTTACTTTTTCGACATTTTTAGACCTTTTGATCCTTGCAATGCTTTAAAACAGGGTAAAGAAATCAAAAATATCTCCCTTATTGATTTTATTTATTCAAGTGAATATGTGTACCTTCATTCAGGTTTTTTTCACCGAGGTGAGAAATTTTACTGTTGACAAAGTTAAAACAGTATTTGCTCAGGTTTCTGAGTCTAATGATCATATTTAACCCAATGTGTAAAAAATATTTTCCAAAAAATACTGTTATCCTTCACTGATGTGAGAATTATAAATAACCAACAGGAGGCAAGTAAACTTAAACATTGCAAAACAGTGCTTTCCATATGCTTCCTGTCTAAACAAGTACTGATGTTGAAAGTTGATAACATGTTTATTTACGAAGCAAACAACTACAAAAAAAATTTACAACGGTGCTTATCGTTCGCTTTACGATCATCAGCACCACATCTATCATCGGCTTCACTAATATGAGGAAGTAAAGCGAATATTATTTGCTATATTCCAAGCATTGTCTATAATTATGGTTCATACTATGTGCTTAAAGATAGTATAGTATATAGTATATAGTATAGTATATAGTCTACTTAATGTCTTGTGTCCTGCTTTCCTGGTGAACCACATACAGATTTAAACGTCCCCTAACAATCACTAATAAACCACTTTTTTCGGATAGCATTAATACAAATTTTTGTTGCGAGTATGAGTCAATGCCATTTTGTCCCAGCATGCCTGATTTTCCCCTGCAGGTGAAGCAGTTATCGCAAACTCGCGATGTAATTGCTTATATACGGCACTAAAAGCTGCCATAATTTGATCATATTACGATGATCGAAGCCGGTAGCATTTAAACTCATGTTTGACCTTGCACGGTCATCCATCAGGTAGCTTTTTATTAATTTGTTTTGTTTTGACATTTCAACAATTTCGTATTATTATAAAATAGTTTCCATCACGAAGTGTGACCAACAAATTACTACTAATCGCGCTATATCAGTCACTTTCAGAGTTGTCAGTGCAGATGCGGCTTTAGGACTTGCGGGCGAGAAAATTGCAAAGGGGCTCTACATTTTATTTTCCATAGCAACCTGTTACTGATTTCGCCCGCGTTTCGTTTCTTTAGGGACAATTTTTAATAGTAGAAAAAAGGAATTGATATTTGATACCCCGTGTTTCAGAGACTTGTGAGATATAAGAATTTTTTCAAGAATACACCCTTGTTTCAGTGGCGGTGATATGTATAAGCGGGTATAAGCAATCCTTACAAAGAAAAAATTGCTATGCTATTGTCAATAATAGTATTATTCTTGACCACTCTCACTTTGGTTATATTAAAGTTAATAGTGTTTCAACAAAACATCATTGAAATATCCAAAAAAACATTGCTTTAAATATAGACTTATTTTTAGAGTTCAAAAGTAGTATTACTTCTTTGAAAACATATTGTCATTTTCTCAATTACAAAAATACTATTGGTAACCAATAAATTACTATTATTTCTTCCTTAGAGTATAGAGTTGTTTAAGCCCAAACATTAAATTATTTGACGAGAATGCTCAAATATAATTGGGTGGAAAATAGTTATTTGTGGGCGGTGTGATGCAAATTAAAATATATTTTATTAAACGAACAAGAACTACAGTTTAAATAAAAAATCTAAGTGAATAATCCTTATATCATGTTAATTAAAATAAACACTCCAATAAAATATATAAGGTATTAGAGAAATAATAAAAAGTATTAATTCAATGAGTTCTATTGTTGGCCGAAGTTTTACTTCTATTGCTCTTTTCAACTTTTTAAGCACCACCTGAATATTTATTTTGTAAATATTGTACCAAGTAATCTTATATTGTATATATTATTAAATTATTATGTAAGGAATAAATTGTAAATATTAACATGAAACAATAAAAATCATTGTGAGTAGCTATATAATTAAAAGATATTCTTATATTGCTATAAGTCATAGCCAATATTATTTCAAAAAAAAGCGTCGCTTATCCACGGAACTTACCTACTTACTGTGCTCTAACCTCTAACGTACCTCTAAGCTTTGCCTTTGCAGTTATTTTCGATAAGTCATTATCTTAAACTCAATCACAAAATTATTGATATTCTGATTTTCACTGATGCTAGAAAGCTTCAACTATAAACTTTATCATCAATTTGGGTCAATAAACCTATCATATTCACTATCAAGGAGATTCGCATACTATTGGTCTTAAAAGGCGTTTGTCAGCTTATTTCAATGTCAGTGTTACATTAATGATCACCAATAAAGATTTACTTATAAGGTGATAATTCAAATATGTATAAATAAACATTTCTGATACGTTAATTAGTTGAAGTTCTGTTATGTTTATTTGAAAATTGAATCCAATATACAAGAATGCATTGCCTAGTATTATACATTAGGTGTGCATTTTACTTACACATTAAAACCATTATTTTATTACCAACTAGCTTCCGCCCGCGACTTCGTCCGCGTGCTATAGGTGGTATACTTTCACGTAGTTTCAAGGGAATACAACTGTATAAAAATTTTACTCCATTGCACACTTTGAACTCCCGGTTCATCCCCTTAGGGATTGATTTTTTAAAAACTGTAAAACACGTGTCTAAACATTTATTTTTTACAGTACTTCTACGATGTCTCGACTTAAAATCTAATATTATTTCTCCATACAAAGTTTGAATCCCTATTGCACGCCCTTAGGGGTTGAATTTTGAAAAACCCTTCCTAAGTTATGTAAGAAACCTCTGTGCAAAATTTCAAGTTTCTAGACCCAGCGGTGTAGGCTGTGCGTTGATATGTCTGTGTCAGTCAGTCAGTTTATTGATTTAAACAATACATTAAGTGTAGTTTAAAGCAAGAAAAGTCAAATATTTGGATCAGTTGTACATAAAATATTAATATAAGTAAAGGTGTCCTTTTTTCAGTTATTGTATAATATTGCCAGCTAATAAATGCTTACAATTGCCTTTAATATCATAGAGCAATTGTAACAAGAGCATTGCTGTTAAAGGCATAGTATTATAATATTAAATAAATAAAATCTGTTACCTATCCTTTTTTCCCTGTAGCAAATAAATTTCTTTATTGAAAATAATAAGAAGACTTAATGATAATTCCGATTATCTATTTACAATTTGCAACGGTTTGCACTGCAACTACCCAGAGCATGAGTAGTGCAAAATTCCCTCCATAGTTATAATCATTATATACATAATTTGCTTTATCAAGAATTGGACTGGACAAGTAGCAATGAAGTAATTTATTCTCACATTTTCAAAGTGCTCGGGAGATAACGATGTTATTAAGACAGAAAGGTCTCCGAGCTAGGCTGTAATCAAGATGTAATTGTGATTTTCTGAGTAAAAATTATCTTTAAGTAATGCCTAGGTTATGATTTGAAGTAGTTTTATGGATAGCCTCACAATGGTCCAACGTACAAATAACAATGATTATTATCATCATTAAAACATTGTCTACAACGTCTTTCTTAAGTAATCTAAAACATTAAAGGAGGTAATTCTATAACAACACACAGAAAAAGGATTCTATAATAGTCAAGAATAAAACCCTACCCTTTACTTAGGCATAATATGGCGTACTTATACAGGGTGTTTCCTAACGAATGGGCCATCCTTTAGCAGCCACTTCTTTGACCCAGTTTAGGGTAGGTACATGTTTGCGTTTTTTTGCGTTAAAGCCAAAAAATATGTTCTAACTGAGATTATTCGCAAAAAATAAAATTTTAATTTAAAGAAGACATACAAACATTGCCTCAATAACCAAATTTACAAAACCTGTTCTAGAGTACACTACTCCAGAAAATAAAACGCCCAAAGCGTAAAGACAGACTCGGCTGCAAACATTAATTAAGGCGCGTACATACATAGGCGAATGAAATGAATGGAAATGAAACTCCCAACTTTTTTGTGCTCCACAATTTTTGAATAGAAATTCTTATTCCCCTACCTTTTTTACTTAAAAAGTCGCTAGAAGTAACTTTTTTGAAAAAAATGCACAGAATAAAAAAATCGGTCAAGTGCAAGCTGGACTTGCACAATTAGTGTTCCGTGTCATCAGCCCCCACTTAACCTGAGCAAACCTCGGCCACCCGATCTCCACGCATCTGCCGCGCGAGCTGAGTGGGGAGCGTTTAGACTGAGCCAAATTAAAAATTTTGAAAAACTTGTAAGGACAACAGTTGTTCCTTACATCGTGAGAAATATTTTTGATCGAAACACTTGTTCTCTAAAACCAATAGTTCAGCAGTTATAAGAAAATAAACAATTAAATTGTTTATAACAATTTATTGCTCTGGAATTTTTCAATCCTAATAATTATTGCTCAATCTACACCTAATTCTCAGTGTTCATGATTTTTTCAGATTTTTCCTGAGTTATCCTTTTGGTGATAAGGATGAAGGACAGCAATTTAAGCGTTTTTCTCGAAAAATGTTTTAAAAAATGCATAAAAAATACATGATATATATTGTTGAAGTCGTGCTTCAATAATCATTCATTTGACACCTTACACGATGCCCTCGAAAATTTTTTTGCATTTCCCAATTTACCCCCTAAAATTTACCCCCAGAATCAAAATTAAACATTTTATACTTCACGTCTATAATTGGGCCACCACACTTTATCTCTATGCTAAATTTCAAATTTTTACGTCGAATAGTTTTAGAGAAAATCGCCTGTGACAGACGGGCGGACGTACGGACACCGAAGTGATTTCATAAGTATTTCGTTTTGCTAATTTTAGCAAGGAACGCTAAAAAGAAATAAAAATAATAATAAATATAACAAGTCAATAAGCAAGTCTTCAAAATGCCATGAGTTCATTTTAACAGTTTATTTTTTTATTGTTAATTCCTGTTTTATTTGGTTTTTATTATTTCCACTTGTTGTTTGCATTTCCTTAATAAAAAGGTTTATTTTTTGGTGATTCTAAAAATTTTGATTTCGTATTTATTCTGTGCAAGAACTGGTTTTCAAAATGGAAAACGGAGAAACATTTTCTGAAAAATCGAAAAATGTTTTTATTTGTCTCATACATTTATATAATGTGCTAAATAAATGAAACGAATATACTCAGTGGTGTGGTTTGTTTCTCTCTCTCTCTCTACTCCCATTTTATTAAATGTTGGTTTATTACTATGGCATTCTCAACATAATATTGTTCCTTATCTGCACGAAAGTAAACTATCTAATTAGGTAATTGCCGTAGTATAATGGCGTATTTTACGGTTTATGACTGGGCTTGTCGGTCATTAGCAGAATAATTGTAAGACCAACATCAAGATTTTCGATTTTTTAGGTTTTTTTTTCTGGCCAAGTGTTTTACTGGTCGTATGCTCTTAAGCATTAATTTTTTTAATAAGGGGTATGCTGGACAGAGTGATGTTACGTAATATTGCAGAAACGGGAACTGTATATCATTATCAAGTAGACCGATTTTGTTTAAATATGTAGTTAATGCTTTATTCCTGAGAGCTGCTCGAGTTGGCTAATTAGAGAACGAGTTGGATATTAGGACTTAGTACCAAAAAATCAGAAAACAATACATTTTTAAAAATTGATATTTTCACGTAAAATTTGGCCTCCCACCTATAAACAAAAATCTAGTCTTTTCGCTGTATCTCACTCTTCCAATGTTTGGTTAAAGTGGGGTTTGAACGGAAATTATTTATTTTCTTTTAAAATCATCTGAATATGAGTTTTTTTTCACAACTTCTAGATGTTTAGCACGATTTCTAAGGGACTTCACAGGCGTTTCTCTAACAGACTGAAGAACTAAAAGTGTGGCAGCATCGTTTTGGTCATGTTTCTTCTTCTTCTTCTTCTTCTTGAGATTCCAAACCGAACAGAACTTTGGAACTTTTTTATTGTGTTGTGGATTGTCATATCAGTTATTGGGATTCCTACAAATTTCTCGCAAAAATTATTCCATTGATGTAGCGGTATGATACTTGGCCGTCCCTATAACACTGGACTATGCAAATCCTTTGTTCAGTATAGATTGCATTTTGATGAGAAGTATTTTAAATTAAAGAATTGCTTAATTTGACATTAACCAACATGTCTATAGGTGTCATTATTGTTTAATGTGTAGAAACTAGTACTTTGAGGGTTAAAGGTGTGACAGGAAATAGTTGGGACTAAAATAATGTGATAAAACTCGTTACTTTTAACATTTAAATTTTGTAATGACACCTTGTACTTAGGCTTGGGGTTTAATTTAAAACATATTTCGTGTTTATTCTTTTGGTAGAAAATAGTAAACAAGGTATGTTTACTCTTACGCAAAATAGCGCGTTCGTATTTTCTATGTTCCCTGTATAAAAAACTAAATTTTTCATAACGTGAATCTTATCATTTTTACGTATCTTGCAAAATTTGGTCCATTTGTCCTCTTTTAAACCCTGTGCGCCACTGATCCGAAGATAACGTCAGTGCCCCACAAATGTCTCGCGAAACACTTTGCATGAAAAGAGAATTATCGGGGACCGACGTCCCATCAATAAAGTCACCGTAATCGAACCGAAGCAAATGGTCTCCCATTTACATTTCAATTAGACCGATCCTGTATTTTGCGCTTGTTAATGGGAATAATTTTAAATGATGTGGAGGATCATTTGGTTGGTGGTTTTTCCAATTTCGGTCGCGATTGCTGCCACAAACGGCTGTTTCGACGAGTTGGACAAATCAGTCTATGACGGTGGTAGGCCCTTGAACATCGCTGGACTAAATGTATTGAGATACACGGAGACTATTTTTTTTTATCTAAGACATCCCGTAGACTTCAAGCCTAAGGACTAACGTACCGTGGGCATCTGCAGAGAAGGGAAATGTAGTCTATTGACACGGGATTTGAAGGATTGGAGGTTGGGACGGGAAGGGAAAACATCTGCCGGCAATTTGTTCCATAATCTGGAGACCCTAGGTATGAATGAGCGAGAGAAGTGGTCTGTTCTAGGCTTTTGTAGCTGGACAGTAAAGGAATGCATACGTAACGTGCCTCTTGTTGTTCTGTTAGGAACAGTCAAGGGGGGAATAATACCGGCTAGTTCTTCAGAGCTAAATCCGTGGAAGTAGCGGTAGAAAAGGGATAAATCCCCCACAGCGCGGCGGTGAGCGAGAGAAGGGAGTTCTCTCGTGAGGGCTGGGTCATTGATAAGTCGAATGGCTCTCTTTTGGATAGAATCAAGGATGTGTGTCGAACGTGATGCCGCTCCCCAGATGTGGGAGCAGTACTCTAGGTTAGGTCTTATTTGGGAAACATAGAGAGTGTATAAGTGGGAAGGGGAGAAGTATTTTCTGGCTCGAAAGAGAAAACCAAGCTTTTTAGCTGCCGATGTCGCTACTGAAGTAATGTGTTTATGCTAGCTGAGATCATGTTCGAAAGCGATGCCAACGAGATCGAATGTTTCATTGTTTTGTAGGGCTTGGCCATTCATGTGGATGGGGTAAGCGTTGCCAGATTTTTTGCGTGACAGGGAGCAAGACTGGGTTTTGGAGCCGTTGAACTGAACAAGGTTCTTGGCACCCGAGTGTAAGATTAATTGAAGATCTTGGGAAAGGGATATAGATCTGCGTCTATTATCCAACTCCTGATTCGAAACTTGTCTGGAAAAATGAATATTGGAGTGAAGAGTACTATCGTCAGCATATCTGTGGATGGGATTGGTAGTTGAAGAGAGCAGGTCATTAATGTGAAGAAAATACTATATAGAAAAATAAAACTATTTTTAACAGATCTTTGCGGTTTTTTTAGTTATGCCGGAAACTTTTCAACCCATCCTTATAGGTGTGAACTACTGACTTTCAGCAAGAGAAGACGTTGCCGTTCATTGATAACTGGCATTTTCCCTGTTTCCAGGGTTGCTAGATAAGATATCAAAAATTTCCCCCAACTTGAAATTTTTCCCCAAAAAAGAAATTAATTGAAATCTAATAAAAATAGCATATTTGCAATGGATCTTATGTTTTTTGCGAAAGCTCCGAAAACTGTTCCCCGTGTCTTATGCTTTTATCAAAGAGTAGCCTATTCTTTTACGCCAAATTTTCAGAACTGTCGAATTGTCATCACCTTCAAATAATTTGGCTTAAAATAATGATGCAACGGTATCGAACAACGATAAAAATCGATGTGCTAACGAACAAGAATATTAAACACAAAACAAATTCCCACAATTTCTCAAATTAATATGTTTTTAGTATTTTTTAAAATTCAAAAGAACATTAGATTTGTTTTATTTTGTTATTTAAAATCGAAAATTTTCAATATTATGTCTTTACAAAAAATTTGTAGCATTTTTATTTAACGCATATTTTCCATTTATTATATAATATTTACGTAAACTTATTCATTTAAGTCGTTTATAGCTTCCGGTAACAGCAATTATCAAGAAGTAGGAGGGGGACCATATAGTTGACCAGATTATAGCTTTGGAATCTCTTATGGCTCTAAAACGTAAATAATTATATCTCGTCCTTGTTTCTAAATCTACTTAGTTAAAGAAAGGTAAAGGATTTACCACGAGATCTGCCAAGGTGGAGGGCTACGTAAAACCAGTCTAACGATCGCAAACGCCAGTAACAACAACAGTAATCTCTTTTCAGCATTCCATTTACCTATTATAGCTTTAATCTCTATATGTATACTCTCCATCTCTGGTAACTATCCCACAATTTCCCTCACTTATCCAAATTAAGCCATAGGATTATGCAATTAAATGCTAAAATTTAAAGTCAATACATTTCATGTCGGTACCATTCCGAACGTCATTTAAACCTTGGCGGTCAGTTATTATTTACCTGTACGAGACGAGAAAAACCAGTTGCCGGCTAATGATACTAATTATTACAAGTATGAACTTGGCCTGAGTTCAATAATTTCATAATTAATAAAATGCTTACGCAAAGGAAATAATTAAGTCGTACCTAACGTATACATATATCGGTACATACGCGAGTTCAGTCAATAAGTGAATCATGCGAAACTTTGTGAATATACAGCAGGCGCGGCCCGTGAATTTTTTTACAGGTGGGTCAAAATTTTGTGGGCAACTAGTGATATCAACGCAACAAGCAAAATACACTTTTTTAATTAAGAAAGGTTTTTCAATAATGTGCCAAGAAATTATTTACCTACAAATAAACACTGCAAAAATCATAAAATACGTTCTGCAGAATACTGAACATTACTACTCTAGATGTTTATAGCTTTTTTCTATGTGATTTAATACTCTTAGATTAGTAGATTTTAGCGGCATCCGTTTTGATAAGTTTAGCATCTCCTCAATAGATGTCGCGCCTTGTACTAAAAGCCCTTAATATAAGCAGAAATTCTTAGCTGAAAGTATGATTATTATAGGAACGCTGCCGAAACTCCGTTTTCTTTAATAAAATACTGGCGACTAGACATAGTAATACGATATTTGTCTACGCACGTGCAGGCTGTAAGCTGTAGTAAATACGAGATTGCCAAAAATTTTAAAAATATTTTATCGAGGAACAACTTGTTGCCAATACACCTTTTAGAGCCGATCTAATATTTTAAATAACAAACAATTAAAAAAAAAGTTCTTGCCTCAACACAGATTCGAACCCTCGACCTTCTGATCAACTCGCTGAGATTATACCTCTGGACTACGCTGGTAATGTAAGAAAATCGGTCCGATACTGTTAAATTTGATGCCTAGCGCTGGCCTGACAGAAATCGTATTTATAATTTTTTATGTTTAACCGCTAATTAATATTATTAATACAATGCAAATACAATGCGCATATTAGCTACCTAATTAGTTTTTCTTTTTCCGAACCAAATGTTTTGAAATTGTATATTTTATGGGGCGGTTTGAGTATTTCCATAGTGCCAGTGGCCCGATATTATTGGTGGGCCGTCGACCAATTGTGTCTCTTTTTAACTTCCTCAAGCGCGTATGTCTGTTTCTCTCTTACTTTTAATGAATTTATATCGTCCATATAAACCTATAAGATCAATTTAAAATATGACCCAGCCCGGAGCAAGCTTGGATATCCTTTGGCGATGGCTTGGCCTGATTCTTTCTTGGGGAGTTTTCGCATGGAACTTTGAAACAAAAGATTCTTTTTTGGTTTTAAAAAATTAAAAAAAAAATGAAAATTTTAGGTTGGTCATTGACCAAATGATCTTATGGACAGAATGTCCACGAATGGGGTTTCGAAGACAAAGACAAGACAAATGGACACAATTTTGCAAGATACGTCAAAATGTCACTACTAATAAAAGTTTTTTGCTTGTAAACTAAATAGGATTCACTATTCTCTCTCACACCTTTAACCAGAGTACTTAGTAGTAGTAACAAGATTTATTTAGCAAAAGAATGCTACAATTTTACATTTTTAGTATGATTTAACAACTTAAACTTATCATTAACTTTTTAAATTATTTAGAAAAAAATTATATTGTTACACTTTGTTTATTTAACAAATGTTTTTAATGATTTTTTAAATTTATTTAGAGAATTTTGAGATTTAATATTTACATTTAAACTGTTATATTCACTTAACCCTTTATAAAACACCGATTTGTATGTTAAATGTTTTGTCACCTTTCCTAAACAAAAATTTTCATTGTTACGTGTAGAATAATTATGATTTTCGTAATTTTGTGTTATAAAACTATTTAAATGAGATGGCAATAAATCATGTTTAATTTTATAAATAAAAGCACATGTAAGAAAAAATATTAAATTTTTAACATTTAGCCATTTTAGTTTATTTAACATGTAACTTATTTTAGTATATTTATCCACATTTAAAATTATTCGCATTACCTTATTTTGTAATACTTGAAGTCTGTCAAATATTCCTTCATTAGCAGTATAAAGAATCGTTGAACAATATAAAAAATGTGGCAAAATTATAGTATTGTATACTGTTTTTTTAGAAAATAAACTTAAATTTTGACTGATTCTTTTAAAATAACTAATTTTTTTTGCAATTTTTGATATAATATTTTCAAAGTGATTATCAAATTTTAATTTCGAATCAACTGTTATTCCCAAATATTTAAATGATGGAACTATTTCTAATTTTTCACTATCAATATAAATATCTATATTTTTAAAGAATTGGTTCGGTTTTGTATCTCAAGAAGGAGAAGAATAAATATGACCAAAACAATGCTGCCACAGTTTTAGTTCTTCAGTATGTTAGAGAAACTCTTGTGATGTCCCTTAGAAATCGTGCTAAATGTCTTCTAGAGGTTGTGAAAAAGCTCATATTCAGATTATCTTAAAAGAAAATAAATTATTTCCGTTCAAACCCCACTTTAACCAAGCGTTGAAAGAGGGAGATGAAGCGAAAAGACTAGATTTTTGTTTGTGGGTGGAAAACCAAATTTTAAGTGAAGATATCCATTTTTACAATACATATAAGTACAGGGAAAGGAAGATGACGGTTCACTTCTTACTAAAACCAGGCTTACAGTACAGATATTATCATTTTAAATTAGGTAGGTGTGGACAAGAAAGATGAGGGTACCAGTGATTGTAGGCAAAACGCCAGTCCAAGCCAGTTGCCAGCATCGCCCACAGAGCTCTCTGGTTGTTAAATCTTGGACTAAGTTCGTCTCTGATATTTATGTAAACAAATGCCCCTTTCCCACAAGACTTGTGAGGAAAGTACTAATCACTGAACACCACCCTCGGATGATGATACATCGGTCGACATATAATGGTCCAGAAGGAGAAAGTGTAATGATAAGACTGCAAAGGAAAAGAATATCATTACTTGATAGTTGTTTTTTACTTCCATCTTTGGCATACGATCAATTAATACCTCTAAAGCCAAATATGTCATACCGCAGCAGCTAAGAAGCTTGTTTTCCTCTATCGAGCCAGAAAATACTTCTCCCCTTCCAACTTACACACTCTTTATGTTGCCCAAATAAGACCTAACCTAGAATACTATTCCCACATATGGGGAGCGGCATCACCTTCGACACTAAACATCCTTGTTTCTATCCAAAAGAGAGTTATTCGACCCATCAATGACTCAGTCCTCGCAAGAAAAATGTAAATTTGTTCTGAAAAATCAAAAGAGTATTTTAATAAAATATCGCATTCCTGATACTCGTCTTGACTATTTTCATGTCATTAGTATCGTACCTCTCATTTAATTCGCCTATAATATGGACTCTCATCTTCTTTACCCAATTTTTTCTGTACTGTAATGAAATTTTTATTTTTTTTTTGCTTTTAAATGAAGCCTATTGGAATCATTCAATGTACTCTAAGTAGAGAATTTTTAGTTGCTAAACTAAATTAAAAGGTTTTTCGTAGATTTTTATTGAGTTGTAATAAAAAGTCTTAAAAGTTAAAAGTTTAATTTTCTAAGAAGTGATATTATTGGACCCTCATCTTTCTTCCCCTGTATTTTTCAATTTATTATGTTTTATGATGAAAGTACACTTTCTACTAATGGAACTGTAGCATCCCAGCATATCAGGTACTGGTCTCGAAAAAAAAGCGAATTTCATGAGGCACAGACAATATTTTACATGGTGGATATATGGTACGCCATATCTGTCAATGGTATTATACGCCCATATTTTTTTAATATCACCTGCAATAGAATATCTTAAGGTGCATTTCCTATGGGGCGGCTGACGCTCGCGGCTGCCGCTCAGCGGCCGGCTGACGCCAGTAATCCATTGACGTTGAAGCTTGCGTCTGACGCTCGAAAAGAAACGGATACATTAAATTGCCACATGAGCAGTAGGCGTCAGACGCTGTGCTGTGCGGCAGCCGCGAGCGTCAGCCGCCCCATAGGAAATGCACCTTTACTTAGAAATGCTTGATACATTTTTTAGCGATGAACTCGACAATTTGCCATTCAACTTTCGGCAAAAAATGTATTTTCAACAAGATGATTGTCCAACATATTGCGCTCGCGAGGTAATGGAATGACTTTAGTGCAAATTTGGTTCAAGGTGGATTGGTAGAAATTGCCTAATTTTGTGGCCCCCAAAGAGCCCCGACTTAACATTGGCCGATATGATTCTTTTGCCTGTACAGTTAGGGTTGCGCCTCATAAGGGTTGATAGAACCTGGAAGTGCAGTTCAAGGTGTCAGGTTGGTCGAGAATCTGCGGACTATTGCCTCAGATACACTGACGTACGTTAAGAATGGAAATGAAATAAAGAAGGATGTTTCTTATTACGGGATATATTACCTTAATTTAAACCACAATCGGTTAAGTGTACTGAATTTGCTAGTACAAGCATTCTAGCCATCATTATTATGCCATTATATCAAACCTTAATCCGTATTAATTGCTTTAGATACAGAGAATATGATAATCTATTCGATTGGAGAGTTGCGAAATTACTTTATATGTATATAAACCGTTTTATCTATAAAGCTAGACGCGGGAAAAGGGAAAATAATTTTATATCAATATTTATAATTACTGTAAATTTACTGAAGCGCTGAATTTTTACTTCAATAATCAAATTAGACTTGTAAATTTTGTTCATAGTGCGTTGCACATTACAGCAACTTCTATATTGTATGGATATATTGTGATTAATGTCGACTTAATATCGGACCCGTTATCCGTTTTATAGCACCTCATCAAATATAACGATATTTAACAAGTGATACAGACGGGAACGTTCCCAAGTGAATTGAGGTTTTATTACATTACTAAATATTGTACAGAAGAATCTCTTACGAACAGTTTTTGCAGCAATACTATAGTTTTTTAAGTGTATATGCAAAATATACATATGTAGAGGGTGTTACGGAATTCACTGCATACAAATATAATAAACACAATATGGCCATATAAAAAATCAGTGAGTTAGATTGTTGTGTTGCCAAGTCCCTCAACAATAATTCTATACAACAAGTTTGAAGAAATAATCTTTTTGTTACATTTAAAGAAAGAAATTCTACCTACTAACTCTTCCAAAATTCTCAATTTCAAAAAGTTAAAATACTAAAAGACAAATAAAACAATCTAGAGGACAGCTGCTCAAACCCAGAGTAAAATAATAACGGTCAATTAAACACCCAGAAATGTTGTGTTTTACTAACTTATAATGCACAGAACTCAGCGCGTACGATATTTTGTTAATACTAATAGCAGTATTAAAGGGCTAAAAACTATTTTCTTTTACTAATTAATATACAGAAAACAAAAATTTACACGGCATTATTCATCTCATCAGTACTCATCCGTGATTCTAACTTCACTTCACTCCGCCTGAACAGCTAACAGCACGTGTCAAGAAAAATAGTAATTTTTATATTTCCTCTTCCAGTTTTGTTTCCTTTTTTGAAACTGTAACAAAATTTCGTTTTTGTTTTAATAATAGGTGTTACAATAAAAAAAAATTAATTAAGTACCAATTTTTTTTGCGGAGGATAAGTTAAAAATTGTACGTAAAAATTTTGCACAATATACTATTTTAATTAAACTTATTTTCAATTTGTTCATGGTTGCTTAAACGAAACTAAATTTTAAGCACATTTGATGCAATTTTTCAAATAATTATTAAATAATATTAATTAATTGTAATCAACAAGCACCGCTATTTTCGTCTATTAGACTTGGTTTACTCTTCACTAAGTGAGATAATAGCATCAATTTTTTCTCGCATTTAAGCCTATTAACCAGCTATACAGATAAGAGATCAGTAATATTAATTTAATGGAATGCTAAATGCAAGCAGTAATTATTCACCACCTTAATGAACGCTCGTATCTTTATACCTGGCAAAACAGAACATTAACAACCAATTATATGGGTTTTCAGGTACTTATGAAAATTATGACTTAAGATTTGCCATCTATTTAAGTTCATGACATTTTATTTGTGCAGAGAACGGGTGTGTAAGTTGCTTTCAAACGTTGTATTGGCCTTTCCCAGTTTCCAGACATGAATCCTATTGAGAATGTTTGGGTTACTATAAAGCAAAAGTTTAGTGGAAAACGTGTATTAACACTGAAGCACTTAAGTCACCACATTGGCCAGATATGGAGCCTAGTACCCGTACGTTGTCAAGGCGTGCTTGATAATAACGGAGATTACATTCTTTGTTAGGTTAATGCGTCCGAGTGTGACGTAGTAACTTGTCTTTTTTTACTATTTGATCCTTATATTAGAAATTGAGTCAACGCTATTGATGAATACATACTTCCATATGATATTTTCTTAATCTGAGGTTTACCTAAAACATACGGGACCCGTCTGTAGCTTAAACTTTCTTTCGAGCGACCTTTTCTACTCGAAACATTTATATCTACATTGCTAATTAAACGGAGGTTTGCTTGAATTATATATTTTATGACGACGGCATGCAAGGGACCCCATAGTAATTGTAAATCTGCAATACAAACACCGTAAGGAAACCAAAACGCGGACACTGATTTGAGCGGACGTGCATGTCGAATATTATGAGGGTACATGTGTTCTCTTCTGCTTTTGTGGGAACTTGTTATATAAATGATTTCCTAGTTACGTTTAATATTTAATATCATCATCAAAAATGATACACCGCTGCGCGCTGAGTTCTCGAATCAGGGAGTACGAAACTCGATTCGATCCTCCAATTCTATCACCCTCTTTTGTTAATCCCATGCATTAAATAAGGAGACATTGTCAACTCGACGATCGAGTCGAGTTTCGTAAGGTGGCCTCAGGATTTAAACACTGATATAATTTGACATTTTGTATCTCCCATTTTCCCTGGACCAACTCTTTATACAAAGGGTTTTTTTTATAAAGTTCATATTAGGAAAATTCATATGAGAGGCTGAGAGTAATCTTCGCGGCGAGGGAGTAAAAGTTTACTGTTGGCAGTTAGGTACCTAATTGTTTAGGGTCAAATTTTCCCTTGGAAATTTCTGCTTCTTCTTATTGAAGAATCAAGAATATGGTTGTTTTATATCTGAAAGTCAGTCAAGACTATTTTACCATAAATACTGCAACTGACGTGAAAAATGACGTATTGTAAACTGACTGAATGGAAAATTAAAACATACACATCCAATTAAATTAAATATAACGTTAATTTATGATTAATTGCGAAAATTCCTAATTAATTTTGAATATATTTATTGTGCGTGTTTTTTCTAAACGCATTGCATTTACTCATGATTTGTTCGAAGGAATTTACTCAGTATTTACGCAGTGGGTTGAGTTTTTATTTTAATTGTCGATTTTCTATTTTTATTTCTTTTTTTCTATTTTTTTATTTGTGTAATAGCTGCATACAGGGTGGTTCAAAGATGACTCTCCAAGAAAATATTATCCTATAGATTTCTCCGGATGATACTAATAAGAGTAGCATTTTCCATTGATTTAGAAGCAAATATAGATAACATTATTTACGTTTTCGAGCAATCAGGGATTCGCAAGTCTTTTGTAACCCTACTTTTTGAAAAGGGCTATTACCAGGCTTTCAGTTAAGTAGCATATTTGCAGACTGATAGACTCTACTTAAATACCCCAATTACTGTGGGTTAATACTTATCTACAATCATAAATACCATTAAGTATATCAAAAATTAAAAATAAATATCATGGATCAACATCTTTTACTAATATTTTGCTCAAGAACTTTTGCATTTGTATTGGAAACTTGGAGTCTTTCTCCTCAATTCGAATGATCCTATATAGACCTCTCTAGCGCGTCCCATTCGGAAGTTATAATGGTTTAAAATGGGCGAAAAATGCTATTTCTCGCCTATATTTCTTAATTTTTCTCAAAAACTTGACGGGCTTGGGGAATTTTACAGCCAGTTTTGTAATCAGCTATATACCAAAAATGTACCGAAAATGATTTAAAAAGTCCCTGAGGGAAAGGCGTGTCGACTATTATTTCCCTTGCATACGAAAAAGTGGAGGAAAATAGTCAAAATAACAGCGGCTATTTGCCCGCTGGCAGGTGGTCATCTTATTTGGAGATATCTCGATTTTTGGCTTCTTATACTATATTTATTAATCTTAATACTAAGTAATGGATAAATATTTTAACGAATATGGTAGAAAAATTAACTCTTTCGAAGATATATCGGCTTTAAAGCGACCAGAGAGGCAAGAAATGCCAAGGGAAAGGAGCTGCAAGCAATTCCAGCCAAAAACAAAACAAAGTTTTGCGGCTTTACCTTATAATGCTTTTCTAAAGCTGGATTCGTGCGACGAAGAAGTGCCAGAGGGATAAAAAGATGTTTTATATATTTTTGTACGAGCTAGCCTGGAGAGGAGGAGAAGGAGAGGCTGTAAAGTGCATTATTAATTGTTATTTTCAAAGGGAATATGGAGAACCTAATACAACCCACTTTTCGAAAAAACAGCTCAAGGCGGAAACAAAAAATGCACAGATTCCAAGCGGCTAGTTTCAAACAAAGAAATCCAAATGTCCAGTTCGACTTTAATATTTTTTTATCTGAGACTTCCCACGTAGACTTCAAGCCTAAGTACTAACGTACCGTGGGCGTCTGAAGAGAAGGGAAATGAAGTCTACTGACACGGGATTTGGAGGATTGGAGGTTGGGACGGGAAGGGAAAACATCTGCAGGCAATTTGTTCCATAATCTGAAGACCCTAGGTATGAATGAGCGAGAGAAGTGTTCTGTTCTAGACTTTTGTAGCTGGACAGTAAAGGGATGCATACGTAACTCGCCTCTTGTTTTTTTGTTAGGAACAGTCAATGGGGGAATAATAACGTCTAGTTCTTCAGAGCAAAATCCGTGGAAGTAGCGGTAGAAAAGGGATAAATCCGCAACAGCGAGGGCGATGAGCGAGAGAAGGGAGTTTTCTCGTGAGGGCTGGGTCATTGATAAGTCGAAGGGCTCTCTTTTGGTAGAATCAAGGATGTTAAGCGCTTCCCAGATGTGGGAGCAGTACTCTAGGTTTGGTCTTATTTGGGAAACAGAGATTGTATAAGTTGGAAGAGGAGAAGCATTTTCTGTCCCGAAAGAGAAAACCAAGCTTTTTAGCTGCCGATGTGAATACTGAAGTAATGTGTTTGTGCCAGCTGAGATCATGTCCGAAAGCGACGCCAACAAGATCGAATGTTTCATTGTTTTGTAGGGCTTGGCCATTCATGTGCATGGGGTAAGCGTTGCCAGATTTTTTGCATGACAGGGAGCAAGACAGGGTTTTGGAGGCGTTGAACTGAACAAGGTTCTTGGCACCCCAGTCGTAAGATTAATTGAAGATCTTGGGGAAACTATATGGAAAACGAAATCATCTTACGGAATGTGACAAGTTTTTCTTTACTCTGAACTTCAATTGGCCAGTAAGTAAAAATTGGTACAAAAGCACCCCATTAGAAAAAATACTTTTGGAAAATCGACCGGAAACACTGTAAAAATAGTCGGTCTGGACATTAAAAATAAAAAAATACCAACCATTCCCTACGTGCTTCCGCGGTCTTAGAGCTAGCAAAAAATGGGGTACAAGAAGAAAAACTTATAAAAATTACAGGGCACACATCAACATCTACGACCCAGTATAATTACATAATTGTGTTTTTTTACTTGTAACCCGTTAAATTGTTCTAAATAAATATGTATTTTTAAAAACCGTTTTTCTTTTTTTGTATGTCAAAAAATTATATTTTTGTTTTTTTGAACTTGTGTTGTTTCGGGAAATAGCCCATCAAAAATGTTTCGCGCATATGAACTATGTAGAACATTTTGCACTTAGATTTGTTGCCTTAAAGAAATAGTTTTCATTCATTTTTATTGTCATTTGACTAAAAAAGTGCCCTGAAACTCTTTTCGGGCACTTTTTGTCAAATAACAATAAAAATGAAGCCAAGCTATTTCTAAGGCAATAAACATTCAGGCAAAATGTTCGACAACTTCATATGCCCTTAACATATTACTACAGAACAGTATAATCATTTGTGGAATATTGCCACAACCTGTATACATATTCTTTTATTTATTACATTTGTAGCCAATAATTTTTTTCTTGTAATTATTAATTCTATATGTGTAATTGCCTGCGCTGTATACTTTGTACTAGGAACGTGATGAACTGATCCTTTAAACGAAAGCATACACGTGACCATAATTCATTATAATTTAGAAATACCGTGTTGATTAAAGTTTATAGATTAATTAAATCATCCTACATATATAAGTAAATTATAATATGGGGCAGAAAATTTACATATAAATATGTGATAATGGTAAATTTATATGCATGCATGAATGAAAATAAATACATGAACTGAATGAATATCAAATTAAAAATAATGAAGTAACGCTGCGACAGACAAGGTTGCAATTTTTACCAGAATGTTTTAAATTGAAGTTTCAAGGAATTGTAAGACTGTGTTTTGATATCTTTACCAACTGTAGATAATATGCCTATATTACAAACTTAGCACCTATATGTATAAGGAGGTTTTCCTGTATATAAATATATAGAAAATGGGGAATTTTCTTCGGTCGATATATTTAATATATGTATTATGTCGGTAAATGCAAAAGCTTTAATTCTTTCGCTAGTGCAAAACACAGGACCGTAACATGACAAATAAAATAAAGTAGGACTATTTTTTTTTTGGATTCTGCTCTGGGTGTCCGCCTCCTATCTTCATATATATATATATATATATATATATATATATATATATATATATATATATATATATATATGAAGTTTGGTTTATACATGTTTAAAATTTCTCTACAAACCCATATATTACAGCATTTTCCTGTACCTATGTCATTATTCCAACCACTGTCTAATCATTTGAGCATATTATAAAGTATAATCAACTTGAATTAGGATGTGTTTATTTTACTCCTAATATACTCGATGACTGGCACAACGTTGTCTAAAATAGGAAAGCGCCATCCGTTATTTCAACACTACCATGAATATTTTTCCATGAAAAATACTTAAAACATTACCATTTCCCTAACGTAAATTACATTCTTGTCCGCTATTTTATTTGCATTTTCTAATAAATCATTTTTCCTATGTTGGTATTGTACATACATTACCTATTACTTGATACATCATTGTATACGTATACACTGCATGCATGCAATATCATTATCCTTTTAAATTAATTGTCTTTACGTTACCCTCGCGCAACGCCTCTCTATTGTTGTAGGTCATGTCTCGTTATTAATGTAATTAAAATTCCTTAAGAAATAAAGATAAAAAGTATAGACGACAACATTGCCTAATTAATAAATCAAAATACAAATGCAGCGGCGCAGGGACTCGCTGACAGAAGCTTTTGTAAGGCATTAGTCATAAATATTCTCATCATTGATAGATCTTGATGAAATTAAACTATCTGTCTACTATTCCACATTTTTACAAATTCTTCCTTAACTAAACCGTCGACTTTTTTCTTTTAGATAATTTCTTGAAATAATTTTACAAACGCTTTTCGGAATTATACTGCCGACCTTCGGCATTATTGCAAATTTTTCCAAGTAACTCTCAACTTTTTGCTTCTTTTGAATGACCGACCCTTTATAAACACTTCCCAGAATTAAACTGCTGAGCTTTGACATTTTTGCAAACTCTCCCGAAACTAAACTGTCGACTTTTTTCTTCTTTTAAATGATCGACTCTTTTTACAAACGCTTCACAGAATTAAACTGCCGACCTTCGACATTTTTGCAAATTTTTCCGAAACTAAACTGTCAACTTTTCTTCTTTTGTTAAATGACAGACTTTTTTTACAAACGCTTCCCGGAATTAAACTGCCGAGGTTCGATATTTTTTCTTGTATATAATCGACCTTTTTTACATACACTTCCTGGAATTAAACTGTCAACCTTCGATATTTTTGCAAAATTCTTCTTGAAATAAACAGTTGACTTTTTTTCTTTGAATGGCCGACCCTTTTTACAAACTCTTCCCGGTATTAAACTGCCGACATTCAACATTTTTGCAAATTGTTCCTAAACTAAATTTGTCGATTTCTTTTTCTTGTAAATAATCGATCTTTTTTACAAACGCTTCCCGGAACTAAACTACCGACCTTCGATATTTTTGCAAATTCTTCCGAAACTAAACTGTCGACCTTTTTTCTTTGAAATAATCGACCTTTTTTACCAACACTTTTAAACTGCCAACCTTCGTCTTTTTTATAAATTTTTTCCGAAACTGTCAACTTCTTTTCCTTTTAAATAATTGACCTTTTTAGTGTTTCGTAAAAACGAAACACTTATGGAATCGCTTCGGTGTCCGTCCGTCCGTCCGTCGGTCTGTTACAGGCGATTTTCTCTGAAACTATTCGACGTAAAAATTTGAAATTTGGTACAGAGGTAGAGTGTGGTGGCCCAATTATAGTCGTGAAATATAATAAGTTGAATTTTCATTCTGGGGGTTAATTCAGGGGGTAAATGAGGAAATGGGAAAAAAATTCAAGAGCATCGGGTTGTCACATGAAAGCTTATTGAAGCACGAATTCAACAATATATATGATGTATTTTTTTATGAATTTTTTTAAACATTTTCGGAAGAAATGCTTAAAAATTGCTGTCCCCCAGCCTTATCACCAAAAGCATCGCTCAGAAAAATCTGAAAAAATCATTAACATTGAGAATTAGGTGTCGATTGAGCCAGAATTATCAGGATTAAAAAATTCTAGTGCGATCAATTGTTATAAACAGTTTAATTGTTTATTTCCTTATAACTGCTGAATCATTGGTTTTAGAGAAAAACTTTTTTGACATAAACTATTTCTCACGATGTAAGGAACAACTTTTGCCCTTTCACGTTTTTCAATGCTCCGCGTAGCGGCGTTGGTGCCGTCGGCGGCGGATAGCGCGGCAGATGAGCGGAGATCGGGAGGCCGAGGTTTGCTCAGGTTCAGAGGGGGGCTAATGGCACGAAACACTAATTGTGCAAGTTGCACTTGACCGAACTTTTACAAATGCGTTCCGCAATTAAACTGCCGACATTCGACATTTTTGTTGCAAGCCTCCTCCCTCCCCCAGGGGGCGCAACGATTTGGGGCCGCCAAACTATTTTCCTTTTAATGGAGAGTATGTGATCATAGTAGGCAGTGAATCTCTAGGGGGCGCTTGGGTTTGCTTGGCGCCGTTATGACGGCACGACACTGAGCCTGTCTTGCAATCGATCATTTTATTTTTTAGTAATCTAATTAAATGATTTTACTAAAAAACAAAGTAAACTATACCAGAACGATGCTTAGTGTTTTAACTTTTTTGTTCTAGCGGAATATAGATAGGTGTAAGTATATCCCATTTGTAATGTCACAATAAAGTAAGTATGCAAAAAAAGCAACTAAGTAAATTAATATCAAACTCAGTTATGCCATCAATCAACTGGTCAAAGCCTCTATATCCGCCTTTCACTAAACTCAATACAATTCACTTCTATGTGGTAGAATTATTTTCAGAAATAAATTGAAGAACATGGTATGAAAGGCATTATAACTTTTAACCATACGTGAACAAGTAGATTAATTGAATGTAGCTAAAAAAGTCTGCAACAAATTAAAAATATTTTTTAAATAATGCGTGAAAAATTAGAGTCTTAATGAAATTAGTTACTGCAAAGCCACAGGCGTCAATTTGTCAGTCGGTTACCTTTCGTAGCTCGGGAAAAAATTGTTAACCAACAGTTATAAAATTTTTAAAAAATAATCGAGATAAACATATAGATACAGTGTGACCAGTAAAGTCCGCATCATATGGGATTTTTTTTATTAATAGCTTTATTCGAAATTTGACTTTGGGATCAATTTCTGCTTCGATCGAGATGAAAATTAACCAAAAAAATAGTAGTCACGTGATTCGTATTATCTGCCAAATTTTAATTTTTTCCAAAAAAAATTCCAAAGTAGGGTTATTTCTCAAAATATCGAAAAAAGTTATTAGAAAAAGTTTTTGTAAATGCAATTTTTAGCCCATATTTCAGCTGCATAAGGTAATTTTGATTTTTTGCCCATTTTTTGTGAATTTCACCAGTGTTGTAAAATAAGACTCAACGCAACCTACATAAAACTTCTTAGTTTTGACAATGCTTTATTCCAGACACATTTTCTTTAAAGCAGCGCCATATTGAATGTGTGTTTTTCTACAAAATCCAAATAGGGCTATTAAAATTTGGTCACATGTGATGCAAAGTTTATTTGTTTTTGACCCTGTATAAGGTAACTTAATAAAAGGACTATTTTTGAAAATTGACCAAAAAGTGAAAGATACGAGGAAAGGTCGTTCTTTATAAAAGTATTTGCTTGCTTTTAAAATAAGATTCACGATGCCAAAAATTTGTTTTTTTTGTACAGGGTATGCAAAAGAATACAAAAACGTAAACTTTGGTTAAGAAAGTTGCCTTTTTAAAATTTATTCTTTATATTCTTTACTCTAAAGACATCTTTATTATTTTGAAAAATACGTCACAATTATCAAAGGTGTAATGAAATAAAGGAAATGACAATGTAACAGAAAAATTTTGATTTTAAAAGCGTAACGTAGAAATTTTTACTTGAAAATCTGGAATAATTTTTTTTTAAATTTGAAACAACTTTTTTATTTTTTTTTATGTTCTGACAGCCCACGAAGGCCGAAACCTAAGTACTATGTACCGTGGGCCGTGGGTGTCCTGGGAAAATCCGACTCACACATCCAGAGCTGGAAACATCTGTACGGACTTCACCAGCCCTTTAAGAGGATGTGTGGGGTGGTACCACCTCGGTCGATGACGAAACCACCTTCCAAATTTAACGTTTTGCATTAAAATTTTAAAAAAGGCATCTCTACTCTTAACCAAATTTTACGTTTTTGTATTTTTGGCATACCTTGTAGAAAATAACAAATTTTTGGCATCGTGGATATTATTTTCAGAGTAAGCAAAAACTTTTATAAAGAATAACTTTTTTCGTATCTTTCACTTTTTGGTCCATTTGTTCTCTTGTCTACCCCATCCATGGACATACTGTATATACTCTGTTGCTGTTATTAATTTTTCGTGACATCCCTTATGCTTGCCAAACTATGGCTAAAACACCATTAATATCAAATAATCTGAGACATCCCCATACCAGATTTATTTCGCTGGTCTCCCGAAAAATTGCCTAATGTTCCCTTTAATCGACAATCGATATAATCAATTTATTTTCCTATCCTATCGGTGCGTCGTTTGTCCCTTCATAGACAGTCCCGCCATGTAAGTGTCATTGATATCTTTCAGAAATGACCCCATATCATACAGGTCCGTCTTTAGGGACGGAGTCTTGTGAAAATATGGTTTTACTATTTAACCAAGTTGGTAGTTAACAAAATTTAAAAGATACCTCCAAGAATTGATCTTTATACGACACACCCTGTATACTAATAATCTTCCGGATGAGACGAAGCCGATTCTAGGTTCTGCAGAACTCCTTATACAAAATGTCAGCCAAATAGGTTTAGCCATTTTGGCATGATGATATTTGTAATAATAAGGTGGTAAGAGGAGCTTGGGTGAGGTGAGTCGGTTTTTCTTTTCCTCTCCTGTTCCAACTGTCATTCTTTCTCTTCTCTCTTCTTTCTCTGTCACTTTTAGCAATACTCTATTCTAACTATCCACATCCACCTCTTCCAAACAAAAAAAAAACAAATTTGAAAATGATGATGGCGCCCCCAGGGGTAAAAAATTCCGGAGGTAAAGTACCCCTACATTCGGATCTCCGGACGAGGGATGCTTAGGGGGTCCACAATCAAAGAATTCCAAAAGTATAATAACCTTTGAAAACATCTGCGGGTTTAATTCCAATTTGGACTCTGTTCACCACTACCTCCAATCATGCAAACCCCACATTCTTTTTCTGAGCGAAACCCTAATCAGCCCTAAATCCTTAGCCAACTTTCTTTGAATGCAGAGGCTTCTCTATAAATAAATGTGGATTTTCAGAACTCCACATTCTCATTTGTTGAGGATGTACTTATATAACCAAAGAGGTAAAACCAAGCCTCGTCAGTAAAAAAGGTTTTTTCAAATACGCTTTCATTATTATGAAAATTACACATAAACCACTCTGAAAATTGCATTCGCTGCGGCTTGTCGTTTGGTATCAATTCTTGGACTGAGCTTAGACGATAAGCGTGCATATGCAGGTCACATTTCAGGATTGTATTGCAGTTTCCGTACTTGCTGGCTTAAACGCCTAATAGGAGTCTGTGGGTGTTCATTAACAATTTGCCTCAATTATTCTACTTTTTGTGAAATGCGAACTTTGGGTCTCCCACTGCTGGGTCTCCCACTGCCCCTTTTTATTCACACTTTCTGTTTCTCTAAACAAAGCCACATATCTAGTCAAAACTTGACGAAACTGGTCGAATGCCATGACTGTGTGGAAATTATGTGAGAAAATCCTGAATGACGTCCCGTGTTAAATAACCCCACTGGCCACCAACCCTTCTACCATTTCTGAAGTAACTTTCGACCATAAAAGCTTTTGTTTGCTTGGGTTACAGGCTGCAGACCCCCCCCCCCCCCCCCCCCCCAGACCAACATCCTTGACACAAAAAAATTAAAAAGGTGTACTATAAATTTAAAAAATCATCGAATTGTGATACCTCACCCCACGCTGCCGACTGCCACCACAACCTCCCCCCACCACCACCAAGACAAAATAGCCCCCCCAGGACAAAATCCTGGGTGCGCCAGTGACCTAGGGTCTCCAGATTATGGAACTAATTGCAGATGTTTTCTCGTTTTCTCCCATCCTCCAATCTTTAAATCCCGTGTCAATAGGCTACATTGCCCTTCTCTTCCGACTCCTTCGGTAATACGTTGGTATTTCTTAAAGTCTACGTGGGCGGTGTCAGATAAAAAAGAACACTCTGTATAACTGAATTTTTGACGGAAGCTAGTCTCACTATCCCTCTACAAACCCAGAAAGTTTAAACGTTTTCATTCCAACGGTTTCCGAGAAAAAAATTGAGAATGTGAAATTGTCGAAAGTGACGCCGATAACATCCGAACATTTCCGGGTGGGGGGGGGGGGGGGGGGTATCCAGGCCGCTCCGTCGAGCGATCTGTAGCAAGCAGGCACACGGACAGTCAGATTTTGTCACATATACAAATATATAAAATAACAAGACATGATAAATACGTACTCTATGAAGCAGGATTCGATTTCCATATTTTATCGTAATCCTTTTAATCCATACTTTTTTTGCTAACGAAATTCAAACATTTAATTTAAATATTTTCTACCGCAGAAAAATCAATACGACATAAGCCCAAGACGGCTGTGCTTTTGCCATAAACAAATGAAATCGACACTGTCAGTAAGCGCCTATCAGAAAAAAATGCTGCCGCCGTTAGTCACCATCGGCAATAATTCAGTTTTAAAATGTAAACAAACGGTCCGGCCGCATTTTTAGAACCAGGGATAAAAATACTCTAAAATCCGGGAATATCGGTTTCAAAACGATTACGTGTTCATTTAAAACACTTTCTGGATAATCAGTGATGTCGAATGATATGTTTTCATTGGATACGGAAGGGGAGATGGTGCATCGTATTCAGGTAATGAATAGATAGATAGCTAGCTGACGGAAATTTTACGTAAGATTTTTTTTAAATAGGTAATTACTACTTATTCTTCTTTAAAACTTTAAAGGGCCCGGCTTTAGTTGATGATATTCTAATTTTACTTGTGTGGTAGAGTCCTATTAGTTTTATGTTGACCCTTACGATATAAATAATACGTATTACGTATAAATTCTGTTAAAATCAGTGACATAAAATTATAAAACGATTCGTTTCAAGATATATTCTGGGATTTCGAACAGCGATATCCAGTCGAAAATGTTGAATTTTTTTAGAAACCGCTAGACGTCAAGTGAACTGGTTTCCAAAGAATACCGACGCGACGCTACGCACAAATCCACAAGATAGAGGTCTATTGCACCACGCTATTGTAGTGCATAAAACGCAAAAGATTTCTTTTTAAAAGCCTTTCAAAATTACGCTTGTTTGGTATACGTGTGCATTTTAATTTTTTTTTAAACCTTGATAAAGGCGATCGGGACTTTTGATACCTTTGCCGGTACTTCGGGACAGCTCCAATAACGGTGACAGTCATAGGCGTTTCTAGGTGGGGGCTTGGGGGGCTAAGCCCCCCAAATCTCGGATTAGCCCCCCCAAATCCAACTGAGTGGCCTAGCCGCCTACATAAAACCAGGGACTTAAGCCCCCCCCCCCAAATATGTAAACCGGGAGCTTAAGCCCCCCCAAAAATAGAGGTCTAGAGCCGCCTATGGTGACAGTCCGATATACCGGGATGGATGGCAACCCTACATAAGTAGCAACAGAGATATACAACTTTAAAATTTCATCGCCGCCAATGCATTGTTATGATATCAAAGTTTCAAACCAAACAAAATTAAAACTCGAAGATTATTTATAAAACGTTTATTGGGCAACATAAGATAAATCCTTCATACAAAATGAAATATGACAATACTTTATTTATACTTTTAGGTTATGTTCTCTATTTTTTTTTTATTAAAAGCATTTTTTTTTTAAGTTTTATTTTTGTGAAAAGCAGCTACATATTTGTTTTCAAGTATTATAATGAATATTATAAAAATGAAAATGCATCCAGGTTTTTTTTGTATCAAAAAGAGCTGAAAGTTTTATTTTTATGAATAAATATGTTTTTCTCCAAATGACATTAAAAGCGGACTTTTAATGACACTTGGCAGGCTTAGAAGTTGTACTTTTAATGCCTAGGCAGAAAAAGTCCAATTTTACTGCCTAGGCAGAAAAAATTCGTTAAACAGTAAACAAACATATTCAACAAACATCATCAGCGGTAAACATAGTAACGCAGGGCCCGGTTACCTTTGATAAAATAATTTAGTTATTTGGATATTGATAATGAGACGCAATTTAAATATGGAAAAGTCGATTTTGCGTGGAATTGGAACAAATTTGAAGAAAAAATTATATGTTTCACACGGCAGAAAAGCAGATTTAATGCCTTGGCTGGTTTCATAGCCTCGCTACGCTCGGCTATGAAACACCAGCCGCGGCATTAAATCTTGTGCTTTTATGCCTAGTAAAACAAACAACTATTTTAAGTATCCTGATTTTAGCTTAATTTTTTAATTTCAATCATGATTTTTAAATTAAAAATCACTTGATTAAAAGCATGACTTTAATGGCTGATTTTAATCAACTGATAAATCTTCTCAACCCTACTCCTAATGCTAATTAAAGTAGGATTTGATTTAAATGTTTATTTTATAAATTATTTTTATTGTTATATAATGTTATACTAATTTTTTGGTAAGTACCTCAGTGTTATCTGAAGCTATAACCCTATTTATGTGTCCGATTTTCTAAATATTTTTATGTTAAATGGGCAGCCGAAGATGACGTCACAGCCAAATCATATTTTGCACAAAAATTTGTACTTACAGAAGGCAACTATTCCCCATAGATACAGGCTTTAGAAAATTCTAAAATATATTTTTTCGCTCCCTCTACTGGTCAAAGCTGCTTTATATGATTTTTGGAGCAGACGGGAAACCAAACTAACATGCTTTAAGGTTTAAGATTGTGTTTTTGGTAATTTTAAACTTTACTAAACAAAAGTACATTTTTTAAACACTTGCTTTTTTTAATACACATATATTTAGCACACGGTGCCTTAAAGTCCATTTTTTAAAATTTATTAATTTCTTAGTCCCTTTCTTTATGAGGTCCTTTCGCTAACTAACAGGCCTGCTAACCATCATAACACATGGCTTGCTCGAATTTAAAAAAAAAGTGTGTTCATGCATGTCTCTCTAAATCTAAATAAACGTACGCAATTTGATAAAACATGACGAAATTGGTCGTAGTCCACTAACTCTTCAGGAAATTTATCTTAAAATTCTTCCAGAGCTTCACGTACTGAATACACCCACTGGCCATCAACTCTCCTACCATTTGTAAAGTAACTTTTTACCATAAACGCTCTTTTCTGAGGGATTAAAACCATATTAAAGGTTTTCTCTCAAGAAAATGAGAAAAAGAGTAATTTAATATACCTTTCAGTATCTTTATCACCTTTAAGTTTAAGGTATAATTCTTAGATTATTATTATTATTTTTGATAATCAAAGGTATAATTCAAGACATGCGGGACATTTTCAAAGCTTACTGCGAGGTAGATTTTTTTATCTTACGTTACCATAGATACACAATGTTCTATTCATCGTTCAGATTTTTTTTTATCAAATTCTTTTACTGTTTTGTCGCGCGCTGTTTTCATCGCCATCCGTTTTTTCGTCGCGCTCTTTCATCGCAAAGCTAAATCGATCCGATCTCTCATCATTGTCGACGCTTTCATTACTAACCTATAATAATCGTTATCCGTAATGATGCTTCTTTTTTATTTTCCCCCTTTTTTGCTACACGTCAATAATTAAATTACAAGACAAACCGCGACGAATTAAATAAACTTGAGGTTTTGCGTCTGTATCACCTCTTCGACTTTTTTGCAATACCTTTCCGCAAGGTAACGTATTTTTTTTTATTAGAATACAATCGACGACTCTATACTAATGCACTGCAGTTCAGTAGCAATAACCTGAATTCATTGTTCCGGTAATTTTGTGGAATTCTTTGTATCAAACCATCAACTTACCAAGTAATTATCTATAGCGCCGCAACGTTTCGATTTTAATTAGAATCTGGAAAAAGACAAGTCATCTTGGTCGTTTCGTCCCGGGTCGCGTTGTTTTCAGTAACGTAGATTGTTTATATTATCACAATATCATCAGTACAAAGCTTTAGGAGAGGTAATCAGCTGATTGTTTTTTGATATCAAAATTTGAATTTGGCACATTTATAACCAAGCTTCACACTAGGTCTCTTGGGTTACAAAATTTTTTCCCCTGACGATTTAGCAACCTCGTTGTTCATGATCTTTTATCAAATCTTACACCATCAAAAATGTGACCGCTTAAGCCGAATTTGAAACTGTTTGGTAATATGATTGTTTGATTTCACCTTTAAATTTTAAAATAAAACTCAACTTGATCTGTATCTAAACCTGTATTCCTTACTTTCAGGAAGCCCTGATGATGACCTATGAGGTCGAAAGCGCTCTGCTAATAAATTAAAAATTGTTTTGCACTTAATACCAAGCTTTGTTTCATTCACAAAAATTTTAAATGCAACTATATGCCGTGTGGTACCTCATTTTAAAGGTATTCAAAAAATAAAAATTTTACCGCAAACCCGAGGTCCGTATCTTAATTCGTTTCTAAATAGCAAGCCCTTAAAAATTAAACATCGTGAAAAAAATTAAAATTTAAATACCTACCTTTATTTCTCTTTTTACTTTAAAAGTTGTTCAAAATGACCACCATGAACTTCTTGGCAGTAATAAAGTCGATTTTGGAACCCACTTCTCACATTTTCGAGAATGGCAGGTGTTACTTTTTGGCAGAGTTCCAAAATCGACTTAATTACTACCAAGAAGTTCATAGTGGTCATTTTGAACAACTTTTAAAGTAATAAGAAAAATAAAGTTTCTTCAATTTTTAATTTTTTTACGATTTTTAATTTTTATAAACTAGCCATTTCAAAACAAATTAAGATGCAGACCTCGGGTTTGCAGTAAAATGTTTATTTAACCCTTCGTTATAAAAATAATACAAATTTTAATTTTAGGCAAGTAAAATATCTTATTTTGATACAGCTAATACTCTGCATTGAACAGAAATAATAATATTTAGGTTTTAGGAAACATAATAAAAAAACGTTATTTCAACGCATATTTTAAAAAATATATATTTTTATCTACTCAAGAGTAGAATATTTTTTTGTTGAGTAATAAAAACGTAAAAAAGATGTACGCTATAATATTATAAAAGACAAACAAATATAAACTATAACCAAAAAATAACCTACATTAGAGAAACCCTAATGATATGTTAAAAAAAAATTGTTACAATATTGGTCGCTCGGGCTACGTCGTAGCCCAGTGGCATTAGTCCTCACTATAGTGCTTTATAGCCAGTGGGTATTTACTGACTGCTAGACGAATGTTTAAAAAACAGGGTAACTTCTCGCAACTCTAAATAATCTTACTTGAAATAAGAGTGGGCTACAATCGTAGCCCGCGCGACTATGGAAGGGTTAAAGACCTTTGAAATAAAGTACCACACGGCATAGGGTTGCATTTACCTCAACTCCCTAGCCTCATCCCTCAAGGGTGTTAAAAAACTTAAATTACATAAAAAAGCAAAATTTACTAAGCAATAAGATACACCTAAAATTTGGTGTCTCTATCTTTACTAATAGAAAAAATATTTGCCAAACCAAGTCTTTTCGGACACCCTGTATATTTGAACTAATTGTAATGACAGGAACTACCTATATAATGACTAAACATTTAACATACATGTAATAATTATATATAATTCTGTCAGAAAGCGGTTCCGGATCTTTCCAAAATGCGTACATTTTTCGGGCAATTTCGTAGAAAATCTGCTGATGGTATTTTTTGTCGCCCTCGGTAAAGCCTCAGTGATACTGGAGAAATCATGCTTTGACTCCAAAACCTTGTACGACACACTGTTTCCGTCTTTTTTTGAATGTTGAAGCCATTCGTCCAAAACTTTATTTTTTAGAGTATACGTAGTCTGAAAAAAAAAGAAATAGTTGTACAAAAGTGTGCAACAAAAGGTTTCGTCGTTTGAAAGTAGAAGGTAGCAGCTATTGCATAAAGAGATAGTAGCTCGAGGTCCCGCGGGGGCATATATATAATTTCTAGACTAACAAAGAAAAAAAAATGGAAAAAGCCAGTTAATACAAACATCGTGGTGCTTTCCAGATTACTGGGATAGTGATATATTTATGCTTTTATCAAAATAAGAAAGTACTTACCTTTAACTTACACCTCCATCACTAAAATATAATATGCACACCTCTAAAAGCACTGAAATATGTTATCACAGGAATAGCAAAATTGAGAATAATTGCAAACGCACGTACCCTTTTCTTTATATATTGACCTTAATAGCTCATCATTAGAACATTTTTGATCAAAACAAACCTGGAGGGGTTTTTTGTAACTTTACAAAATCATTTCCGAGAAATTCATTCCGAGAAATGCCTTTTGTCCAGCTAGCTTGTTATGATCGACACACTGTGCGACAGCGCGCGAAGTCGGATATTTAGCGTTCTCTTTCTCCTCTCTCTTTGTCCTACACCCACGAAACAAAAACAAAAGGTGTCGTCTCCTCCCGCTGAAGGTCAATGGTCTAAATGGATTTATTTCTCGACGTCTGTTGTTTGTCACAAGGTGATACAAGGTTTCACATTTTCGACGGGTACATCACCGAATTATTTTACGACATTGAACTTAATTAAGAAACGGGAGTGAGAACCAAGCTTAAGTGGATACGCCTCTGGATATAATGAAGTATCTACGGGTAAATTGGGTAAAACGCGTCTCATTGTCTGAAGCTATGTCGGCGTAATGGGCTTTTGTTGGCCGGAACCGTGAAATTTTATATTAATTTAACGACATTGACTTTGCGGTCGGTTATGGCAGAAAAGTAGTAGGTGCATACGTAAACGTAAATGAAAAAAATGGGGTTTCTGTTGAAAATTACCGATTTAATTCGGTGTTAATCACGTTTAATATTTGAAAGATTGCGTTCGTCTTCGCAGTTAATGCCCTCAATGGCTAAATTAGTAATGTCCAGTAAGTAAGGTTATGTTTTATGGGTGTGCATCCTCTTAAAAGGCTTTTTGTAATCTTTAAGTCTAAGATTGTTCTCATAAGAAGCATATTCTTATAATAACTTATTATCTACTGAAGTGTATGGGAAGGTTCAGTAGCTGTTTTGGTATTTTTTTATGGTAAATACACAGGAAAAAAACGTTGATGGTCATATTCTTCGTATTTATGCAGAGCGGGCTTCGTAATGTAGCATCTTTTTATAGTTCTTTTCTAAAGTCAGCAAAACGGAACACTCATGAAATCACTTCGATGTCCGTCCGTCTGTCACAAGGGATTTTCTCTGAAACTATTCGACGTAAAAATGTGAAATTTAGCACAGAGATAGAGTGTGGTGGCCCAGTTATAGACGTGAAGTATAAAAAGTTTAATTTTGATTCTGGGGATTAATTTCAGGGGGTAAATTGGGAAATGGAAAAAACAATTTCAAGGGCATCGTGTAGGGTGTCAAATAAAAGTTTATTGAAGCACGAATTTAACAGTGTATATATTATGTATTTTGTAAGCATTTTTTAAACATTTTTCGGGAAAAACCCTTAAAAATTGTTGTCCCCCACCCTTATCACCAAAAGGATCGCTGAGAAAAATCTGAAAAAAATCATGAACATTGAGAATTAGGTGTAGATTGAGCCAAAATTACCAGCATTAAAAAATTCTAGCGCAATCAATTGTTATAAACAATTTAATTGTTTATTTTCTTATAATTACTGAATCGTTGGTTTTAGAGAAAAATTTTTTTAACGATGTAAGGAACAACTTTTGCCCTTACCTTAAACGTACAGATTTATCCCATTAATGATTTACATAATCATAACACGAGGCAAACTGAATTATTGCAAACAGCACCTGTAAAAAGCAATTTTGGCATGCAGTCTTTATTACATAATGGCATAAAAATTTATAATGACCTTCCAAAAAACATAAAGAAAATCAAAAAATTACAATAAAATACATTTGAAGAAGCATTACTTAAAAATTTGAATGTTTTTAACAATTTTTTGTAATAAACTTTAAGTTGGTTGGAATAAAGAATTAAAAAAAAACTAGGTACTTATACAAATAACTATTCCAGTCGATACAATGTTTGTTTAATTACTTTTATGAATAAGATTGTCACTGCCACTGTCACTGCTACTTATCTAGTTTATTTATTAAAAATCCTGCGCATAAAAATTGCATATGTATATGTTTTCTCATAGCGTTTGCCGCTGCTTCAGCTTCAGCAGTAATACCGGAAGTGACAGCACTGATGTCATGACAAATGAGCCGGCGCCACACCGTCTTTTGTCCTCCGTCGCCCTGACTTTCGATGTGTACGCTCTTTCCGGTCCCAGTAAAATAAAGTAACGGATCTAAGCACATCAATTTTCAGTTCGATGGTAACAAGGGCTCCGTCTTATTTCTACTTTGTATCACTTTATTATTATACTGTGAAGCTATTCCTAATGCTTTGAACAACCTTTGATTCGTATTTGGTCATTTGATTACGGTCAGTGTTTGACATAACAGTATAATTAAACATAATTGGCACTAAAACCCTTTTTTAATATACAGGGTGTTAAATAATTTACTGCATACCTATATTTGAATGAGTGTCTCCTGGGGTAGTCTACAGACATACCCAATACTTCTTTTCTTAAATCGAACATTTTAAAAATTTTCAATCAAACTCGTCCATGTTCTACGCACCTGGCTGAGCGAACATGGCCCCTTGTTTTCTCACAAATCTAGATGACCCAAGACCCAAACTAGATGCGCCGAGCTTTATGTCACCGGAAACCATGTTGTAACTCCAGACCGCGTTGCAAGTGAAGGTGCGCCAAGAAATAACTTCCAAGCCAAAAAATCATATTTCTAATACCCCCTAGAAAGCGCAGCCAAAAATTCTGCCTAACAGCCAATCTTTTCATGACCCTAATGATAGACAGACGTCTTTGCTGATGTCGGTCGAACTCGAAAAGAAGATATACCCCCATCTCCGCGGGATGCCCCAAGGCTAACGATAATGGAGTGCGCCACCCCCACGTCATTTGTCCACGTCCGGCACAGGACGAAGACGATAAATGCATTGTTATTGTTACCGAATGAATGGAATAATCTAAGCAGAAGATACAGGGTGTTTTGGAATTTGGAACGTTTTTATTATCAGTCTTTAATTAATTTATTATAGACTAAGAGATAGGATCATGGAGGAAATTATATAGGTTTCTACCGTTGACTTCCAGGAAGAGGAGACCATCCATTCATAACTAGGTTTTTGTTTGTTAGACAATGTGCGTGTGTAAGACAAAGAAATATGAGAGAGGGAATGATAAAAACCAATCAAACCCCCAAAACCCCCCTCGGTGCGCCACTGACACTTCTTGTGGATTAACGACTCTCTAACAGAACAGTACTACCACATACACAAATGAAAGTATTTTACAAATAACACAAAACACCAAAGCAAAACTAAACAGTATTTTTGGTACCTCTTTACTAAAGTTTTTGAACAATTTAAAATAAAAATTTAAATCAAATCTATATTCTGTGGTTATGTTCGCAATTAATTTTGACACATCGGCAAGAAAGCAAAACACAGCATAGAACGCATGCCCGCTGTTTTAAATCGATAGACGGGTCGGATGCTGCGTTGCCAACTTATTGTCAAAGTCGTAATTACTGTAGGTTTTAATGTTTGATAGGGAGAGTTACAATTATTATTGTTATTATTAGTAATTACCTAAATATCTTAAAATAAAATTAGGTAAGCTTATATTAAATGTATAAATTTATCGTGAATATTGTTCTAATAATAAATTGGTGAGCCAGAATTTGCGACAACCGGCGAAAGCGATATTATTGGTGGGCCGTCGACAAATTTTGTCTCTTTTTAACTTCCTAAAGCGTGTATGTTTCTCTCTTAGCTTTAATGCATTTTATAGTCCATATACGCCTATGAGGTCAATTTAAAATACGGCGAGTCCGGAGCAAGCCTGGCTTGATTCTTTCTTGGGGAGTTTCGCATGGAACATGCACTTTTTTGAAAGGAAAAATAAGATTATTTTTTGGTTTTAAAAAATAAATTATTAGGTTGGTTATTGGAAATAAATTTAGGTGAGTCATTGACCAAAGGACCTTATGGACGAGCCGCGTCGAATCTATGATACCTACCTAGGTATTACTTTTTTTTTAATTACCAATCTTCGTGAAGGTACTTTTTCCTATTTTGTTATAATTTAGATACAAAGACAAAAATGCTTATAATGCCTATAGTACACTAATAGTGTGGGACAGAATACCTACTATTATATTTTAAATAAAATAGATCTTCGTGCAAGGCGAATCAGTTCAGCATTTATTTTTGGTCGTTTGTCAACGGACCGACAGGCTGGCTGGGGCGATTTAGATGAAAATGGGCTCGTGGATCGAGCTTAGATTGCCTGATGTTATCAGGGCTGATTTTTTTATATGAGCTTACTATTTATACTGAACATTAGATTTGTTGTTTGATATATATCTCTTCTTGAAACGGAACAGTTATGGAATCATTTCGGTGTCCGTCCGTCCGTCCGTGTATCTGTCACAGGCGATTCTCTCTGAAACTTATCGACGTAAAAATTTGACACAAAGATAGAGTGTGGTGATCCAATTATAAACGTGAACTATAAAAAATTGAATTTTGATTTGTGGGGTTTAATTTCCGGGGGTAAATTGGGAGATGGAATTTTTTTAAGGGCATCGTGTAGGGTCTCAAATGGAAGCTTATTGATAAGCACAAATTCAACAATATATATGATGTATTTTTTAACATTTGTCGGAAAAATCGCTTAAAAATTGCTGTCCCCCAGCTTTATCACCAAAAGGATCGCTCAGAAAAATTGAAAAAATCATCAAACATTGAGAATTAGGTGTAGATTGAACCAAAATTATCAGGATTGAAAAATTCTAGCGCGATCAATTGTTATAAACAATTTAATTGTTTATTTCCTTATAACTGCTGAACCATTGGTTTTAGATAAAAAGTTTTTCGATAAAAACTATTTCTCACGATATAAGGAACAACTTTTGTTGTTAAACATTTATCAGAATTTTTAATTTGACTCGGTCGACTCCCCACTCAGCTCCGCGCATACGCGATGTGATACGGCGTTAGTGCCTTCGGCGGCGGGTAGCGCGGCAGATGGGCGGAGATTGGGCGGCCGAGGTTTGCTCAGGTAAAATGGGGGGCTGATGGCACGGAACACTAATTGTGCAAATACAGGGTGACTCCTGGGTTAATCTACAGACATACCCAATACTTTATTTTCTTAAATCGAACATTTTAAAAATTTTCAAAAATACCCTAAGACCCGTCCATGTTCGACGCACCTGGCTGAGCGAACACATGGCCCGACATAGCGCTTAACAGAAAATTGCGCGCGAAAAACTTAAAACAATTGAATTTGTTGTAACGTTGCCAGACATATAAATCTTTAAGGATAATTTATTTTCTGTTTTTAAGCGTAATTTAAGACAAAGAAAAAAAATTAAACCTTTTCCTAAGAAAAAACCCAAAATAGTAAAAAGGCACTGCGAAATCAATCCTTTTTGTCAGTAGTCTCAGTTTTAACTAATATTTATGACACCCTATAGGTATTCGGTTATAAATGAGATAAGCCGTTATTCCTACTAGCTTAAACTTTCTGACTTTCTAAATAAGATGTTTTCCAGTGTACATCGAAATCGGATACAAATTTGTCATTGAAATATACTTTTTTACTGTGTAGTAGGTAGTGTTGAGACCGTTCAAGGTCACAGAATTTGGGTACATGAAGCATCAAAGAAACCGACAAAGCTTTCGTCTCTTATTAATAAGAAAGTTACTCTTTATTAAAAAGGTTCTCAAATTACTGCTAGATTTGAAAAATAAATTTCCACGTTAAACGTACATCCGTACATATACCTACAGGGTGTAAAGTTGCCAGGAAATTTTAGACTTAGTTTCTACAACTTAAAATATTAAGAAAACTTTTTTGCCTATCGCTCTTTTTGGTAAGTACCTATTTTGTATCGTTTATAAATTATTTAGCAAAATATCCGTACGTGCGTGCCTGTCTAATATAGGGTAGGTGTACCTGTCCAGATATTTTGTTAAAATTTATAAACAATGCTAGATGGCAAAAAATGCACAGGACTAAAATGACTCTAACTAAATAGAATAAATAATTATTTCATTAAAAGTAGTTAGTGGCGTCGTTAAAGAAAGGTTGGTGGTGTAAAAGGGACCATCCCGAGAAAAATATCATCGTGTATATTGTTTGAGAAATACCTAAATCAGAGTGCTAAAATTTAGCCCTATACAAATGTTGATACAATCATCTCAAAGTCATTAAATCATGATAGATTAGTGTTTGACAGTCGGCTTTGTAATAATTTTCCGGGCATCTCAAATGAAAAATTCTCAAAACAAACACCATTTTCAAGGATATTTTTATCTTTTCCAAATATTATACTTAGTTCATAAAACTTTATGACACCCACGGCTATTTTAATCTACGGTGACCATTTTTTTTCAAACATGCATTGCTTTGACGTACCTACCTACGTGATTTTCTCATTAAAAATCCTCATATAAACAGTGGACAAATAGGGGTACCTATTTAAAAACAGACTACTTATTTATTAAAACTACCAGCATAACAATCAAACCTTGTATTTATTCAACACTAACAAACACTAATCAAGGCACTAACAGCATTACGCTCCAAACCAAAACGAAAAGCACAACCAAACCTCAAAGTTTATCTTTTTAAGAGGCGTCTCCCACCCCTTTTGAGGCGTTACCCATTTAACCAATGGCTCGCCGCCTCCGCCTTCACCTATCAAACTCAGGCACGCCTTAGCACGGTGATGTCATCCAGGTAGATGCACTTCAACTGTGACGTTTGCGTGAGAGGACACCTTGGCAGAGCTTGACCCGTGCCCGCAATTTGGGTGCATTTGTTTAAAAGTTGATTTGGCAACGTCGTTTTAAAAGTTTTTTAGTGACGTCATCGATGCACTTTTTTGTTATCGTCACGCAAAATTAGAACGGAATAATAGTGTGTTAGCGGAAGTCGGCGTGCAGTGAATACAGGGTGTTATACAAAGATCTACCGACAAAAATTTAAAGGTTCTTGGATGTTTCATATTCTATGGCCAAAAATAAGAATAAAATTCTTATTTATATTAGGCACGAAAATGCTTTGATTACGAGAAAGAGGGGATACAATTTCAATTTTATTTTGGTTTTTCTTATTTGTTTTTACATGCTTTTTAAGATTGTTGATTCAAAATCTGTACCTACATCCAATCTGGACCTATAGAATTAAGAATATCCTTATTAAAAATACTCTTGTACACAGAATAGAGTTTAAATATGACGACCCTTTCACAGCGATCCGAGAATTTTGTATATGCACCTTAAGAATAAGGTAACCACATATTGTAGAGTTCATAATTTAATTTTTGAAAAACTACTCGGAAAATGTAATTTTGAAAGTTTCTTTTAAAAAAAAAATTAGAAAAAATTTTGTAGATCCGTTTCCGAATACATCTTTCAAAAAAGCTGTTTTTCGACAAAATTTACTTAATTTAACTTCGAAAAAATGTTTAAAAAAAAACAGTACACACGACTGGGCCCCTTGTTTGATTAATATGAAAATGTAAATATTCTAGCATTTTTTATTTATGCCTTCCGCTCATTTGGAGGACATTTTTCGAAAACCAATTTTTCAATTTTTTAACACTTCAAAAATTCATTTTTTCTAAATTAAATTTTTTGAAAAGCATTTTTCGAATACCTACTAATTTTCTCAAGCAACGGTTTTTGGAAAAAGTAGGTAATTTACGAGAAAGTAAGGTACCAAACCTAAGGAAACCTGATCAAACTCAAAAAAAGAGTTAGTTTAGGATTGTTTATTTTTTTTTATTTAACATTTTCCAAGCTACTAGTTAAAGATACTGGAGTTCATGGTCTAACACTGTTTTTGAAAAAATACATTTTCGAAAATTGTGTAAGTAGGTACCTACTTATTTTTGAAAAATTATTTTTTTAAGACATTTTTGAAAAAAGGTACTTTCAGAATAGGTTTTCGAGAAAATATTTTCGAAAAATTTCGTAAATCCGTTTTCGAAAAAACCGTTGTTCAAAAAAATTTACTCTGAACGCCCCCCTTACATCCGCGCCTGAACACATTTCAAACACATATAATACAAAAACGTAACGGTTAATATTTTAAGATCCCTTTTGAATGAAAAAATAGATTGTATACCGTAATAGATCTATTTTTCAATTATCAGAATTTTTCGATACAGACTCCTTTTAATTACCGTTTTTTAAAACGATTTATTTGAAGAAGTGCATGTAGGTAAAATAGGAAGACCGCATAAAATACTTTTGTGATATAAAAAAACGAATTATACCTGTACTTAATGACATTAATGATTCAATTACTTTTAATTAAAATGTTCCATGTCCTCAGGATAAGTTTTTTCCTCGTAAGTAACGACAATTAACCCTGTCAATCAAAATCAATTATCTTTAATTATATATTAATGCTTAACCACAATACCTACATGATTTTGTGACAGGCACATTAAACAATTCGAAAATGATAGTAATTTGGGTAATTATAATCAATTTATTGATAAATTTCAATTGCTACACAGTGCTTGTTTTGCGATTTTTGTAGCTAAATAAGCAAACCAGTTTGAGCTATCTTTGACCCATTTGCAGTGGTCGAGTTTAGGCCCCCCGATCTAGTAAACCTATGTTGTTTTCCTTTATCATTCTAATTGCATTATAGCGTCTTACCCTCCGTCACCAATTTTAAGAGAATTCCCCTCCCGTCCTGAAACTCTAGTTGTGTCAGTGGCGGATTAAGGGGGGGCGCAGGAAACTCGCGCCCCCTTAAAACCACGTACAAAATGGATTTTATAGCGACTTTTACAAAAATAAATATTGTAACATAAATAATTCCCTGCATATTTTACAAAATATTATAAACAAAAACAAACATTCGCCCTCTATCCAAGGTCTTTAAAATGCATTATACCACAAAAATATGAATATAGATCAATACTAATATGTTACATAAAAAATGCAAGCCTTTTTTGTCATTTTTGATTTACATGTTCTTTGATTGTTTCTGAAAACATTCCTCACACATCTCACTGCGATTTTATCAAAATTTGCGCCGTTTTCATAACGGATGTATGAAATATTTTTTCGAAAACACGTATTCGAAAGTAGGTACATTTTTTCAAAAATGTCTTCAAAAAATAATTTTTGAAATAGAAGTAGGTACATTTTCCGAAAATATATTTTTCCGAAAACATTATGTATTTAGAATACTAAATTATGAACTGTAGCTTGGAAAATGTTAATAAAAATAAAGACGAGAAAAGATCCTGAACAAACCTAAACGCACCTTTTTTGAGTTTGATCAGGTTTCCTTAGGTTTAGTAAGTTACTTTCGCGTATATTACTTTTTCAACAAAATAATATCCGAAAAAAAATAATTTCGAGAAAATGTTCTCTGAAAAAATGTATTGTTAAAAGTGCTTTAAAAAAATTTGGAAAAATTGGTTTTAGAAAAATTATACTTTCGTAAGTGTCGTATCCCCCGAAATTTCGAAAAACAGCTTCGAAAGATGATTCTACGGAAATGAATCTACAAAATTTTCTCGCAAATATTTTTTTAAAGAATCTTTCAAAATTAAATTTTCCGAAAATATATTTTTTTGGAAACAGATTTTTTTTAATTTAAATTACGAACTCTACTCGGTTCGAAAATGTGTAGGAAAAAATGACAAAAAGATCCTAAACGAACCGTTTTTGTGTTCGGTCAGATTTACATTTTCTTGTGTCCGCTACTTATGTAGTAAATTACTTTCAAAAAAGTGTTGTTAAATATTATAATAAATGTAACTTTAATTATATTAATTGGCGCCACAATTGTCCATTTATCACAAATTAAAATGGCATTTAAAGTAATTAAAATTGTCGATCAAATCAATTACTCATTATAGTAATTTTATTTAAAAGAAGTAAATTTTCTCATTATTGTATTTTTTTTTGAATTTGTAGTATAATGCTTAATTGCCTAGTCGTCTCTAGTCACTATGCTTAACTTTGCGGTACATTCGTACTTCATTGGTGGACAAGCGAAAGAGTTTAGAAAAAATATATTTTGACTGGCCAGCACTCCGATTTCTCATTAGCTCTTAAAGACAATTTTAGCAATATTTTATTAGAATCAACTTACTTTTTATTTTTTATGTATTATTTTGTTTTAGGTAAGAAAGAAATTCAGGCAGCAATTTGTTAAATCCAATAATTAACGGTAAGTAATACCGAGAGTAATAAGTAATACATAACCTTTCATGGCGTGTACATAACAATAATTAATTTGGTCCAGCCCCTGCAAGATTTTTCTTTTAATTTTTAACAATCCCTATTGATCCTAACAAATAAAAGTCTGCTAGCCCAGAAGAAAAATAACACAAGACTATTTCTTGTTTTTTTCTCTCATTTTTCATCAGTCTTAATAATGATTGATAGATCGAATAGAATAAATAATAAAAGTGGCCCGCTTGCACCATACACTCTGTATTTAATTTTATATTAGGGTTATTCACAAAAAGTATAAAACAGATCCCAGCTTTTTCTGTACCCAGCCAAGTTCCGAACCACCAAAAATCGCCTAACACCGATCAATAACTTACCCTTCATTAAATATGGGCCCTTCATCCCTTAATGTTTTCCCTAAGGCACCCCAAATTTAGTTCATCCACTGGAAGATAGATGGCGCCAGGACCGACCGTATCGAATTATGGCCCTTGAAATTCCTGTACCCTACATCAGTTAGATATCATCTTATAAAAGGGTCTTTGAAGTTTGGGGGGTTGGCCGTTAGTTGAATTTTGGGAATGGTTGTGTAGTTAGGTGCTAGGTGGCGCACAGAGTTCTATGTTGGAATAGAGATGAGACACGTTTTATATTTATGGCGAAATGGGATTTTAATTTCAGCATAGTGTTACCAGATTGGGCGGTTTATGGCAAATTGGGCTAGTTTTTGGGAGAAACCTCTAACCGCGATTCGGGTGATTTTGAGTTTTGTCTTTTACCAACTGACAATTATACAGTGTGTCTGCTTAAGTTCGTAGCATATGGGAAATTTTTTTATTATGTATTAATTTTACGAGAAAAAGTTGGCTCTTAAGGCAAAATGCATTTTTAATTTATTTCTGAACCTACTGAAAAGTAAAATCACTAATAGATACGGAACACTTTTGACAGTATATAAAGTAAAGTCGCTTAAATGATTCTGCAATTAAAATATAAGTAATGTAAAATATTTTCTATCCTATTCTTTTATAGTTTGCAGTGTAAATAATTAAAGAAACAAATGAAAAATTATATAAGCGGAGTTTAACAACTTATATTATTATGTATATTAATTATTATAAAAAAAAATAGGTAACTAATTTTCGGATATAAAGTAATTCTCTGGAAAGGGTCTCCTAACAAAATTAAATTAAATACCTATTTACCTTGATAATGTTGTTATTTTTTATAAATCAAGAACTAACCATCCAAAAATACTCTGTAAACATTACAACATAATAATTATAAGAACCAAGTTAGTATTACTAACAGCTATTAATTCAAAATAATAGTTTGAAGAAAAAAGAACAAAGCTTATTCTGAATCCTTTTTCCAAAGACACTGAATGTAAAACCTCAGCTTATTCAAGTTATACACAAACTGAATTAAATGTAGTTACAGACTAAAGACACGTTTTATTATGTTGTCAAACTCGCCAGGAGCCCATACATCTTGCCAAGCTATTATGACTAATATGCCATTGGTCTTAAATTCTCACAAATATTAATTATATTATTATAAGATAGCGCAAATTGACTGAGCAAAAATAGTAATCTATAGCATATCAAACAGATTCAACCGCCCCAAAAGTAAAAAATAGAGCCAACTTAAGTAGCTTGTGACTTTTTTTTTAGTCGAGTAGACTTATTTAACCTTCTGTTACAAGAGGTAGATTTTTGACTCGTTAGCAAATACTCAAAAATATAGGTACCAATTTTGTGGTGACTAAAGTGCTCAGATTGCTAAAAAATTCAGACAGACCGATGTGGAATAAAAGTGGTTTTCAGTTATGTAAATAACTGATTTTCGCCCATATTGGTGCTTTAGACCTTTTACCTTGCCAGTGACGACATTCGATCTCTACTCAAAAACGTCCACCAAGCACAAAAAATATTATATACGGGAATAGTCGACCAAATAACTGGCCGAGCTCTAAGTATTTCTAAAATCCGAATCCAAAATATAAATGGCCGAATTATAATCGGGGAAAATGTTTTAGCGTTCGCAAAGGACCGAAAACACGGGGACGGTCGGCACAAGAACAAAGGAATTTTTGAAGAACTGTAGACGGATTGACGGACCGCTGTCAAAGTGGCGGGTAAAAAGTGGTCAACCGGTGGATTTTTGTGTCGTTTTGTTTTGTCTGTTTGTGACAAAAATGACGACCGAATGCAGCTGATGATTGCTAATTCTTCTCGATGAGTCGAGTCGTTTTCGTCCTTTTCGCTTAATTTATTAGGTTATATAAAACGAAAAAAAATCTCCATTCGCAATAAAACGGTAAACAAGTTTGTGTAGAAGGCCCGGTTGCTCTTGTAACTTCTGTTTTATTATTACATAAAGTTATTAATGGAAAATCTTACAGATATATTTATTTAGGGCTTTTTCACAAATCTAATGTTGGAAAAATACACAAATAGATAAAAACTCAATTGTTCTAGTCGCCGAATAATAAACACTTTTTACAAAAAGTTCAGTAGTGGTTCCTGAAATTTTAGATGTATCATATCTCAGTTCCTACGCATGGGACTCACACCAAATTATAGGATGTTACTATTGGGGACTTGGAAACATTATCGACAAAAAATATTTAATTTTGAAATTTGCGAAAAAAAGTTAATTTTTTGGGCCGCTTCACCTGAGATCTGAGAAAATTCTGAAGAAAACTTTACTTCCAAGATTTTTTCTTAAATTTTATCAGATTTTATGGATAGAATTCAAATTTCATTGAACTACTTCTAATATCCTGAAATTAATTAGTTTTTAAAATTTTTACCCTAAAATATTTTGTCTAAGAAGTAATTTAAAATGTCATTTCTTTAAGGAAAATTAGAAAATTTTCACCAAATTTGGAATTTGTGGATAAAATTTGATATATTTTATGAAAAAATATGGTGAGTAAAATTTTCTTCGGAGCTTCCTCAGATCTCAGGTGAAGCGGCCCAAAAAATTAACTTTTTTTGGCGGCCCAAAAATTAAACGAAATGTACGAATGGTTTTCACACAAGAACGAGAATTTGAGTAAGTTTGAACAATTCTAACACGTTCATACGTCGTAAAACGATTCATAATAATTAAATTACCGGGTCTCTAGATGACACATGACAGTTGTCGAAAAATGGCGCCCAATTTAATTCCCGAAGTACCTTTTGGGATGCTCGTTATAAGATCTAGAACTAGCAGTAAGTCATAAGCCATTTTACTGAATCCCCATGTTATTTTCTACCTAAGAAGATCAACTATCAGTCAGAAAGTAACAAAAGGGGCCATAAAAAAATCGACTTGCTCTTAATCTTTTTTTATCTATTTAAGCTCTTCAAGTTATTACTCTTATATTTGATTGTTCTTATTTTGCACCTGCGTTTTCATTTGCCAATTGCTTAGCTTAGATAATAAGCTCAATGTTAACAAGAAAGGAACTAATATAATAAAATAAAATAGAAAAAAGAGCTCCAAAACATAACGGTTCATTATTTTCTTATAAAAGTCCCTTGATATTTTTTATTCACGAGATTACTTTTGGGGCAACCCCAATACACTTACTGAGTTTATGTTTACACCTGGGGACATGTCGTTATTTCCTAGATAGTCTACCTATAAACAACAAACCCCCCTACGATTGCCTAAAAATTTTGCTTTTTTTTTTCGAATGTTTTATTGAGCAAAAAAGAACTTACGACAATGGGACGTTTCGACTATTTTTCTTCAAGATATCTTTTTAAATTGCAATGATCCGGCCGTTCTTTGCTGTTTATATTTACATGTAGAGTACACTCCTATAATTTGGTGCGTTCCTCCCGACTCACCTTGTTTAATATAAATAATAAGAATTTAATCTGCACTTGATATCTTGTGTGCGGGAACGCGCTTTCGGGGAAAATATCGGATTTGATCGCCCTTTTAAACACACGTATACTAAATACCCTAAATGATACAGGCAACACTATGTCCCGATAAAACCCTACCCGACTTTCAGGTGTTTTCACACAGAAAATACCATGATATTTGTTTTGTCAAAATTAACCTTCAGCTTATTGGCATCAAACCAAGAAATCACATGAGGAAAGTCGCTGTCTTCAACTCAATTGGGTCACTGTGACTCGTTAGACAGGTAGTGTCATCGGCATACATGACAACCTTAGATGGTCATGATGAGGAAGATCATATAAAAATATGCTGAACAACGGGGGCCCAAGTACTGAACCCTGAGGAACCCCTGAAACAACTCTTAAATCGGACAGTTGAACCGACAAATAGGAAGCAAACCACCTCAGTATTTCCCCTCTTATACCATATTATTATCTCTCCAGCTTTGTCAACAGTATGCAGTATGCCATGGTCAACAACATCAAATGGCACTTCTTGTATAGATTTAAAGTCCTTTCTGTGTCTTTTAAAATCTTATTCCTCTTGCCTTTTAAAGCAACAGGAACAATGCATCCATTCCCGTGATAATTCCCTGAGAGGCAGAAAGCTTGTCAATAAAGATAATATCGATATACCGCGACGGAATCATCTCTAAAATCAAACACTTGTAACAGTCCCTGGCGCCAAAGCTCGGTTTTCCTTTAATTTTCTCTATAGGAATTCTGGAAGTTTTAAACTTGGGAAACTATGTCGGGAAATTTGTAGAAATTAAATGAATAATTTAGTTTTGCACTTGTCGAAGTACGTTTTCCCTAAGAGTCGTAATCAGCTAACGTTTCAAAACCCACTAACTCCGTTTTTGGGCCTAAATGTGCTAGATACGCCGTCTTATAGAAAATGTTGTCCTCTTTCAAATGAGAAACAAATCCCACCAAATCTACTACTACCGAGTTTCAAATACCACCAAATCCATATCCAGTCACTCACAACGCTCGCACGCATTTTAAATACATTGCCTGTATTCAGTTGATATTACTTATTTTAAAATGTGGTCATACCTACTCAAAATTTATTTGACTTTTTTATAATTTTTTAAATCAAGGGAATGACACTAAATCCATCCTTTGGTAGCAAACGCCACCAGTCGCGCCATTTTTATCTTTAAATATCTGTTCTCTTCATTTACCTAAGCCACTCATTTTTATTTTTGACGTTTTAGAAACTACACAAATCCAAAAATACTTATCTCGTGTAAACAATTACTTTCCGAGTTAGATACATAAAAAAGACATAAGTCGTAAATGAAATCAAAAATTTCTTTCTCCAACGTGCTCCGCCGTAAAATTTCAGTAGAAATATCGAAAATGATGATTTTTTTATGGAAGATATTAATGGTGATACCAGCTGTCTTCCAAATTGTCTGGCAACAAAATTCAAGTTCCCATAAAATAAGAAATGACAAAATTAAAAATTCCGAACGCCCCAGCCCTTTGTGATGAAATTCAGTTATCCAATAGCAGTAAACTGCGTGTATCTGGTAGAAAAATCCCAACATTCCCGAACGACTGCGACTGTGAACATTGCAGCAACGCTGAGTCCGGGAATGTGACTTTTCCTACAAGGTACACATACTATTGTCAAACTTGACGCGTGTAATTTTTTTTTTTAATTTTGACATAAAGTTACAGTTTTCAAAACCAATGACAGTTTTGAAACATTTTACTTTTCGGAAGTAATTACAATAATTAGTAAGTTATTTAGGATTATAAGGTTTGTTTTTTGTATCTGCTGTGTGCAATTATAGGTTGCACTTGACCGATTTTTCCACAGGACTTTGTCCCTTTGTTATTATTATCTATATTCTAGTCGCTAATCGCCAATCGATAATAACATGTTTCTTCCCTGGTACTATCCTTCCCTAAATCGAATCTATAAGTAATTACTATTATATTATACCGAAACCTCTTAAATTATTTACAGCCAGGAATATTATGCTTTACTAATCTCCAGGTATCTATAAACTCGACCGTAGACAAGTCCTTCACCCCAGTAACCTTTTTAAGTTATACAGGTTTTTGATCTGCATCGATTTCCCCAAAAATTGAGGATATGTGCGTGCACGGGCACAAGGAATATAGCAAGGATCCATAAAGTGGAAACGTCGAAATATATCCTTATTTAAGGATTACCTAAAACAGAATATAGTAGGTACTTTACTTATATTTATATATGTTTATCTCATTATGGGTCAAAATTAGAAAATACTACACACTAAAAAGTTTTAACACTTTTTTAACACCGACATCAGAAGTGGGACAAGTACCATGAAGAATTCGCAAGTTGTTAACAACTGTTAACGGGTTAAACTGGAAATAAACTTTTGGTCCTGAACTTAAATTATTAAGGCAGGAATTTAAGCTGGCTTTACTTTAGGCCTACTTAAAACACTACGGATACTACGGGCATTAATTAGTCTTATCGATGTTAAGCAGGTTTTTAAGTTTGCTTAAAATGATTGATACACAGGTTTCAAATGGCGTGTTGTAAAGTAAATATCAAGCAAGAAAAAGTCATAAATGACTGAGACAGCACTTATTTTCTTCTCTCGCATCTTTTGCAAAGTGGGCATCAGAAACTTGTTATGGATTATTCTTTATTGCATAGTTTGTATATTTTCTCTAAATGCACTTAATAAAACCATTTAAAAATTAAAATGTTAAGAAAAGATTAAACCAAAGTGTAATTTTAATTTCAAATTGTTGACACTGCTAAAGCATCCCACAGAGTGTTTTGAATTTCCAGCTCAAAATGTTAAATTTTTAAACAAACAGTATTTGGCTGAAACAAAATTTTATTAAGATTTTCCAGCATTTTTAACAAAAAAAAACCTAATTGCCTGAAAATACTAATAGAATTTAACTTAAATTTAGGTTTAGCATAATACTGGGTGTTTAAAATTTAATATTTTGAGCTGGAAATTCAAAACACTCTTTGGAGTGCTTTAGCAGTGCCATTAATTTGAAATTAAAATTAACCTTTAGTATCACCTTTTTTTAACAGTTTACTTTTTAAATGATTTTATAAAGTGCATTATTAGAGGAGATACACATAGTATTCAATAAACTGTTTTCCATCTAATATATGGAAAATTTCTCGGAAAATTTTGCTGTGTTGTGTTAGATATGTCCGGAAGTGTATATAGAAGATTAGGTGTAAATTTCCAAAATTGATCAAATCCGGGTTTTTTCAATGTTCTACTTGAATTTTATCCAAACTATGCATCCTAAAAAGAAAGTTTTTGTTTCAAAGATATTCGTTTTAAATATATTTGGTTTAGACGAATCACATTCTTTTTATTTTTTGACATTTTGTATATTGGATTTCAACTGTGATAACGTTAAAAACGTTTTTTATGCGTGCAAGAACTTTTCTCAAGAATACCCAAAATTTTCTTAAAAATAGTTTATTGAAATTATATTTATTTTTTTTAAACAAATTTAATGTTATCAGTGACAGCTCAAACCCGGAAAATGTATATGGAATCATCGAATATCGGCCTGTAGCCGTTTATTTTTTCGATGTAGGTCAAGAACCGAAAAAGGTCGCGACAGGGCGGTGTTTTTCTATATCGATTTCCACCGGCGGAAAAAAGCGAAGCGTCTGGGCCCGGTTCGGCACTTGCCATGAATTTTTTATGGTCCCGAATAAGGGGATGGACGGGGGGAGAAGGGGGCAAGGAGGGTGGCGGCGGCGAGTGCCGAAAAATGAAGTGACAAAGACGGGATTGTGAGGCGGACAGGTGTTACAAAGTGACGATACGGGGTTATTGCATGTCAGATTTTCAATTTATAAAGAAAGAGTTATTTGTAAAAATACTACTTTCAAGAACAAATAATTTTAACAAAAATGACGATGGTCATGGTTATGAATTATTTTATGCAGTTTTCCCATTAATATTCTTAATAGAAATTTCATTGTGTAGATGAAAGTGCCTCTTAAGTCTGCTCCACGTTTGGCAAGTTTTGAAGACCTTTAAAATGAGGTACCACACGGCATAGGGTTGGATTTAAAATTTTTGACCTTAGCGTCGCTCCTCAAGGGGATTGAAAAAGTTAAACTACATAAAAAGTAGATTTATTAACCAATAAGATATACCTCAAATTTGGTGTCTCTATCTTCACTAATATCAAAGATATTTGCTGACTTTTCAGACACCCTGTATATACCGGACCAAGCCATGAAATTCAAAAACTATTAGCTCTGAAATGGAGCGTTCGGAAGTTTAATGTAGTGTAAAACTAGCTTCGTCTTCTTTGCTGCCCCCCCCCCCCTTATTCTTTGCTTAAATTCTTTTCCTTTGCAGTTTCGCTGTTTCTTTTTTTCTATACACTGTTGAACAGTTTCTGTATAAGTAGTGCTTGTTAGGATAATTGCTAGTAATGGTAATTGATGATAATTACGATGATTGATTGACTTTGGGAGGTATAGTTTTACTTTGTATAGCTAAATCAAAATATAAATTATATGCTGTAAACGAGATATTAGAAACAAATCGGACGACACGTTTTACCAACAACCCGCCCTAATTGTTTACAAAATTATATACCTAATCTATAGAATAGTATCATCGCCTTGACCCCAGAAAGATATTGGTTTGTAATAACGGACCAAGGAAAATGTTAAAAAACAACTAAGTTTGGAATAGGAGCTGATCATCTTTCTTAACAACTTCAAAACACATGACTTCTGTTTTCAGACGCAGGCGGCACTGGTTTAATTAAACTCATTTTAATTCTCGAGACTCAGAAATATACTTACCATATTTTTTATATAACATCATTTGTCAAGTGCTTCTCCACATCTTCGTGGAAAGTGCGAATCCAATTTAAGTTTTTCTTTTATTAAAAAAAACTCCAGTGAATACTTGGTTTTTATTATAATACCTTGAAGAAACCGTGAAAAATATAATTTAAAAAGTTGGTTATACGTTTCTCTTGTCAGTCTGCCGTAGACGTTCAGTTTTGATCGTCGTTTTGCTTGCAAAGGATGAGTTCCGATATTGTATAAGTACGATTTCAAACATTTCTACCTATTTCACCAAGTTTAGATCGATTTTAATTTTGAGCCATATAGTTGACTACAACTTTGAACTTTCCGATATCATCCGACATCCTTGTTTTCCAGATAAATTTCAATATCAAAACGTATTGCAAAGATGACTTGATGATGATTAATGGGAAAAAGATCTACCTCTTGTGGTCCATCATTCTGACGAGCATGGTAGACGTTTCCCTGGTTCGAAAATACCTATTATGAAGGGTTTAGTCATTTTCAGATATTTAGTGGGTAAAAATACATTGTCGCTTCGTGAGAGATGACGAAAAAGTTTTTTAGTATTTTAAATGTAAATTTAATGAAAATTAAATACTATACAATTTTTAGCCGTAATCACTTAAGTATGTTCGTCTAACCCAAGACTATTGTTTTTGATTTTTGAGCCGAATTTAGTTAATATTGTTTGTTGGTTGACATATAATATAATTCTAGTTATGCAGGTGAAATAAAAGATACAGCAGATAGTGTGTGGCCACCTTTATGTCTCTTTCCGCTTTTTTCCGTCTCTCTCCCTATCATTCGTCTGAAAATCGTCTAGCCTACATTATTGATTTGGTTGGCGTTTTTTACCTTCTTTATAGAATTTTTGTGCTTTATATATCAAAGGTGTCTGGCATACCTTACCGTTAATTACTGTTCACATAATAACTGATTGTACGTAATAAAATATGATGTGTCAACAAACGTCTGTTGAATTTAAAAATATATTTTATGACTTGTATGTTGTCTCCATTGTTTTATTTGTTTAAGTAAAGGAAATAAAATGAAATGAGGTTAGCTTAGTATAGTCATGATTGCTTTGAATTTTATTACTTTCCTCGTTGAATGAGAACTCAACACCATTTTGACCACGTGGGGATTTTTTAGAATACCCTGGATAGAATCCTATCAGTTGATGTGCAGCTTTCCCGCATGACACGACATCGTTTGACGAGTTGTTACTCTGCAGTTACTCTATAAGTAAATGCAGACAAGGAAAGGAAGTGCGTCAGTCTCGTGATAGAATCTGCAGTATTATGAGATGATTAAAAAGCAAGTTCTGTCACTTTTGAAGCTTTAAGAACTTTCCTTAGTTTTCACACCTAGTAAAGCTATGATTGCTTTCAATCTTATTAGGTACTTTCTTCTTCTTCACATAAAGGAAACCCTTAGGGTTTTTTAGAATATCCTGGATAGAAACCCTTCAATTGATGGCTAGCTTTCCGGCAAGATCCTACATCCTTTTCGTCAATCTCGTGACAGAATGTGCAGTGTTCATTATATACAAGGACCCTAAATATTCTATGAATAAGCGTATTATCAGTTTTAAAACTGTAGAAACTTTCTTTATTTTCAATATCTTTGTTTCCCCTAACCACCCTGGAGTATCGTTGTTGATTGAGAGATTGATCGTAGAGAGTATTTTCACATATATTATATATTTATAAAGAAAATTTCAATTTAACAACAGCTAGGTAAGAGCAAATGTTACACATTTATGCCATTTTTAAATACCAATAATCAAAAATTTACTGCAAATGGCAAAAGAATTGTAAAGATAAATTGCAAGCCGGTAGTATGATAATAACATTGATAATATCTGGACTCTTTTTCCCGGAATATCTAGATAATCCGGAAACCAGAAAATATTTGCATTGCGTACGCATTTTAAAATTTAAAAATATATTCCACATTACCTTTGCAAATACAGCAAATTTATGACTAGCAGAAATATTCACAGAACTGAATACGTCATAGTCATGTAACTACATTTGCATGTCAGAATTAATCTTTTGGTTAGTTTAACTGTGAAATTAATTTTTCGGAGCGTACTAAACCAATATATAAAAAATCATTTTGCTTAGGTTTGTTCGTAAATCAATTTTGATTTTGATGAAACAAGTCATTTAAGAGAAATCAAACGCATACATTGGTAGACTGCAGTGACATAGAACTTTCCTGAAAAACAGAAACAAACCTGTTGCAGAGGAATTAGGGTACATCACTGAGAGTTTTTCAGTGGTTAAAGCTAAGAATGTTTAAACTCACTCAAAGCCCTCCCTAGGGTTTCAAACTAGGTTCTTGAAGAGTGATCTGGTGATTTGTTAGCGCTATGATGAAGTAGAATGAAGTAAAATCAATAAATTCTGCACTAAAAAGAGGATAAATCAGCTAATTTTTGAGGAGATTCCAACTGGAAAAGCCAAAAGTATCACCCATATACGGTGTACAGTGCACGCCTACGTTATATAAGGAACCTATGTGCAAGATTTCAAGTTTCTAGACCTAGCAGTGTGGGTTGTGCGTTGATACGTCAGTCAGTCAGTCAGTTTTTTTATATACTTATATAGAGATATAGAGAGAACAATGAAGTTAACTTTCCGCCGCGTCTGTCAACTAAATTAATTAAAATAGAAAAAATCTTTCCTCTGATTTGTGAATCAATTTCAGTCAAACGCAGCCCAATTGAAAAATAATCCTTCCGGTCAAATAGAGAGACCGCAGAGTAGCATCAAAACTAAACTTTTCCGAAACACCGAAAAAACAAGCTCTGTTTTTCCGGCGCCCGAAAATAAACATTTTTTTCCCCAGTCATTTTTCAATTTTCAATCCATCTCGGCGGGTATGTTTTCAATATAAGTACAGGAGACCTTTATACGGTATATTCTATGTGTATTCTAGACTCGCTTTGGCGCACGGGCTTGTTATTTTTTCATTTTTTAGTTTGTTATCAAAGAAAACAGCTTGTAATAACAGCAGCTTCAGCTTAAGGGCGACTCGTCGGGCTTTTTCGGTTGGAAAGCAAACGATTCTCGACCGAGTTAGAATATAAGTGGCCTTTTTGAACGGTTATTGGCTCTAATGTAGAGTTGTGGCGGTCGAGCTAAAATCCAATGATTTTTCCTTAATAGCGAGAAATGCGTCTACTGTGGATAAATATGAGATTTTGGCAAAAATGACCTTATCGGTTTATACAATTATAGAATATTGTCTATACGAACAATTGGGTTATCCATTATTTTTTTTATTTCATAATACTAAAGTACCCCATTCGAAAGGCTTATCCCCAAAAAAATTAGATTTTTGTGATCAAATTCACGCTCAAAATAGCGACCAAACATCGCTCATTATGAAATGGAGAGTTGGCCTCTGTCACAAGAACAAATAAATAACCTGAAGGATAACGCGCTTTGATGTCAAGCGCGACGACCAACAGCAGCGCTGCCACCTCTACCGATTTATCGGTCCTCTACCGATTTTTGAATGAATATACCGATCTGCCGATTCTAGTCCTATTTTTACGATTTTTCCTTGGAATTTATTAGTGTAGTATCATGCCAAATTAAAATAACATATTCTAATTATAAGGAATTAGCTTTTAAGCTAAAACAAATGATACTGTAATTTGTTTAATACATCGAATCTCCACGTCGTCCACGGCGACATCTACCAGCGTACATCAAAATCGTAACTTACATCATAATTCATAAGCAGATATGTATTTAGAGTTCTACACATCATTTTTGTGGTAATGCCCCAGCACGATTGTGGGGATTCGGACCTCATTAACCCCATAATCTTGTCAAAAATGTTTTTATTATTTTCTGTGTACAGTGTCTTTAAACCGGAGTCCGTTCCTGAAATGTAATATTGGAATCCGGTCTCTAGTTATTATTACCCATTTTGTGAATATTTGTAAGGATAACCGCTTTGTTCATCTTTGCAAAAGTTTTCCTCACCAGAATTTGATTAGGTTGTATGGTAGAGTAAGGATATTTTACGCTCTTAAATTTATAAATAGAAATTTTAGGACTGTAAAAATAGTAAGATGTTGATTTGGAGATACCAATAAAATTATTTTATTTACTTAACATTGTTTTTATTCACCTAACTTCAAATAATTTTTCTATTTAAAATATTTTATTATTGCTGACTCCTGCATAACTCAAAATAAAATTAAAAAGTGCGCTTTTTTCATGCATTTTTCAATCTATCCGTTTTTGTCAATCTAATCTCTAAAAATCACAATTCTTATTTTGTCCTCATTCCCCAAGCAAACCCAAGCAATTTGTGTCAGAATACCGTGAGATATAGATACCCAGTATATTTTAAGGCATTGCGCACTACCTAAGACAATTCACTAATCACATTGTTAACTAAATCATATTTTATTACTAATTTAACATTACAGCATATTATTTCGTAGGTACGCCTATGGCAGTATCATAAAATTAATTTTCCTTCAATACTGACTCAAAGTCCGTCAGTGTTAGAGGCTTAGAACAAAGGTGTCGGTGGAGAGTTATCTTCTGGATATTTATTTATTCTTGTGATTTTACTATCACGCCACTGTTATCCCCGTTATCGCTTTCGCGCAAGCAGTACATGCCACAATACATTTTATTCCAGTCCAAATTTTCGTTTCTTTCGCTAATTGGAAATATCTGCGACTCACATCCTCACCGTTCATGTATACTCTCAAATCATTCATGTTTATCAACGTTCTCATCAAAAAATTTGTACACGCATTTTTCGAATTACTTAATAAAGCCATTTCGTTAAATAAAATATAAATAATTACTTGCATTACATAAAATATTTTTAATTGAAGTAAAAATAAGTTGTACGTATTTAAATAATTATTATCATAATTAATTTCTTCAGCTGGTTTTATAATGATAACGATCTGCATTGCATTTGTTGCGTTTTTCATCTTCAAGACATATTTTAAATTGATCTTGCCCATATTTAAACTAAATAATTATCAAACCAATATAAAATTCTGGAAAATCATTAATCATTTATTGTAAATTAAAATATAACTCATAAACGGCATAAATCGACAAATAGATAAGTACCAACTTCATAAAAAAAATTGTAAATTGCTCTCTGATTAGTTTCTGTTGGACTTTAAGAGGAGTATTTAGCTCTAATTACTACTGTTTTCTTTTAATGTTGTTTTTTGCTCAGTTATTTGCTATAAAGGACCAATGACTTTGTATTTGCAAAATAAAATACTCATATAAAACATTCCACTCAAATTTAAAAAAAAAAACATATGTCAAGTCATCCTTCGGTCTCAATGTACGTAAGTTCTGAATTGTACTAAAAATTAGTTAAATATAAAAGAGAATGTTTTTTTTTTGATTATATGTTTATTCTATTGTTTCTAATTATTTTACTTCTATTGTCGGTTATACTTATTAAACATTTTATAATCTACTTTAGACTCAGTGTGCTCACCTTTTTAAGCTATTAAATAATTTTTTTTGCAGTTTTAGATGATTAATTTCAAATTTTGAAAATATCTAAGAGATTATAATTTTATTAATAATTGTCGTATTTAGATTCAGCGTCATAAAAACACAAAATCATTTTCTAGTATTCCTATATAGCCTATACTCCAAATTACCTAAAGCATTTTAATTCTAATTTCGGAAAAAATATAATAGTTTTAACTTAATCTAGCCCAAAAATCAAGAATAAAGGTCATTTCCGATTAAAATTCGTCACACCTCTGGCACGGCCGTATTAAAAAATACTATTTTTACCCTAATAACTTACTAACCAAATCAAGTTATAATTTTACTTCCAATAGCTGCATTATTCAATATTTATACCGCCGAATATCAGTCTCGTAAAAGCAACTATGCTGCTTCTTCTCGCCTTAAAAATAAAAATCGCTTTAGTGAAAAATCACCGTCAAAATAACGGCTCTGTCGCTGTTCTAACAGTTCTCGAAAAATTACTATATCTTCCAACTCTAGTTCTAGCTTAGTGTTGATTCGCGGGCAGGTTATCATTTGACTAATTTTTTTTATATAGGCACTGTTTTATACTTACGTAATATTTTTTAATTTATTTTTTTACTTAATTATTGTGTTCAGTTTTGTCAATTTATATAAATAAACTTTATAATTCTTTGAAATTTGGTTTATAATAAAATAATCTTAAGCATTAAATGATGATTTATTTCTGTTTCTGTTAGATAAAATCTAACACTCTACCGATCGCGTTATGAAAAGGGTAGCGACCGATCGCGGGGTAGGAAAAGCCGAGGGGTACATTTGGCGAATATTATTTTAAAAATATAACTGCCACGTGTCTACTTTTTGATAAAATAAACAAGCATGGTGTTTTTCTAAAATTGTTAGTCTTATTTAAAAAGTAAATCCCGATATTGTGACACCCTTTACAACTTTTACTTTGGGAACATTGAATTAACATTTAACACGACACTGAACTACTCGTGTTCACGTTTGTCCCATCTTTCGCCAAACCTGAAGAGCCACCTCGTTAATTGTCATCGTCCATCAGTCGTCGTCGGTCTGGGTCGCTTAACGAGCTTATTATCCGGCCAATATTTATACATTCGCCAATTAAAGCCTTTTAAGCAGGAAACGACGACGCTGATACGTTATCTCTCGTCGTTTTCCGCGTGTGCAAACCAGAAAAATGAGCTCGCTTAAGGATGGGCTGCTTCTAAGACGAAATTATTAAGATTCCTCAATCCATTCATAAATCACTGACGCTGTCCATCTACTCAAAATTGAAATCGTCTATTGTGCTGTTTTCGAGTAACAGAAGACGCCCATAAAACTTCAGACAAAGACCCATGCTGCAAGATATACTTAAGACGCTGGTTAGCCAAAATAAAATAACCTTTTTACCCTGGTCAACTCAATCGCCAGACCTAAATCCAATTGAACACGCATGGAATATGTACCAGAAAATGCTACTAAATGAAAATGCTCAAAACCAGAATTTCCAACAGCTCTTTGAGAGGCGCGTGAAGCCCTATACGTCAAGAGGCTTTGTTAGCATTTCTTCTCATCACTAGAAGCCAGCACCTCCTCGAACTAAAAATACATATGTATATTCATAGATGCAATCAAAATTTTGACTTAGGAGGGGCTGAGAAAGAAATATTGGTCTTGCAACTGGTTACATTTGTCTGTATGTCGTAGCTTTCATTTTTGTAGGCCAAATAAAATTCTTATTTCAGCGCCGTCCAACCTTAATTCCTTTTATATCCGGTGAAATGCATATTGTAATTTTTGAGCTAATTAACTTTATACCGACGAGCGAAGATGTCCTAATTTCTTAATCTTGTCACTATGATGATAACGAATGATGCCAGAACAGTATCAATATTTAAGCACATTATTATCAAAAGTGTGATAATCGAACTGTTACTATACAGGATGTTTCACGACGTTGTTACCAGGCGTAACAACGTCGTAACAGTAAAATTATCTTTTACCACAAGAGTCGCAATTTTTTTTTGTATATCTCGGAAAGGCACATTTACCATAATAATAGAGCTAAATTCATTTCAGTTACAAGTTCCAAAATAAAATCATTTGGAAACCAAGCAAGTCGCTAAAATATTGGGATAGTTTCAGTGGTGACTTATTAACAGTGACAGAAACTTATCAAAACTTAACTGATCAAGTAACTAACCGGTAGTGAATTCTGCAAATTCTAAAATACCTACAAAAACACAATCATCCATGACAGACATTCGGATTTCGTCACCAAAGATCCACAGCTCTCTCGAATTTCATGGCGATTCCCAGATTATTGCTTTTGATATCTTCAAGGCCTTTGACCAAGTATGGCATGCCGCACTCCTCAGCAAACTACCTTCTTATGTACGGTCTTCCTTCCAAACTATTTTTTTTATCTTCTGACAGCCCACTAAGACCGAAGTGTAAGTACCGTGTACCGTGAGTGTACTGGGGAAGTCCGACTCACACATCCAGAGCTGGAAACATCCGTATGGATTTCACCAGCCCTTTAAGAGGATGTGTGGGGTAGTACCAACTCGGCCAAGGAAGAATTCCTCTACCTCCTTCCTGGATCGGTAGATTTCTTTTCAATCGACGCATATTTGTCGTGGTCGACGGTCACTCATCTAACTTCCATCCTATCAATGCTGGCATACCCCAAGATTCAATCCTAGCACCAATCCTATTTCTTCTTCACATTAATGACCTGCACTCTTCAACTACCATGCCCATTCACAGTTAAGCTGACGATAGTATTCTTCATTCCAACATTTATTTTTCCAGACAAGTCTCGAATCAAGAGCTGAATAATAGACGCAGATCTATGCACCTGTTCCTTTCCCAAAGTCGTCAATTAATCTTAGATTGGGGTGCCAAAAGCACTGTTCAGTTCAACGCCTCCAAAACTCAGGTTTGCTCCCTGTTACGCAAAAAATCCGAAAACTCATGAATGACCAAGTCCTACAGAACAATGCAACGCTCGATCTTGTTGGGATAATAAAGTTTTTTCTTTGGTCCATGGGCAGTGAGGGCGCTACCCTAGGACATCTTTCACATCTTTGAAATTGGAAATAAAATTCTTTTGTCACTGTAACTACCAGAAAAATGGGATATATGTCTCATATCATCCCTAATTTAGGAAAATGTGTGTTTCTATCAAGAAATATTCTTACCCATAATCACAAACCAGTTTTGTAAGAGTTTTAAAAAAAATTGGTCCTATTTTAATAATTTAAATATCATGAAAATAAACTGCATCATCTCTGATTACCTGTAGTCAACCCCCCAGTTATCTACGAGCATAAACCATCGAGCTACCTAATATTTGTGTGAATCTCCACAAAGGCCTTTTGTCACTTTACACCACAAACAGAGCAAACAACCCACGGTTGGATTACAATAATTGTAAAGTATAATCAAACGCATTTAGAATAAGTTATTAGGTAAATAATACGTCTTTTCGGCATTGTTGCGTATTGTGAATCAGTGTTTTTATGGGGCGTACATATTTTCTCCTCTAAGTAATTGGGCTGTGTGCATTTCCATGTGAAATAAATAAATTCTATAGCTACCCTATTGTTGTGTCTAAAAAAGAAGTTTGTAAGAAAGAGTTATTGCTGGTATTTTGCATATTGCTGGTATCTTGCATCAGAAATAACTGAAGATGCGACAATGGCAGTAGTTATGGGAAGTTCTTTCTAAGACTACACTGGGTGGAAAAATTTACGATTTGCTCAGGTAGTGCATAAACCACTTCAAACTTTTCCTGAAGGGTCATTTTATTTGAAAAAATCATTTTTTGTTTAACTTGTTATACTTTTGTCCAGCCTAGAATGAAAAGATATCTGTAAATTTTTATATGAAAAGCTAACATCGATTGGTCATACAATAATAAAGAACATTTCTGTCATCCTAAGCCGACGAGAGCTGTTATGACATTTTGTAAATTTTTTAAAAAGTTGCTAAAATTATGATCACTACTGTATATGCTAAATACATTTTCGTCTATAATAGTGGTATAAATCGCGCGATGCCCTGCTCGCTCTTGACATCTTTTTTTTATCCAAGTCATCAGACGTAGACTTCAAGCCTAAGTACTAACGTACCGTGGGTGTCTGAAGAGAAGGGAAATGTAGTCTATTGACACGGGATTTGAAGGATTGGAGGTTGGGACGAGAAGGGAAAACATCTGCAGGCAATATTTTTTCCATAATCTGGAGACCCTAGGTATACGAATGAGCGAGAGAAGTGGTCTGTTCTAGACTTTTGTAGCTGGACAGTAAAGGGATGCATACGTAAGGCGCTTCTTGTTGTTCTGTTAGGGACATTCAAGGGGGGAATAATACCGGCTAGTTCTTCAGAGCAAAATTCGTGGAAGTAGCGGTAGAAAAGGGATAAATCCCCTACAGCGCGGCGATGAGCGAGAGAAGAGAGTTTTCTCGAGAGGGCTGGGTCCTTGATAAATCGAATGGCTCTCTTTTGGATATAATCAAGGATCTTAATTGTCGAAGGTGATGCCGCTCCCCAGATGTGGGAGGAGTACTCTAGGTTAGATCTTATTTGGGAAACATAGAGAGTGTATAAGTTGGAAGGGGAGAAGTATTTTCTGGCTCGAAAGAGAAAACCGAGCTTTTTAGCTGCCGATGTGGCTACTGAAGTAATGTGTTTGCGCCAGCTGAGATCATGTTCGAAAGCGACGCCAACGAGATCGAATGTTTCGTTGTTTTGTAGGGCTTGGCCATTCATGTGGATGGGGTAAGCGTTGCCAGATTTTTTTGCGTGAGAGGGAGCAAGACTGGGTTTTGGAGGCGTTTAACTGAACAATGTTATTGGCACCCCAGTCTAAGATTAATTCAAGATCTTGGGAAAGGGATAGGTACGTAGATCTGCGTCCATTATCCAACTCCTGATTCGAAACTTGTCTGGAAAAGTAAATATTGGAGTGAAGAATACTATCGTCAGCATAACTGTGGATGGGAATAGTAGTTGAAGAGAGCAGGTCATTAATATGAAGAAGAAACAGGGTTGGTGCCAGGACTGAACCTTGGGGGACACCAGCATTGATAGGATGGAAGTTAGATGAGTGACCGTCAACCACAACAGATATGCACCGATTAGAGAGGAAGCTGCCGATCCAGGTACATAGTTTGGTAGGAAGACCGTAAGAAGGTAGTTTGTTGAGGAGTGCGGCATGCAATACTTGGTCAAAGGCCTTGGAAATCTTAAATCTTAATCCGTGTATTTATTATTAATCAATACCTAAAGTGATAGAAACCATAACAATAACTGTTACTGTTTCATTAAATTTTAAAGAAGAAAGTGACAATAGGTTTTATTTGTAGGTAAAAAGGCCCATGGTGTGAGATATATTATTTGTAATAAACCTGTCGCCATTTAGGTACATAAATAACAATAAGTAAATAGGTGTATAACTGATTAACTTGATGGTGAAGAAATGAAATACCATTTATGTGTCGTTAATTTCGCAGAAAAAAGTAATATCTTTATTATTTACGCCATAAAGTTTATTAGAGTTTGCTTAAGGTTGTTTTAAAAGTTATATGGCCTATTAAATTTAACAAAGGCTGCTTAAAGTAATTCACTTGGTTGGCCGGATAAGAAGCAGTGAGCATAAAATGACAGGAAGGAGCTAGTCCACATTATCAAATTCAGTACCTATTTTAGTACAGTAATGGGAAACGGGTCTGTAACATTGGTCAATCAGAATATCTCAGAAGCTAATACACACATATTTTTGAAATTTTGGCCAGAGGCATAGGAGGTTGTAATCTCACTCTTAAAATTAATTTTATTCAATTAAACTCAAAATAATGTGATATAAACTAAGCAATACAATAAAGAGATCAAAATTCAGAAACTCCACCCCCATATTCAATTTCTAATTGCTTTTTTAGATATTTAAAGGAATTTCTGATTTCCTCCTGGGATATTGAACGAACAGTCTGGATAATTCTGCCTTTTAGCACATCAATATTATTATTTGGTATTGCAGTGGCACAAACCGTTTGTTCTAAACGGCCCCATAGAAACATATCGGCCAACGTTAGGTCGGGTTCCTTGGGGGCCACAAAATTGGGCCATTTCTACCAATCTGGGACCAATTTTTGTCCACTCGTTAAATATATTTCTACCTATTGGCATATTATCGTATCAGTTATCGTTTTTTGTCTTCCAGTGGCTATTTGGTCTTAAAAAGACTCCATTTGCTTTAATGCCTCTGTCCCGTTTAGATAATAATTTGAGAAATACCCTGACGGGACATGCGTTGTTGATATTGTTTCGAACTAGCCATTAACTGCCAGTGCAGCTTTTTGAGCCCCCCTGGCAAGTTTTACTAAAAACTGGGTTATATTCTATGCGATTTGTTGGAGAACCATCATTATTTTTCTCGATATGAAAAAATTCAACCAAACAAGCAGCGGCTTCGCCACCTCTCCAAGCTAATTCAACTGCGACGATATGGTAAAACTTTCGCTGAAGTCCTTCAAGGGTTTTTTCGTTCCAGAAGTTGATTATTTTATTTATTTCCAATGAAATTAAAGCCACAGAGCTCATTTTACGTTTAGAAGGGTCCTTTTGTAGAATTCTCCGTGTTGCGTCGCGGGCATTACGCACTTGTTTAAAAATCACACTCTTGAACGGATCTATTATGATTTTGTATTCATTCTAACAATTTACTTGTTATATTCCACATAGTTTTAACGGTAGCCTCCTTACACTCTGCACCATCTCTTTTTCTCATATTAACCGCCCAATCCTTAAGTATCAATGTAAGTTCTTCCACTCTACGATTTCCATCTAATGTATATTTCCGCGGGCTGCAAAACTCCATAAATATTTTCCAAGTATACTTTTTACTGTTAATTTAAAAAGTATTTTTTATTTTTTGTTGTATTTTCTTCAATAATTTTGTCGATTGAGGCACTGATTTGTTCACCAAATCTTGACGATGACATTTTAAATTGTAACAATTACAGAATTGTCAAAAAAAATTGTCCATGGTATCGTATGATGACGTAGGTGATAACTACCCATGGGCTGTTATTGTAATATTATTGCCATTGGTTGCTTTTGCACACGTGATTACAAATAGACGAAATTAATTCGATGAAAAAAATTTCCTAGTTATCTTCTTCAAAATAATATTTTTGGGTTTGTAATGACTGCCTTAACGATTACTGCAATAAAAAAATCATATTCCTTAATGTAATAATAGCGCTCTAAACAAACACATGGTTGCGTAAGAAACTCATCCCCTACATAGCTTTTTATTTTAAAGCAAAAAGTCTCCAGGGGAATCAGCGGATGTAACATTGTTAAAACAGGACCAACGGTGACACCACTTAAACAGGTTTACAGGTGAATTAACAAAAAGTAGAGTGGATAGTGACCTGTCTGTTTTGGGCTATGACACTGATGATATTTGCATCATAATCAGCAAGCAATATTCGTAATATACGAAAGTCAGTTAGATGTAGATTTGGATTTCAGCATGAAACTTTTTTTATTCTACTGCGAAGTAGTATAGTTTCAATTTCAATTTTCAACGGGACAGAAGCATTAAAGCAAATGGAGTCTTTTTAAGACCAAATAGCCACTGGAAGACAAAAACGATAACTGATACGATAATATGCCAATAGGTAGAAGTGGACAAAAATTGGTCCAAGATTGGTAGAAATGGCCCAATTTTGTGGCCCCCAAGGAACCCCGACTTAACGTTGGCCGTTGGCCGATATGTTTCTATGGGACCGTTTAAAACAAACTGTTTGTGCCACTGCAATACCAAATACTATTGATGAGCTAAAAGGCAGAATTACCCAGACTGTTCGTTCAATATCCCAGGAGGAAATCAGAAATTCCTTCAAATATCTAAAAAAGCAATTAGAAATTGAATATGGGGGTGGAGTTTCTGAATTTTGATCTCTTTATTGTATTGCTTAGTTTATATCACATTATTTTGAGTTTAATTAAATAAAAATAATTTTAAGGGTGAGATTACAACCTCCTATGCCTCTGGCCAAAATTTCAAAAATATGTGTGTATTAGCTTCTGAGATCTTCTGATGGACCAATGTTACAGGCCCGTTTCCCATTACTGTACTAAAATACTGAATTTGACAATGTGGACTAGCTCCTTCCTGTCATTTTATGCTCACTGCTTCTTATCCGGCCAACCAAATGAATTGCTTTAAGCAGCCTTTGTTAAATTTAATAGGCCATATAACTTTTAAAACAACCTTAAGCAAACTCTAATAAACTTTATGGCGTAAATAATAAAGATATTACTTTTTTCTGCGAAATTAACGACACATAAACGGTATTTCATTTCTTCACCATCAAGTTAATCAGTTATACACCTATTTACTTATTGTTATTTATGTACCTAAATGGCGACAGGTTTATTACAAATAATATATCTCACACCATGGGCCTTTTTACCTACAAATAAAACCTATTGTCACTTTCTTCTTTAAAATTTAATGAAACAGTAACAGTTATTGTTATGGTTTCTATCACTTTAGGTATTGATTAATAATAAATACACGGATTAAGATTTAAGATTTCCAAGGCCTTTGACCAAGTATTGCATGCCGCACTCCTCAACAAACTACCTTCTTACGGTCTTCCTACCAAACTATGTACCTGGATCGGCAGCTTCCTCTCTAATCGGTGCATATCTGTTGTGGTTGACGGTCACTCATCTAACTTCCATCCTATCAATGCTGGTGTCCCTCAAGGTTCAGTCCTGGCACCAACCCTGTTTCTTCTTCATATTAATGACCTGCTCTCTTCAACTACTAATCCCATCCACAGTTATGCTGACGATAGTACTCTTCACTCCAATATTCATTTTTCCAGACAAGTTTCGAATCAGGAGTTGGATAATGGAGCAGATCTATGTACCTATCCCTTTCCCAAGATCTTGAATTAATCTTAGACTAGGGTGCCAAGAACATTGTTCAGTTAAACGCCTCCAAAACCCAGTCTTGCTCCCTCTCACGCAAAAAAATCTGGCAACGCTTACCCCATCCACATGAATGGCCAAGCCCTACAAAACAACGAAACATAGCCATTCATGGGTTTAGAATGACAACTCCGTGTTGTTCTTTGAATTAATTTCTGGAACTTTTTGCAGATATACAGTATATGTCGGGGGATGGGGTTTAGAAGACTTGGATCAAATTTTGCAAAATACTTAAAAATGTCACTCCTAATGAAGAATAAATAAGAACACGTTATGAAAAATTTAATTTTTTATACAGGGAGCATAAAAAATACGAAAACGTTATTTTGTGTAAGAGTTTGTTTACCAAAAGGACAAATATGAAATATGTTTTATATTAAACGCTAAGCCGAAGTACAAGATTTCATTAAAAAAATTAAGTATTAAAAGTAACGAGTTTTATCACATTATTTTTTTTTTTTAAGTCAAAACTATTCTCTCTCACACCTTTACTAGGTTCTACATACTAAACAATAATGACACCTATGAACATATTTGTCGATGTCTTTATTAAATAAAGCAATTATTTAATTCAAAATACATTTTATTTAAGTGCACTTTTTAAATAATACGAACATTTAATTAAACTCAGAAGAATATGATATAAACTAAGCAATACTTCAAAGATATCAAAATTTAAAAACTCCACCCCCATATTCAACAGATTTTTTAATTGCTTCGTTAGATATCTGTAGGAATTTCTTAATCCTTCCTGGATTAAACGAACAGCCTGAATAATTCTGCTTTTTAGCACGTCAATATTATTTGAGACATACTGTATAGAAACAAAAGAAATTTAAGTTTATTTCTACAAGGATAGGGCCAAATCCGTTTTAGCAACAAGTTCCAAGATAAACCAAGAAAATAGCAAAAATAAAACAATAACTGATTAAAATTTATTAACAATGACAAGACAAAAACTTGTCAAAGCCTAACTGATAAGAGATCTAAATTTTAACCAGTCTTTAACCGTTTTAGTGAATCTCGAGTTAGTATTAAAGTACAATTCAAACAGTATTTAAACCAGCTTTCTTTGAGATATAAAACTGACAAAAAACGAAAAGTCGTTGCAGAACTAGAACACCTTCTGGTCTTGTTCAACGGTTCATCTTCGGTATCAAACATTTTGTAATTCAACCAACGATTTCAGATAAACAAACCCTAATGAAAAGTAAATCTAGTATTGCACGTGCAATGTACACCTATATTACGTTTTTTGCACTAGTTCTCATAGATAGAACATTATAATTTTCTCATGAACTAGCCGAGCTGACCCCTTCATTCGCGAATCCGGTTTTTCGCACACCAACCTACGAAAATACGTTGGAATCCTTTTGTTATAGATGGCGCGCATAAATCCGGTGCGAAATAAATACGCGACCAAATGCGGCATTGTCTGAACCGTTCTTTAAAACACTTGACAATAAATTATATGCCGAGGTGCGATATGCAAACTACTTGTGCAATAGCGAGGTACGGGGGGTTTTTAAAAGGTATTTCGCGCGATTTTGAGAGAATCAGCTATTTCGCTATAACAGTATTTTGCAGATTTATTGCTAAGTTCTTAGATAAGGGGGTACACATCAAAAACAGGGTCATATTAAGCGTAAATTTCCTCAAAAATTTCCACTAGATTGTAGAAACATAAAATATGAACAAATAAGAGTCAGTTTTAGACTAAAACTAATAAACATAAAATATACTCAAGAATAAAGTACCCTTATTTAACACGATACAAAGAAAAGCTGTTTTAAAAAATTATTTGGAATAATTTTTTCTCTCTAAATACGGAATCACAGCCACCGACGAAAAAAATTAAAAGTTTTAATATAAACCAAATTACTTCAAACACATTACTTCAATAGTCACATCAGCAACTAAAAAGTTTGGTTTTCTCTTTCGAGCCAGAAATTGCTTCTCCCCTTCTAACTTACCCATTTACTTTGTTTCCCAAATAAGGCCTAACCTAGAGTACTGTTCCCACATCTGGGGAGCAGCATCACCTTCGACACTGAACATCCTTGATTTAATCCAAAAGAAGGTCATTCGACTCATCAATGACCTATTCCTCACAAAAAAATCCTTCTCTCTTTTATTGCCGCGCTGTTGGGATTTGTTCCTTTTCTACCAGTATTTCCACAGATCTTGCTCAGAAGAACTAGCCGCTATAATTCCTCCCTTAACTGTTTCTAACAGAAGAAAACAAGAGGCGCGTTACGTATGCATCCCTTTACTGTCCAGCAGGGTTGCAAAAAATCACGATTTTTTTGAAAAAATCAAAAAATCTGATTTTTTCGATTAAATCGAGATTTTTTTTGATTTTTATCAATTTATACTGAATTTTTCCTTAAATATGGCAATAGCGAACGTTAAAATCACTTATTTTCATTATTTTTCTCTATTCGCTCAAAAATACATATAATTCCATTTATGTATTCATTAATAATTTTTATTTGTTATTATTATTTATTCATGTAGGTAAAATTATAAACTGTTTTTGTCGTTGTAAACTGTTTGTGTTTTCTGTTTAATTTATGAATATTTACGTTGGACTGATGACGATTAGTTACGTTTTTACCCTTACATACTGTATGTAAACACTTAGTTTTAAATAAACTTCTTCCTTTTTTTGAATTTCCTGATGAGTTATTTGCTTAGGCGACTTGTTTTTACAGCAATTTATAATTTGATTTAAATCACGATTAAAATTTAAAAAATCAGTTGATTTAAATCATGATTTAAATCATTTGATTTAAATCGTCGCAACCCTGCTGTCCAGCTACAAAAGCCTAGAACATCCCACTTCTCTCGCTCATTCATACCTAGGGTATCCAGATTATGGAGCAAATTGCCTGAAGATGTGTTCCCTTCACCTCCCAACTTACAATCGCGTGTAAATATATTCCCTTCTCTTCAGACGCCCACGTTAGTACTTAGGCTACGTGGACTGTCTCAAATAAAAAAACCCTATGTAGCATTATACTTTCTTATATTATCCAATACTGAAAGACGAAAATTTATCATTTGATAATTTACAAGACCTAAAGATTCAGTCCATTGTCGTAGAAAGGACGAAAGTTTTTAAAGAAAAATGGGAAAACTGCACTTACGCTTAAAAAAGCAACCAAGGTATATATTTTATTGGACGGGAGGATGGGAGGGGAATTCAAAGCCGCATTTAGGATGCCCCGAGGGGGGTCAAAGAGCGAGGGGCACAAAAGCATAAAACGCGTCCCACAAGGCGCAAGCCCCGCAACTCGTTCCGCGCTCTATGACGAAAAAAGCACAAAAACTTTATTTCAAGGAAAACACATAAAAATATATAACATCCGATGCACTTTATTTGCTCATTTTTGCAGGCAAATAAATTGTGTTCGGCTCCAGTTTTGAGTATAATGGGGTTTTCTGGCAGAAGAGAGAAAATATATTGCGGCTGTTTATGCTGGGTGATGTGCGCGACTCAAAATTGTTATTGTAATGTTTTTCAGATCGTAAATCATGTGGTTTTGATGCTTTGAAGTAATGAAAAGTCTCTTGAGCCAGGTGTGCCAGCGCTGCTTTATTTTCTTTAATAGTTTTTACACTCAGAAAAAAATCTCGTTGCCATTAACATGATAATTAATCTCTGCAACGCTTTATTACCCTATACTTAAGAGTAGTTTTCAGCGGCCATTAGTCCGCGTCCAATTTTGTCGCTAAAAAGGAACTAGGGGGCTTAAACTATTAATTATGAAAATAATAAACCACTACTACAGCTACTGTATTAACAGCGGAACAGCCAGTCTAAAGACTTTAATAGCCTTCAAATAGGTTCACTGGACTCCAGTGATTCTGGAGTGGGATTCTATTACCATACGTGCAACGCTTTAGAAACATTATAATTCCACTATTCCATCTGGAACAATCAACAATCTAATATTATTTGGTATTTGGCCTCCACGCTCTCCTGATCTAACCCCTATTGAGCGCGTATGGGGACATCATGAGAGAAAGACTCACCAGGTTGCCCTGTTACCCACTGTTGAAATTCAGCTTGCTTGGAATGCATTGAATCTAGAATATAGAGGATATCGATCGTATTTAACCTGCAGAAGCATGCCAAAACGAAACAGTTATGGCATCCCTATACATACTCATATAAGAAGAAACTGACTGACTTACTGACATATCAACGCACAGCCCACACCGCTGGGTCTAGAAACTAGAAATTTTGCACAGAGGTTTCTTATATAAGTTAGGAAGGGGTTTTCAAAATTCAACCCCTAAGGGGGTGAAACAGGGGTTCAAACTATGTATGGAGAAAAGCTTTTAGTCCTATTAACTGGAAATTTCATAGAAGTACTCTAAGAAGTAGCAGGTAGATTATCCAACGCTAGTCCGTCTAATTTGGCAACCAAAAGTTTTTAACTAACAAAGTGTAAGAATAAGACAACAAAGTTTTATACTATCAGATTATTTCTAAGCTTTTTCGAAAATTTGTAAAGAAAAGGGCAATTTTAGTACGTACTTTCGACAATAATAGAAATAAATTCATTACAGCAACTCGTTCCAAGATGAAAATCATTTCGAAACCTAGCAAATTGCTGAAATATCAGAATAATTCATAGTTTTTAAATGACGACTTATTAACAACGACAGAACAAAAACCTGTCACAACACAACTGATCAACTATAAGATCTTAATTTAAACCAGTACTAAATCTTAAACTTGCTTAGTGAATCCGAACGTAAATGTTTAAACGCGTGTTTCAAAGTTTTTAATAAATCAACCCCTAAGGGGGTGAAATGGGTGTTCAAGATTTATAATATATCGCGGACGAAGTCACGGGCGGAAGCTAATAGGTTATATATTGAAAAACTCAAGATAGTGCAATACAAGACCTTCAAAGAAGAACTATTTTTAATTTTGGTGCAGGTGCCCCCTGTGTCGTCCTTTCTTAACCCTTAACCCTTCATCCGCAGGCGGAAAGCCTACAGGAGCGGCTGAAAAATATACCACATTTTAACCAACACCCATCCATATATCCATCGGTGTCTTCGCTCAGTGGTCCCCTTAGTCAAAGAAATTCGCATGTTAGCAGTCAGATGCAATTTCGGCGCACGCACACAGAGGTCTAATCCAAAACTGAATGGATGGATGTAAGACTAATTTTGATTCTGGATTAAAACGTGGTTTGTTTTTCAGCCGCCATGCTGGTAAAGGGTAAAAGCCCAGCAATCGCGTTAGCAGGAGGACGCTTAGACCAGAATCAAATGTAGTTCTTTTTTCTCTAGTTCTTTGACAGTCATGCACTGTACTAACGGAAGAAATTATTTTTGCATTTTTTTCAATTTATATCTTAAAATTTGTTGTTTATCATACAACATATCACGAGTCTCTTTTCGTAGCACTGGTCCTGTATAATATCAATTCAGTTCACAGCATAGTATTAAAAGTGAGAGTGCTCGTCGTAAATGCCTCTGAATCCGGAACAGTAGAAAGCAAAATGACAAATTTCAAAGCACTCCAAGAACTTTATAAAAGCCGAACAAGCGGCCGTAAGAAAGGCACTAGCGAAACGAGGATAATAATGACTATTCTATGTAATCTCACTCTATTTGCCTCGCGAAGTTTCGTAGTCATTAAGAAAACGACGTTATATTTTACCCTGTTTTCGTTTTCGTTAAGTCGGCAAATCGGTGATGCACTGACCATTTTTAGAATTGGTGTTATCTGAAACCAAACTTTTGAGAATTTCTTCTGGTTAAAGTTCTGATACCGGGATATTTGTTTGTGCAACTGGACGTCAGTCTCCATTGCACAATCCCATTTTATATAAGTGTTTTTTTAACAGTGTCATGTATCCTATCAAGATACCTTTGATGATCCTCAGCTGGTTTTTGCGAAATACTAGTATATTACATAACAAGTGTTGAAAGTGACATTTTTCACACGAGTGGGAAATGTTGTCCACGAGTGTGCGAAAATTACTTTCACACGAGTAATGTACAATAGTTTTCCTACGACCACAAAAATATTTACAAAAAAACCTCAATGTCTGTCTTTTAAAACCTTCACTTTCAACACTAACATTTTTATCAAGTGTGCTGAAAATAAAACAAATGAAATTGGCACCATCTATTTCAATGTCATGTTGACAAGTACTTTTCAACACGTGTGTTGTAAAGTACTTTTCAACACGCGTGTGATATAAGGCACTTTCTCGCCAAGTTAACCGTGCTTTTTTTCTCACTTTCATAGGTGGTCGTAGGAAAAAGCAATTTCCAGGTGAATTTAAAGTCCGGATCCCATACAATGGATCTGACCCATCATGTTCTAGCATTCCGGTTTAGGCAAGAATACTGCTCAGCCGGTCATTTCCTTGCAAATCCGTTGACTTTCTGAGGTCTTTTTATGCCTTTTTGTGCTAGTACTCACAGCAGCAATTCTCGCCGCAAAAAATGAAAATATCTAAATTCAGGCTGTTACTTTTTGAAGAAGCAAATTTGTACCAAGACAAATACGCTACTAATAAAAACGACACAGATCTACCTTACTCCCCCCCCCCCCTCTTTGACATTTACATACAATCCATACCCATAACCAAAGTTACGTTAGTGATTTTGACATTTGCCATCGATTGGTACGATTCTTGAATTTTTAAAAATGTTCTTTTAATTATTTAAATAACCTAAACCCATTCTTAAACGCAGGGTAAAAAATGACCATTTAAATGGTTAAGTCTGCCTATCCAGCAGTCTAAGACCACTCGTTTGTTTTCAATCAGCCTCGTCATTTGCGTCCCATCAACTTGACCACGACAAGAATCATTTGTTCTGTAGTGGCGCACGACCAACTGCATTTTTTCCTCCGTCACTCCGCCGTCGTCGGCGTCTCTGATGCACCCCATCCCCTTTTTTTGTCCCCGCCCCCTCCTCCTCTAGCGGCGGCGTCGGCGAATGCGCTCGCGGTGCAAGGAAAGAAGTATAACCAATCAATATTAAATTCTTATATGTGCTCTAACCTTATTTCCCCGTATATGTACATACATTTTTTTACAATTTTTTACCAGGAACGACGCCGATGCACTTTTCTTTTTCTTATTTCTTTCCTAACCTACTTCTTCGCGTCGGGGCGCCGCCGACGCGCCGCTTCAGTCCAGCGTCGGCTTCGTTGCAGTCTATGCACTTTTGCTGCATCCTGGTCGGGTTCTTGTCTTCAACCCTTAATAGCAACTGGCCCTTGAACAAGTCTCTTCGCGCCGCGTTTCCCCTACTAATTACACACGGACTAAATTAAGTGCGAAGGTGTGTGCGGGGGGACACTGTGAGGGGGGACGTAACGAGCCGCGCGGGACGCGGGGATACCCCCTCCACCGTCGATGCGCTCATTAAAGGGGGTTAATTTCGAGATCGCTTCGTGTGAATGAGAGCCGGACGAACGCACGTGATTTTATGACTGACGGAACGCGCCACGGAGTGCGGCCGAAGATAAACAGGCCGGTGGTTAACATGCTGATTAAAGGATCAGCCATTTTTGGTATTGGTTTAGAGTAAGGTTCTCGACGAAATGTTTCAAAAAAGCAAATTGATTTTGATTAAAGGAGATTCGTAAGCCGACAAAAATTAATACAATATATATTTAATCAAAACTATCAAACTACAGCAGATTCAAAAACAAGTATATCTGCTAACTGATGCAGTTACTACAAATAGCTTTATAATCAATAACTGTGTTAGTTACAAACTAGGCATTCAAAAATATGTTTTCTTGGCAGGTTGTTGGCATGATTTAAATTGAGTATCGTACTTTATTAGATTATGAGACACATAAACAGGCACAAGGATACAACTATTTTTGAAATTTTCCACTATATTTAAAATTCTTTTCTTCATTTTTATTATTATTATTATTGAAAATGTCTATATGATTGTGGCGGCTTTATATTGAAAAGATTTATTTTTTGGGTGTTAGGTCCCTCTATTTTAAAATAATAATAAAAGTCACTGCGTTTAAAACACAAAAAAACAAATCCCAAAAATAAATGTTCTGTACACTACCAGTGACTTTTAATTATAAAAAGTATGCCTGACCCTAATCTATCTCTAGTGTATTATATATTCTTTCTAAAACCTGATCGGATCAAAATAGTTTTTTTCTGACGTTTCGAGATCTAACCTCTAGTCTCGTTATCAAAGAATCTAATAAATTCGAGCTAACTAAATTAAAAATAATCTAATTATAAAAAATAGTTAAAAAGGGATATATGAATTTTCTGGTATTTAAAAAAATATTTCTCTGGATGATAATTTCTTGCTTTTCTGTCAACATGAAGCTTGAATAGAAACCAATCAAACTTTTGTAGGGGTATACCCCATTAACGTCCTCTCATTTAAAAAGAAAAACTAACAATTGCAATTTCCGAAAAAGACAGTACGGACTGTATTTTGTTTTTAATGCACTGGATCTATATTCTAAACTAGTTTTCGAAAAAAAACTTAAATTTTTGACACACTGCTTCTTCTTTGTACAGGGATATCCAAATAAAAATGAAGAGGCCTTATAACTCTTTTATTTTTAAAGATGGGAAAAAATGTTAAATATGAAAGGTTTGGGTAGTATTACCTGCTATAATTTGTAAAGCTACCAAAACGTGCAGTAATTTGTTGACAGTTTTTTTTTTATTTTATGCTAGTGAAAATCCTAGTAAATGAACCGCCAACAGTAGATGATATACTGTGTGTTTTTATTATCCCAAGAAGTTTTTTTTGGATTGGAAGTTAACAGGGTTAAAAAAATTCTCCAAACGAGATTTTGTTAGTGAAATATTTTCAAGTATAAAATTATTTTATTTGATTATTGGGCAAATTATCAGCTAATAATAAAAGTCTAACAAATTATGACCAAAGTTATTATTCATATAATATTGTTTATTATTAATTAGTTTCCAAAGCAAATGATTTTAAGTAAAACCTAAATTAGTAATTAAAACAAAATATAAACGTAACCGGTTATTTTTTGCGCTATAATATCAAAATGCAGAATTTTAATTAACCAATCCCCAATAGCACTTTTCAAAATAATAATATATTATTTATTAACTTTTCCTATAGCTTATTAAAATATAATAAAAACTAATGAAATAAATAATAATTATGCTTTCAAATTAAATTTAAAATTTGATTAAGATAAATTAAAAGCTACCGGTGAAGGAAAACATTTTGAGTTATGTGCGTATATGTTCGTCCGTTAATGAACAATTAAAGAAATATCCAACCTTACACATACTTTACTTTCTGAACACAACCTATATACAGGGTGTTCAAAAGGTATGCAACAAATGGTAAACTTTCTTATTATTAATTTCACAAAGATTTTATACCTAATAGAAACTGCTTTCGTCAAACTGAAGATTAACATATCACATTGAATGTAAAGTTGTTAGCCAAGGTGCAAATGACGTTTTTTTCAAAACTTACCAAGAGTAATGTACCCCCACTTTTGAAAATATTCAAAAAATGTTACAAAACAATTTGTTTCAAGTTAAAAACTTAAACCATTTATGGAATCTGAGACTATATTAAAAATTTTTGCTTGGAAAGAATACCGTTCATGTGTACATACTAATAATTAAATATCATTTGTTGTCTGAACAAAAAGATACGAAATCCCACCAAAAACATACATGTAAAAAACAGGCCAATTCTCGTCAGGACTGTGTGTTTTGTGTAAAAATTATGCCAAGTTCCCTGCCTACACGTTATTGTTATTAGCAGTGTTCTGATAAGCTCGGAAAAATATTGTGTAAACTGATAAATTTACAGACCAATCTTGGCAAGTTTTCATTAAAGAACTGAGCAAAATTGAGACCCTTGAGAACAAGTTTGGTCTATAAATTTATCAATTCACACATTAGTTTTCTGTGCTTATCAGAAAACTGCTAATAACGCTTAGACAAGGAACTTGGCATAATTTTTACATTTCAGTTATTTGTTTCAATAACAAAACACACAGGCCTGACGAGAACTTGGCCTGTTTTTTACATGTATGTTTTTGGTGGGATATTGTTTACAAATTTAGTTTCGTGAGCCATACACGCATTGCAAACATTGTTAAAAGGCTTCAGCAAATAGTTTAGCGTGATATTTAGTAAAAATATGAATAAGTCTTGGCATATTATTAAAAATTATTAGTATTATTATTAAATTTCTTATTTGCCATTTTTAAACTGTATTTAATCATGGGTTCCTTTGTAGCAGTTTGAGAAATCAATAATAATAAAGTTTCCCATTTGTTGCATATTTTCTTGCACGTAGTGTACAAGTGTACATGCCTCGTTATTTAAGGAAAGCTATATGCAGATCATCGTCATAGTTAGCTATAAATACTGCTCTCAATAAAATAATTTATAGAATAACGTTAAAATAATATTTTAGTTAACATTTCGAACGGTTTAGAATTAAATACTATAAAACATATTTTAACGAGATTTAAAAGTTGGCCAAATAAATGTAAATTAATATAGTTTGTTTTGTCAAAATTAATGCAATATTTTTGTTATTTGCTCCAGTCAGATGTTAAAACATAAAACTTTATTAGCTCATGGATACGGTGGTTATTAAAATATTTTAATGAAAATTTAAAACGCTTTAAAGTACCTATTTTGCATGAATTATTCGTTTGTTTCGATTATATAATTTTAATATATGGTCGAGTAAAAATTAATATATAATTAATTATAATTTGCTGAGCCGCCAGAGGGCGTACCAATAGATATATTTTATATACAGTGCTTTATTTCAAAACTAGCCACCCTGATCACTTGATTTGAAGTAATTTCGGTTTAAACAAAAAACCTAATTTCATACCTAATTATATTCTTTAGTTATTCGATTTTGTCGGGTTTTTTAAAATACACTTTAAGTTTTAAGTAAGCCCATAAAAATAGTCCATGGGTGTAAGATCCGGAGATCTAGCTGGCCACTCTATTTGTCCCCTTCTACCTATCCATCTCTCATGGAAAACTGTGTCCAGATAATTTCGAGCATCGATAAAAAATGGATCTACTACTCGATCTCCCACGATACCGGCCCAAACGTTCACTGATTGTCGGTATTGTGTATGGGCTTCAGTCATCCAATGGGGACTTTCTGTTGACCAGTACAGACAATTTTGTCTGTTGACTACCCTAATATAGCAAAAAGTAGATTCATCGGAAAATAACATATTTGAACCAATAATAGAATGCATATAAAATTAAATCTACCCGCGAAATAATAAACAAAAAACACATGATTTCGCTGGCGATTTTTAATTCCAATTTTGCAAAATTAAACACAATAAAATATATTATTAAAACATGATTCAGTTTCAGCTCAAATAAAAGTTAACAAATTAACGTAAATTAAAATTGTATTATTAAAATTATTTCATGCAATATTTTTTAGTTGTTTGCTCCGTTTAGATGTTAAAAAATAAAACATTTATTAGCATTTGTCGATGGCGGTTATTGAAACATTTTAATTAAATTTTAAAAAGCTTTCAAATTCATATTTTGTACTTATTATTTGTTTGATTCGTTTATATTATGTTTTAATATGTTAGGGAAAAATTAATTTATAATTTATCATTAAATTCGGGATTTTCATTGGAGGTTCCCAATAATTAAATTTTGCATTTTGTTATTATAATGTAAAAAGAAAAAAATTAAACATAAACTGGCGCGCACACACATGTTTATGTTTGAATTAATAATTCTGGATTTACCAGAAATCATTCGCTTTTAAAACTAATTAATAATAAACAATTATTAATATGTATATATTTTTTTAATTTGACATTTTATTAATAATTTTCCCGGCTATTATTTTTGGTCATAATTATGTTTTACCCCAGAAAAAGTTAATTTTAATATTTATGAATCTTGCACACACTTTTTGCACGTTGAATTTTATGTAAAAATTTATAATAATTTATATTCATATTCTAAATTGTACAACATCTCAAAACGCAAAAAGTGTGAATCATGCTTTAGTAAATTATAACAAAAAGTGGATTATTGTAAAATTATCCATTATCAAAAATTACTTTTTAATATCGATTACCAACCTGTGTTATAAAAGGTAAAGGTGTTTTCTCGTTTTTAAAATTATTTTCCATTATTGATTTAAGTTTAGCGGAATTAATGACTTGCCACAAACAATGTTCTGTAATGGAATTATTTTTCAAATTCTTTGTTAGACAAACACTGTGCATATTATCTTTCATTTATTAGGTCATAAATGCAAGGCTTTATTAGAATTCTACTAGGCGGAAGATTTGGCAGCATATATATATATATATATATATATATATATATACTATATATATATATATATATATATATATATATATATATATATATATATATATATATATATATATATATATATATATATATATATATATATGTACATATAGAAGGGACTAATTATTATCTTTTTATATTTTGTTTTTGTTTTTATTTACGTTTTGGTTATGCTTGTAACCTTCTTCAGAATAGAGTGCTATGAAAGAAAATAGTTTAGGGAATGCATCCTCCTAGTTAAGATTTAAAAAGGACATACAGACACTAACACTGTGGACGAACGGTTTAAAACAACGAACAATTTTAAAAACAATATGCAGACATGTAGTCTGCGTGTCTACTGCAGTAGACAGAAAAACGTTATTAAGAAAAGTTGTTTAGAATTAAAAGATATGTCCAAATACAGAGCATAGCCTTTCTATTGAAAAAAATTTTGTTTTTTAAATTTAAAATTACCCCCTTATAATGGGTTTTTTATATTCAGCTACAATACATTTTCCAATTAACCACTATTAAATCACTTCTGCATTGAAGCAAATTTGTAAATCTTACTTAGATTTATATTTTATTTTAAGTAACCAAAATCTTCATGTCTGTTGCAACGATATTACACACAAGTTTCGAATTTTGCAAATATTCTTAAAAATAAGGTAAATACTTTTTTAATGATAATGTACGTATATAGTGTACAAAACGTTTGAAAATACCTTAAACAAAAATGTTTCAAATAGAGTTTATATATATTTTTTTAGTCTATATTAAAAAAAATAATTTTTAGTGTACAGGGTGCTTCACAAAGTCAGTACTTTTTTCTAAATGGAATAGTATAAGTTTTGGATTTGTTTTCTAATTCTATGCGAACCTTGTTACATATCCTATCCATATAAATCCATCAGTTTAAAAGATATAACGTCATTTTTATTAACACAACAAATACAATACAACTACTTTAACTATTTAATTTAATGTTGAAAATGGCCTCCCTGAACGCCTTGGCAATGTGCCAAGTTGTAATAAAATCTATTCGTTACGTTTCAAAGCATAATCGGAATTATGAGCTGACATTCTGTCGTAATTCTATCTCTTAGTATATTTTCCGGTTTTGTTACATAAACTTTATTTTTCAAATGGCCCCATCAGGAGATCTGGATGGTCATTTGTTCCAGCCCTTCCGCCAATCCACCAATTCGCAAAAGTAGTATTTAAAAATCTCTTTACCTTGATGCCAAAATGTGCAGGGGCACCGACTTGCTATTGTTAATAAATTGTAATATATATGTAAATAAATGCTTTAAAAGTAAAAAGTCTTGCTGAAACCATTCTAACTAACCTCTTCTAACTTCGGGTAATATTTGATCTAATATCGGCAATTACTGCTCTGAATTTAAATTTCCATCAATAGAAAATGGACCTATTATTTGGTTTTGAATGATACTTGCCCAAACGTTTTGAGTATGTGCTTCGCGCATCCAGTGAGGATTCTGATCAGTCAAATATATATTCAAAATAATTTTGTTAATATAGACTAAAATAAGATTCATAAATTATTTAATACATTTTTTGATAAGAGGCGACGTTTCCGAAATATTGGTGGGGTCTGAGACTTTTTGAACACATTGTCTACAATATACTATTGTATTTAGTAAAAAATGCAAAATAATGAGTGACTACTTCTCGAGCGGCGAATTTGAAACCCAATCACTGGGCAACAGTAGTGTTAAAAAACACCATATTAGTAATTAACGCTGAAAACTGCTGTTAAAAGTTCTATTTTCATCAAGGGGAAGACTAAGCTGTTATCTACTTGTCTTTATATTTATGTAAAAGTTGTATTATCTTTAGTATACAACTGAAATTTACTTTATCTTGGTGTTTTCCGAAAGATAAGCAGGATTATGTACAATACTAACTTTTCATAATCCAAGGTGTTATGATTTACCGATTTTATTTCTAGCGGATTCTAACTAAAAAAAGATTCATAAACTTTATTTAAAACATTTTTTGATAAGAGGTAACGTTTCCGAAAGATTGGTGGGGTCTGGAAGTTTTTGAACACAGTGTATACAATATACTATTGTATTTAGTAAAAAAAATGCAAAATAATGAGTGACTACTTCGCGAGCGGCGAACTTGGTGCTCGCATTTCAAAGCACTACTTTCGAAACCGGGTATACAAATAACTGGGGCAACAGTAGTGTTAAAAAAAACACCACATTAGTAATTAACGCTGAAAACTGCTGTTAAAAGTTCTATTTTCATCAAGGGGAAGACTAAGATGTTATCTACTTGTCTTTATATTTATGTAAAAGTTGTATTTTCTTTAATATACAACTGAACTTTACTTTATCTTAGAGTTTTCCGAAAGATAAGCAGGATATGTAAAATACTAACTTTTCATAATCCAAGTTGTTATGATTTACCGATTTTATTTCTGGCGAATTCTAACTTCTGTAATTTTTCTGCACACCACCTACTCTAAACCAATACCGATTTTATTTTCCAGCTTCCGAAGACAGTGCTAACAAACTCTAACTAGTAATTACGGACTATTTAAAACACCACATTCCATGGGTTAGAACCACCACAATTAAACTACTCAAAACGTAATAGTTCCTCACCATCTACCAAGTTCCTATTAATGAGCAAAAAAAGAAAATAAAGTAATACATATATAAATATTTTAATACCTTTAAAGCAAAATCATACTATTTTATTATTATACAGTAGTGTAAAAAATCTAGAGATAATTGCAAGTAATAATAGACGATAATTTAAGCGTTTAACTGGAAAATTGTAGACATAAAAGTAAGAAGTAAGTTAAAAAAATAGAAACATAAGTTGAGATATAAAATAAATTGACGCTGCTATCAAATAATGGGACTTTATTACTGATTGTACTAATATAGATAATCTATTGTACTAACTGAAATGACCTATTGTACTAACTGGGACGAACTATTTTTAAAAATTCAAACGCAGATTGCGTCCATGTCATTGCGGGTAAAGTCTCATAAATAAAAGTGTCGCTTTACATGTTTAAACAACTTTTCGGCTCCAAAATGACAGCAATTCGGCCAATCCCGGAAGCCGTAATGGATAGTTCGGACTCGAGTGACTCTTGCGGTACAGTCGGCGGCAACAATAACGAAACTTGTCTGAGTCTGTACAAGCCGGCCCTGAAATACAACGAAATAATGAATAAGCTGGACAGTTACAACAATAACCAACTTTTGTTGCCGACTCAGTTTTACAAAACTCTGCTGGCGAAAGCGGTGATGGCTAGCAGTAATGGCGACGACAAGAACAACGTTTACAAGAATATGTTTTTCGGGAAGGATAGGGATTTTGATCAGGTAAGATTAGGGTAAATAAAAAATGTAGGGACTAATATTTGAATTGAGAAATTCCCTCCGCCCATATTTGATACCTTAAAAAACTTAAACATAGCAAAGGTCGTAGGTACAGCTTGTCAAATGTAGGTTTGCCTTTGAAAAATTACATACTTTCGCGGACGAGAAAGTGAGATAACATTCGGATAACAGAAATGTCAATGTTAAGCGGTTTCTCCTTTGGTTTGAAGTACTGTCAGCGACAAAAATAAAATTACATAATCGCTTTACTATTCGGTTTTATTTAAATAAGATTATCCTCTCTAGTCATTAATTTACCATAAATTTAAGTCAAGAAGCAGTCAACAGAAATTTTGTTCCTGGATTCTGCTTGTTTCATTCTGATAAAGAATAAAGACAAATTATTTTGTGTTAAAGGGGTTGAATTGTGATTATGAGTGATATCATAAATACTTTCCGGAAACTTATGTAATTATATTTATGGTAGGTACTAATTACAAGTACACTTACTTTAAATTCGATAAGTTACCTCATGCATATAATAACTTGCTACCAGTCTTATTATTATTGAAGCCTGGCAGTGGCCCTTAATCTATTAAAGACCTCTTTTTAACTGACTGGCCGACTAATCTGAAGTATTATAGAAGATAAGCAGAATTAAAAGGAGCAGTAAACTAAACTTTATTGCAGTAAATCTAAACTACCTTTGTAACACAAATATCTTTTTAAAGGGATTCAATTTCTGAGGTACTTGAATTACTACCCCAGATGAAACCAGACCAGATGCGTAAGACTGTCAAATATAGTGTTCAATCTCAATGACCTTGAGGCACGGCACTTAGGCTGCCTGCACCATCGCTTTGCGATAGTGCAGGCGTCTGTACTATAGGGCAGTTACGTTACATTTGAAGAAGACACGGCAGTGGCTGTGATGCTGTGATTTAAATTTATAACCTCGGCCCCGTACTTGATGGCACACGGCCGGCCGATCGTCTCGTCAATCATTGGCTCGCCGTCGCATGAAGTACAGGCGACATTGGAGCTTTCGCATCTGGTCTGGTTTTATCTGGGTTACTACTCGAATCCGTTAAATATCGCTATTATCGTCCGACAGTATATCGTCTAAGGACACATTCATTACAACCGTACAATTCGGTTTTAACGCTCGACTTTCTTCTTTTTTTATTAGGAGTACACACCGGTAGCAGTTGAAACTCCCTCTTGAACTTTCTGTAAACCCTTGATGGGTTTATTCGCTTCAGCTTCTTTTCGCATAAAATGAATAACATTTACCAAAATTTCACCATTTCGCCAAGATAAAACTTTACCTTTTACTTTAGGCATGAACTCCATACTGAAATGCACGTCACGACAGTTAGAACATACATTTTTGTTACGGACTGTACTGTCTACAGTGCTTTTAGGGGCGAAGCTGTCTCAGAAGCAAACCTATATTTGACAAGCTGTACAGTCATTTTCTAAGGTATAATCCCAGATAAAACCAGACCAGATGCGAAAGCTCCAATGTCGCCTGTAATTCATGCGACGGCGAGCCAAGGATTGACGAGACGATCGGCCGGCGGTCTGGCATGTAGTACGGAAACCGAGGTTATAAATTTAAATCACAGCCACTACCGTGTCTTCTTCAAATGTAACGTAACTTTTTATAGTACAGACGCCTGCACCATCGCAAAACAATGGTGCAGGCAGCCTAAGTGCCGCGCCTCAAGGTCATTGAGATTGAACACGATATTTGACAGTCTTACGCATCTGGTCTGGTTTGATCTGGGGTATAATATCATAGTTAGGGAGCTGGTGGCAGTAATTTTTAAATGCTTTTATCATTTGGCAGGTGTTGGTTAAAGCAAAGAACTGGGTAAAATAAACAATATGAGCAAGTTCTGCGTTTAATTTATTGATGCGATAACAAAGCTTGTGAAAGATGTAAAAAAATAGGTGCTGTAATAAAATTGCCTAAATTAAAAAAAAAAGAAATACAACTGGCAGACATTTTTCCTACTATGTAAATAATCCTAATATATATATATGTAAAATCCAGCGTCAGACAGTTTGCGTTAATAATTAAAATTATTTTATAAAAAGCACGAAATGTTACTTCTGCCACTTAAATAGCATTGCATTAGAAAACTGCAATATTGCAAATTTGTTTAAAAAACAACTATGAAGTCATTTAATCGTGTCTGCCGTTAAGCCTAATTGTTAATATATAATTATTAATTATATAATATAATTTTAATTTTTTATCTTCACTCCATACCATCAAATAACAATAAAATGGGTTTAGTAACATATCAAGCAATTTTCGATATTGATTTTGTATCTTAACAGGCTTCTTTCCTATAAATTTATAAAATGCATTGAGACCAGGTGGTAATAAACAATTCTATTGATTTAAACTAAATTGAAGCGAAATGGAGACTTTTCGTGTGAACACATAAAATAAAAGAGATAATGCCTTCGAGCCTTCCAATGCAAAGCAAGTAATAATCATCTTTTAAATTATTAACAATAAGTTAAACAAATGGCGCGATGTCAGTATAGTGATAAAGTATTTCTGTAAAGTTCATATTATTGACTAAAAAGTCATTTGTCAAAGCAGAAAGGTCGTAACTATATATATATATATATATATATATATATATATATATATATATATATATATATATATATATATATATATATATATATATATATATATATATATATATATATATATATATATACTTAAAAACAGGCGCTAAGCAATGTGAATTCACTTTTTAGTATCGTAATTTATGTACATAAACATTTTAACTAATACTGAACCACTGCAAGTATTGACGTTTTCTGCCATATTTAGTAATTTTGAAGAACAACAACAACAATCAATGAACGACGTTTATTAACCTAATTCTAGTTTATCCTAAAGATTGTAAGAACATAAAAAATAACACCTGGTAACTTTTTTCGTTGCCATTTTTGTTTTTCGAATGTTGAAAAAGCTTTTGGGTGTTTTGGGGTCGTTTTGAAAAAAATTAGGATTTTTTATTTTTCTTTATCGGTCTTTTCAGTACTTTGAATTACACCAATCGAATAGCCCTTTTTTCCCTTCTTGTAATAACTTATGATAATAATGACCATTAAACATTGCACTCTTTTTATGTACTTACAAGTACTAGAACATTATCCGTCGTTTGGGTATTTATAAGTGTTTCACAATTATCTATAATCTTTGATGATGAAAGATGAGCTTGAATTGAATGATGAACATAAATTGCCTTCTTGGTGAACGCATCGCTTTTAAAGCCCTTAAGAAATCATTCCCCAGGTCAAAAAATGTAACTTTTTATTTGCCAGTACACAAGAAAGTGCAAAAACTTTGTTGAACAAATCCAAAACTTCGTTATTATTATTTATCAATACACATTTAACATGGATGTATATCCAACGGTAGAAATATATATTAACATATTTTTTTCTTACAGAAAGCATTTGGATGGGACACATCACAAACAGGAGGGAACCCTGCAGGGCCGCAAGGTGGTGGGATGGGAGGTCAGGGAGCCCAAGGTCTGGTCCACTGGATGAGCGTTATGGCAGAACATATGGATCCTGCTGTTTCACACTACATGGGCTGGAACCAAGAGGTGAGTTTAAGTCGATACAGCAATACATTAGGCACTTTGCAATTTGTTTGCCCTTTGATGATAATATATATCCCTTCATTTTAATATAATCATTAACTGATGTGCCGAACAAAACTCGTATTATTTATTATCCAATACGAACACAATAACGCACAGTAGTTACCATGAAAATTACGAAACTGAAAAATAACAATCTTTCATTCATCTAAAAAAAAAATCAGTCCCTCCATCCACAGATTCGTTTCGTCAGGTAGGCCGTGACTTTGCTGTTTGTATTTTCTTTTAAACATTCTTTTGTCTTGCTTTGTACCTTTTCGAAACATTGAGAAACAAAACGTCGTAGTCGAAACTCCGACATTCAGAATTATTGGAGACAAATTCATTGAGTTTTCAAATGATTTATGACCTATGGTAGAGGATCGCCCTCCTTTCTCTCTGCGGAATAAATTAAAATGTCAATACGTTTTGGGAAGCAGAAGGCAATTTTGGTCCGATAAATTTAAGGACAAAGCTACCGCGTACATTCACGGACGTAAAATGTTTTTTTGATTGCTGCCTGGCACAAAAGAGCCGAAAAAAGGTCGTAGTTTATGGGGAAGGGTTATGAGGAAATGTGGCTGCGTTATGTGACTTAAAGTTTTATTACTTTTTTATATTGAGATAGCAAAGTTAAATATAAAAGAATTACAAAAATGCATCAATTCCGTTAAAGCAGTAATGGCCTTATCATTTTCCATAATGTTTATAACAGCATATGTACATTAATCAATAGAGGGTCGGATTTAGAATTTCGTCTAGGGGGCGCAAATTTAGAAAAACTAGATTCTTTTTCAAAAAAATATTTTCGAGAAAATTTTGTAGATCCATTTCCGAAAAAGTGTTTTTCGAAGAAGTTGTTTTTTGAAAAAATTTACTTAATTTAACACCAAAAAAGATGTTTGTTGAAAAAAAAAACAGAACAGTTGGTCACCTTAGCTTACACGCGACAGGACAAATTATTGTTTGATTAAAATGTGGAAGTGGAAATATTGTAGCATTTTTTTTATTTATGCCTTCTGCTCATTTGGGGGGATATACGAGTCCTTACGAAAGTGCAATTTTCTAAAACCTATTTTTCGATTTTTTTAAAGCACTTTTCAAAAATTCATTTTTTCAAAATTAATTATTTTCGGGTATTCATTCAACAGCTTTTTGAAAAAGTAAATTACGAGGGAGTAACATACCAAACCTAAGGAAACTTGATCAACCCCATAAAAGTTGCCTTTAGGATTGTTCAGGATCATTTTTCGTCTTTTTTTATTAACAAGCTACTAGAGTTCATAATCTAATTTTATAAATACTGTTTTCGAGAAAATATATTTTCGGACAATGTACCTACTTATATTTTACAAATTATGTTTTGAAGACATTTCCAAAAATAATGTTTTGAGAAAATATTTTATAAATCCGTTTTCAAAAAAGCATCTTTGAAAAAGCTGTCAGGACATTTTTGAAAAAAATGTACGTTCGAAATACTATGTGTATTCGAGAAAATATTTTTCAAAAGTTTCGTTAATCCGTTTTCAAAAAAGCTGCTTTTCGAAAAAATTTACTTTCAAAAGAATGTTTTTTGAATAAAAAACTATTTGGTTGTTTGTTTAGAAGTCAAAACGATCCTGCGCAAATTTTGATAAAATCGCAGTGAGGTATATAAGGAATGTTCTCAGAAACCAATCTAAGAGCATGTAAATCAAAAATGCCAAAAAAGGCTTGCATTTTTTATATAACATATTATTATATGTTGATATATATTATAGCATATATAAATTATATTGATCTATATTCATATTTTTGTGGTACAATTCATTTCAACGACCTTACATAGACGGCAAATGTTTTTGTTTATTATATTTTGTCGAATATGTAGCAATGGTTAATTTTTATGTTACAGTATATTGTATTTTTATATTTTATAAAATTTACTATTGAAATCCTTTTTGTTCAAGGCTTCAGAGGGGGCGCCCCCCGCGCCCCCCTATATCCGCCACTGTGGTGTTCACACCCTCTATACTCCACAATGACAACACAGGATTTACAAACCACTATTTGTACGACATTTTTTTCTTATTCCCATAGAGCAATGTCCTTCAAAATATCTATACCACAATTAATTAAACATGCTGTATACGATTATTTCGTTTAATAGCCACCTAGTAACCTAAATTATATTACAAAACCAGAGGGTAACGTATAATCTGCAGCAAAACAATATAATACCTCCTTCCCCACATATCTTCATGGTGCATGCAAATAACTAGTTATACAACTTTTTTATACACCAAAAAAAAACGCACAAAAAATCATACCAGAAAAGGGTTGGCACGATATTTTTTCTGCAAGTACAAAAAAAAGAAGCAAACGAACATTTTTTCCCTTGTATAGAAAAAAATGGCCTAATACAAAGCTAGGTAGGGTAAGAAAGTGTGTGAATGCCTTTAAAGGGTGACAAAATTTGTTACGTCATATTGTTTCTGGCCCCAGGGGATTGGGGTGTATGAATTCGAAGTTTGAATAAATAACAAAATTAGGGTGTGTCGAGACAAAAAGGGCTTTTGATTTTAGGTTAATTGGAAAGAGCTGTGGCAAATTTTATTTAACGAACTGGCTTGATGATTTCTAATTTCACGGCTTCTAATTACAATATAAAGGACTGTTCACGCGTCTTTTTTTATTTATAAAAAATAATAGTAATTTACCGTGGACGACTAAAAAGAAGGGAAATGTAATCTATCTAAAGGATTGGAGGTTGGGAGGGGAAGGGAAAACATCTGCAAGCAATGTGTTCCATATTCTGGAGACCCTAGGTGTGAATGAGCGAGAGAAGTGGGATGTTCTAGGCTTTTGTAGCTGGACAGTAAAGTGATGCATACCTAACGCGCCTCTTGTTGTTCTGTTAGCAATAGTCAAGGTGAGAATTATAGCGGCTAGTTCTTCAGAGCAAAATCCGTGCAACTATCGGTAGAAAATGGATAAATCTCCAAAAGCGCGTAGAAATGAAAAATATTCGGCAAAGCCTTTAAATCTGGATCAACCGTATCATAAAATGATGATGACTCGAGTCGACGCCCCGAAGTCGATGGCTTCTAGATTTAAAATCCTTGATTCACGTTGAAATACGAGAAAAGACCCCCCCCCCCCCCCCCTCCCCGACAAGATAACAAGCTGGGGAACCGAGTATTTCCGTCATGCGCTGACCAACCCAATGAAAGTCGTGAAGATAGTGGCTAAAAATAATAAGCAAGACAAAACCATACCATACCACGTGAAATTGCCTAAAAGGCTACCAGGAAAAATTTTGAACCTCCAGATTGGCAACACTGGAACACACATGAAATTGTATTAACTAGAGAATTTAAAAACAAAATCTGGAGAAACGAATGCCGTCTAAATAATACAGAACGTTAAAGAGCAAGGGCGGAATCCACACTTTCCGAAAATAAAAAAAGGTAGGCAAAACCAATTAATTAATGATTAATAGATTAAGAGCGACCGTCTATACATAGGGAGGACTTAGAGCAACGCGAGGAAAACGAAATTCAGGGCCACAACAAAAGAACAACGTTAAATCCGACCACAAGCCACGAGAGCCAAAGAACAAGCGGACTTGGACGAGATAAAAGGCAGTCAAGTAAATCAACACTTCTAGGAAACAACCTGAAAACAAGGCAATACAAACTTACACGGCGGAACCGTTGCATAAAAATATAGCAGCTTAACTTAAGGTAGGAATTAAAAAATTTTAAACAATTGAAACGGCGCGTGCCGAGGCGAAGCGGAGACGATGCAGATTTGATAAGTGAGCGACAACCTTAAACCTTTTTTGTCGGTTTATTTTAGATAGCAAGCATTTTACTTTTTAAGCGGGTGGTAATATTAACTAATAACACATGTTATCATAAAAAATGTTATCAGTTCTCATAAAGAAAATAGAATACTCAACAACAAATAAATTAAAATATTTGAAGGACCGACCTTCCACTTTGTGGTTAAGAAGACTAATGTCGAAACCATCCAGGCTTCGTCTAAATGGCTCACAAGTGTTCAGCTAGATTCAACAGATTTATCGCTTTTTTTCTAAGTGGCGGACGCGGCGAGATGAGATGAATTTCTAACTAACTTTCAACGAACTTATGCGACAGACATTTGGACGGAAAGAAAACAGCACACCCGGCAAGTGGGTTAAGAAATAGATAAAAGTTTGTGAATTTATAAATAGCTCAATGTATACGGGATAAATTAAAAGTTTGTGGTAGGGGAGACGAATAAATGGTTTTGAAGGTAGATACAGAAAGCAAAGACGAATTACCCGACAACGAAACTGTTTTATATGGAAAAATCCTTTATGCATTCTACTTTAGTATTCTTTTTATAAATCAGTTTTAAAGTTACTTAAACGTGATTTCGAGAATAATAGGTAAATTTATACTATTTTTATCATTGCTCCCAGGTAAATAATCTTATTACGTAGGTTAAGTATACAGGGTGTTTGGCAACGAATCTTAATACAAAAGTTGATAATAAGAGAGATGCAGCGTGTTAAAGTTAAAAGTCTGCTATTCTTCACCAAAACGTCGAAAAACATAATCAAGTGATGGACAGATGTAAAGGGTATGCAGTATTCTTTCAAAAAATACAGCAAAAAGTCCAGGTCCGTATTTTAAAAAAACAAGTTAGTATCAGTAACTCAATAAAAACAAATGATATAAACAAAATAATAACGCTACTTTAGTGAAGGTAAAAAATCGTGTGATTTTTGTTAAAACAATTGTTGTCTAACCATAATAGTTTTCGAGATATTTAGGAATTAAATTTTTGACTATTTTAAAAAACCTCCCGTAGATAAGAAACTGTAGAGAATTTGTCAACTTCATAAACGAAATATGAGTAGGGACTAAAATGGCACATTTTCTCTAATTTAACCGACCTCGTATCATTTACCGTTTCGGAGATAGCAATAGTGGTATCACCTCGGGTATCACCTATTTTGGACACCCTGTATATTGTTGAATCAGTGCTTCAGTGAGCTTTCGTTTGACAGCCTACACGATGCGCTTGAAATTAACCTCAGAATCAAAATTCAACTTTTTATACTTCACGTCTATAATTGGGCCACCACATTCTATCTCTGTGCTAAATTTAAAATTTTTACGTCGAATAATGTCAGAGAAAATCGCCTGTGACAAACGGACGGACGGACGGACACCGAAGTGATTTGATAAGTGTTCCGTTTTGATAATTTTAGCACGGGACACTAAAAATGTGTTTTTCTAAAAGAGTAAAGCTGTGGAAGCATCCGTTTTATGATGACATTCTGTTATTACCACCCGCGCAAAAGTAAAATTCTGTGACGCCCTATTTACTTAAAACAAACCGACAAAAAAGGTTTAAACTGCCCTGTTCCCGTTTCAAAAACCGGATTTTCCATCCATGGGAAACGCAACTTCCTAACAGAAAAAATATTCAAATCCTACCTCGAGGCGCAAAAAAAATTTAAATCACAGTCGTTAGCAGCTCTGGCATAAAAAATCGCTGCTCCATGCAAAAAACTAGAGATTAAGACCCGGAGAAGAGAACCCATTCTAACCCTTTCGACTGCCTTGTCTTAAAAGGATGGTCATACCCTCCCCACGGGACGTCTGCAAGAGAAAACGTACGTGTACAGGGTATGTCGTTTTGCATAATCGTCTATTATCATATCGGATAGCCCCCTATTATCATATACCATGTGTTTTCGTTTTCTGCGCCCTGTTAATGCGGCTTTTGCGAATCGTTGAAGTGTGAGGTTTTGTCTTATACCCGAGACCTATTATTAGTGAGGTTAGATCGTGAAGATTATCATTTTTAATGTCGTTTCGGGGTTGATTTTATTGAATTTTAATAGACCTGGGCATGGTAGGAAAAGTGTTGAGTATTTTATTCTTTTGTTGTTGTTTATGTCTTTCCGTGAGTTACGATGGGAGATACCGTTATTTATTTGCATGAATTAAATTGTCTTGTGATTCTGTATAAAACTATAGCCATGATGTTCAAGAGATAAGTCAGTCGTCAGTCGTTGGAATAGTATTGAACAATATACCCTTTTGTCTGGAATTGAGAAATATCTACTCCGAAAAAATTAAAAAAAAACTCGTTTGCTTGGGTTTGATATATATATATATATATATATATATATATATATATATATATATATATATATATATATATATATATATATATGTATATATGGAAGTACGTAGGGTTTCACGGATGGAGAAATATGTGTCGTGGTTAATCCGAGAATTCATCCGTTCTTTTGATTTGTTTCTAGTTGAAACTTGCAGACGTTTCGCCAAAATCTCATTTGGCATCTTCTGTGCTTACTCGCTTGTCGTAGAAAGTAAGTACTTTCTACGACCAAAACACACAATTATGTGACCTTAAAATGTGTGATAAATTTATTTTTTTTAAACTAAATGATTCTTGAATGATACTAAATGGTTGAGGTTTTAAGAAAATGTGCTAGTAGACACTGACAAGGACTTTTATTTGGAAATGGATATTTTTTCAAAGGAAGAAAAATTTTGTTGTTTCTGTTTTTCATCGGCTTTTTTTCTTCATAAAAATAACATAATTAAATTAAATTTATGACCATTGTAAACATTTCATTTAATCATTTAACATATATAGTCTCAAAAAGTAAAAAATACAAGCTAAAAAAACATGAATGCCAAAAAATAAAACAAAAAAGATGATGGCACAAGTGCGCCAACGCTACCGCAAATTAATTAGTCAAAAAGCCCGCCAACCTGTAAGCTTTTTGTGGTAAATCCGTTCATAAAAAGCGAATCCAAATAAAAAGTTACACAAAAACCTCCAAAACGTCTTTTTTATGTTGCCTTTTTTAGCTTGTTTTTTAACAAGCATATTTGTCACATCAACAGGGTCCCCTAATGACGGCAACGACTTGACTGGGCGTCAGGAAAACACTCGGTAGAAAGATTGCCATATGTGCATGGATGTTATGTGACGAAGATGTGAAAAAATGCCCGACAGCAGCGTGTAAAAAACGTCTATTTCGGAATTCTAATGAGTTGAAATTAGCTACAGTATGGGTAACTTAATACCTTTTATAAACTCGGGGATATTTAGAAATGTGCCGCGTAAGTAAGAGAAAAAAAATAATGGTGTAATGTGGCATAGAAAAATAAATTACTTTGCTGTTTACGAAAACAATTAATACAGTATTATTTAAAGAAATGAAAATTGTTTAATGATTCCTATATATACAGCGATGACACAGAGTAGTCAGTTTGATTAAACTTTTGGCCAGAGTTTCTCAAATTTAAAACGTATTTTATTGATATTGGTGACTATTACCTTCGTTTTCATTCCGACTATTCACAAGCGATCATTTTTGTGTCAAAATAACTGTCACTAGTACATACCTAATGTAGGGTTTTATTGGACGAGCTCGGACAGGGTCTTGTAATCGTAAAAACTTAATTTTTTGAAATTTCCTGAAATTTAAATATTTTGGATTCTCTAGATTAAACAGTAACATGGTGTCCCACTTCTGATTGTCTATGGATACGTGTGTTGACGTGAAAACTAAAAAACTAGTTGACAACAATAGATAGGGCGAACAGCTTTAAAAATAAATTTTGTTAGTTGTTCTGTTGAACTGTTCTTGACCTTCGTAATTGTTTTGCAATATCTAGTCTTATTAAATGGTTCTTTTTATATGACTTTTATCTTATCACAATTTTCAGATTCAACTTCTATTATCAGTATGATTTTTTTGGGTGAAACATTCTTGATGAACACCATCAGAAAGTGGGGAGTGTGGGAATCCAGTGTTGGAAGGACCAGTGCTGGAATGAAACACTGGGAATTCCTGGGTTTGGTACATCAGTACCCATAGATGATTCTTAGTCTCTTCGTTCGTTTTGTTTTTGCCTGTCTTATTTTTCCCTAGTTGCGATCACTTCCCTTATATATATATATATGTATATATATATATATATATATATATATATATATATATATATATATATATATATATATATATATATATATATATATATATATATATATATATATATCTGTATTGCATCCCACTTAGCCCTGCCTCCCACCACGATTTCCACCAGGTTATTTGTTTCTATTACTTCTTCTATGCTTGCTTGCAGCTCTGTTTTTTCACTTTCACATTTCTGGGCTAAGAGAGCTGTCGCTTATATTAACCATCTACCCAGGTATCTCTGTCTTTCAGTTTGTCCATTATACGTTCCCATGGGGCAGTATTAAAAGCATTTTTGATGGCTATAGCCACCAATATTACCCACCTGGTGGTGGAATATCTCACTTGTTCTATTACTTTTTCAATCGCCCGAACCGTCAACCATCCCTTACGGAAACCATATTGTCTTGGGGAAAGTTCTCCTTTTATTTGAATAGCTTTCTCTAGCCTGGCCTTTATCAGTATTTCATATAGTTTTCCTAGGGTACTGATCAAAAAGGTACCTAAAGCAGTGCAGTAAGTACAAAAAGAAAATTAAGTGGGTAAGTGTGACAATGTAGATTGAATTAATATTATTTTATGCACTTTAGGGATTTAAAGGGTACTTTAAATCCCTATTTTCCGGGAAAAAAGTGGTACTTTAAATCCCTAGGGATTTAAAATTTACTTTAAATCCCTAGGGATATAAAATTTACTTTAAAAATTTACTTTAAATCCCTAGGGTTTTAAAATTTACTTTAAATCCCTGCTTTTTCGATTTCTTCCATCACGATCAACACACGTCTTTCAGGTTTGGCATATTTGACTATGTTTATCGAGTTGATTTTGTTTTACTTAGTTACTTGTCAAAACACACTAGATTTTCAGTTGACAAAGTACCGTTTAGTGGTATGATTTTTTTTTGTTATTTCTTTAACGTTTTACCTATCCTTAAAGTGCATAAAATAGTATATTAACCTCGTGACTAAAGTGTCTTTTAATCCCTTGGCGAATTGTAGCCCTCCCTACGGTCGGGCTACAAACCTTTCGCCGCGGGATTAAAAGAGACACTTTAGTCCCTAGGTTAATAATATACTATTAACTGCCACTTTAGGATGTGTGTTCTTTAAATATTGAGAATTTGGGAGAATAGACATGGGATGGCGCCACCAATCAATATAGAATAATTTGACATGGAATATCAAAGACAATAAATTGTATGAACAAGATTTTATAAATTCTCAGTTATTTTTCAATTCGCAGTGCCTACACACCAAGCATATTTTTTCCAATAGTTTAGTATTTTGCGTTGCATTTTATATCAAAAAAATTCTCGTCCAACATCCTGGAAAATGACATTAAAAAATATGTTAATTGCCACGAGATCTGCTACTTCATCTGGTCGACTGTAAATCATGGGCCATGTGTGTTTTTTCTGGGAACATCTTAGCGCGAAGAGAGCAGATAATTTACGCGCAAGTGTGGGCTTAACAGGCTGCATCGCCCATTAATGTGTATATACAGAAGGTAACAAAACTATCTCGCTTAAAATAATAAACAGTGTAAATTAGATTTCATTTAACTGCCTTACAAGGTGGCATTGTTTTTTCACATGCATAGGGTTATTTAATGTAGCTTTGGTACACGTGTAATTCGATGACGAGCCTTATTTTGTAATTTTTTCCTTAAGCTTTCTCTAACCAATGGTAAAGCTCATTTCAAGCTCTTTCGTTGCCTTTTGACAAAATGGTAAGTACCTTAATAAACGTAAATATAAATTTTTCGAGGTTCTTAAAAGGTGCCTGAGTTGGAGTGGTTTAATTTGAAATAATTTTGGAGAAAATAAATTCTTGTTAAATTACGAAAGATTAAAACACTGTTTATTGCTTTGTCATTCGGTTTATTTGTACAATTAAAAATTATTACCTAAATTTAATTACAGATTGAATTCGGTTTCGCTGTCAATGCCATTTTTATATACATTAGAAACAAGTGGCTCTATACACAGAAAAAACACTATGGTTTATTGAATTGGATACCCATTCCCTCAATGACATACTCTATTCCGTATTGCACAATACAAATTCGGTTTATTTCAATGATTAGTTTATCATTCTTAACTAGTAGGTTATAAGATTGGTTGAAATATAAGGGTTCATTGGTTTCTAATGGATCGTTCAAATATAACAATTATTTGATGCCTGTAATACTATGTTCTAAATTCAATGCAAACTATCATTGGTTTCACTAGAAGTTTATTTGGAAGAATATGCACATCCTTTGATGCAAAATAGCTATTATTGTTTCAATTACAACAGTAATTAGTTTAATGTAACTTCCAATAGAAAGAAAACATTTTTGTTTAAATTCAATGATATTCGTGTTTTGAAGAACAATTACTCTTATTTAATATAATGAAGAATTTCTATTACATCAAATTATACTTATATTTCAAACAAATGAAACACGCTTTATTATTTTAAAATAATTTTTATTTAGTATTATTAAACATTTAGAACATATTTTTTGGCTTTTACGCAAAAATTACTAAATATATAACAATTAGAAAAGACAAAGAATAAATTCTATGTCGCTAGTATTGGGAGAACTATATCTGTTCCCACACAATACTTTAGACATTAATTGCTTGTTAAAGAAAAAATCTTTATGAAAATCTAAAAATATCTAAATTTATATAGCAAAATTTAAGTTTACAAAGTAGCAAGAAAAATGAGATCTTTTAAAATACAAAATTCTAAAAAAATAAAAATTGTCATAAAATGATTTAAAAAATTTACTTACATCTCAATCCTGTTTACAATATATTGTTTCGGCCTTTTTAGGCCTCATCAGCTCAGGAATATGAGCTATTAATCTAATATTTAACTATTTTTGTTATAACAGAGAAATACATTTATGAAAAAAATATAATGTCAAAATGACTTATAAAGACACAAGAAGTCTTATTGTTATATTTGTTGGTATAATACCTTAAAAAATTATAAACATACATTGTTTAGACATTCTGTAAACATTTAAATATAAAAAAACACATTTTATTAACACCACACTGACGCGAACACCGTAAACTTTTTATATTTATTTCACTCCAAAACTAAAAATATAGGATCTGCTTCTTTGCAAAACTGTCTGCTTTTGGCTTGTATGGGTACAGGATTATTGTGTTTTTAAGTATTACCGAAATGAGTTTATTGAAATATTCTTAATTTTAATCTGCTTTGATTTATTTCCGCATCGCTAGACCGATGGAAATGAAAAATCGTAGGAATTGGGTGTTATTGCGTATTTGTTGTTAAGTTAACAATGTGACTATTAACATGCCGTCGTAGAAAAATGATTTTACCAAATTTCTGTACTATTTTTCAATGTTGTATTTTAAATTAGGTTTCCTTTACGTGTTAATAACTTGTCAATGAATAAATATAAACCCGAATATCGCAGCCAGTTTTGTTGACCCGAGATACACATATGTGCGTTTTAGTTTCCGGGGCAACCCCTCATCGAGACTGAGGAGTCATTGACTTGGCGTGGGAAGAAGGTTCGAAAAAGAAAAATCCCTTTTAATAGTTCTGTACACATGTTCGAGAGGTATTATTATTATTATTATTGAATAGTGGCACTTTTACTTTCCTTGGGATCTTTACATCAACAAGGGGCGAGGGTGTATGGAACGCAATTAAATCCGAATATCCTCTTGATTATAGGTTATGTCTTTGATTATCAAAAAGTCGGTTATATATTTGAACAAGTGCATGAACTATTCCTACCTATGTGTAAGAGCAGTGGCATGCAGTGACGATTATACAGGGGGCAGCGATTCGATTAAAATAATTAAAAAACATTGTATCGACTAGACAATCCTTTTTTAAATAAACTACATACGACACAAACACAGTCGTTATCGTTAACACTCACAGAAGATGCACAGAAAAAACTGCTATGCTATTTTTAATAATAGTATTATTCTTGACGACTGTCACTTTGGTTATATTAAAGTTGATATTGTCTCACAAAACATCATTGAAATAACCAAAAAAATAGACTTATAATTAGAGTCCAAAAGTAGTCTTACTTCTTTGGAAACTATATTACCCTTTTTTATATTACAAAAATACTATTGGAAACCCATAAATTACTAATATTCCTTAGAGTATAGAATTGTTTAAGCTAAACATTAAATTACTTAACGAGAATGCTCAAATATAATTGGGTGAAAAATAGTTATTTGTGGGCTGTGCGATTCAGACTAAAATATATTTTATTAAACGAACAACTATAGTTTAAATAAAAAATCTAAAAACTAAGTGAATAATCCTTATATCATGTTAATTAAAATAAACACTCCAATAAAACATATAGAGTATTAGAGGAATAATAAAAAATATTAATTCAATGAGTTCTATTGTTGGCTGAAGTTTTACTTCTATTGCTCGCGGACTCCGTTTGGAGAGGTTAAGATTATGCTGTTGGTATTTTGTTCGTTTAATAGTCTTTTAAGCTTGCAGCCTGTTTGTCTATTGCGTTGAAGTTACGCCAAAAATAATAGATCTTTTGCATTTCTGGGGACTGGAGTGTTTCAGTGTTTGTGTGGACTGGAGTGGACTTTAGTGTTTCATGGTATGTAAATAAAATAAATCTAAAAAGCTTTACAATAACAATAAGTATTTCGATTAAATAAGTTGTATATTCTTACAAATAAACGTATACTAAAACCAATGAAACCTTATATTGTAAGCAATCTTATAAACTATTGGTAAACTAATCATTGAAATAAACCGAATTTGTATTGTGCAATACGGAATAGAGTGTGTCATTGAGTGAATGGGTATCCACTTCAATATACGATAGTGTTTTTTCTGCGCAGTTAGCATTAAAAACCCGGATTGGCTCAGACAAATATTTGCAGCATGGCGTATGTCTCTACAGTCGCTTCCGTAAGCGATGTTCGATGCGGCGAAAAAAATGTTTTTTTATAAAGAAAACGACCGTTCGACATCTACAGTCACTTGTTATATTTGCGTACACGAAATGGTCGCTTATTTAACGGATCCGTAACGGCACTGTTACCATAAATATGTCTTAGTCTGACAAAATCTGTTTTTTATTACACTAAAAATTTTTCTCTATCACAAATACCTGTTTCGTCATTTAAAGTCTGTAGCACTTTTTGCACGTCATCTACTATTCGCAAGGATTTGCCAAAGAATGAAGTCTTCGCAACGTACTTCGGCCGGGCAATTTCCATTTAGGATTATATTTCTTTCAAAACTGACGAAATGGTTATTGAATATAAATAACGGCACATTACACGACCACACACAATAAGTAAATCAAAAATTAATTGTGTAGAAGGGCACTCTCCCCTTTTTTAATAGATAGACACTGTTTACGTGCCTTATACATAAAGATTTCTTAAAGGTCAAATAAGCTTCACTGACAAACCACACATATAATTTGCCACCCATTATATTCTAAATCAGGAAATTCCCATATAAACCTTCTAACACTGTGCGCAAACAGTCACGTGTTACTGCATACTTTCGGCCTATTACGAACTACCGAATTCATAGCGACGCGATAGAAAAATAGAATCAACAAGTGGCAAAGCTAAACTGAATTGCTGCTGCCGAGTTGTCCGCGACGTTATGCTACTGGACCGGCACTCACGGTAAGTAGCCTTAAATATGACTTAAAGTTGACGAGGACTATGTATATAGTAACAAACAATAAATACCCGTATTTTATTGTTAAAATCTTGATATTGACTGGATAATGAAATTCTCCTAGTAATTTGCTTCAAATTAAAATTATCGGGTTGTAATGAGAATGACTTGCTTGCATGCATAATAATTTTCTAATATAAAAATCGACGGTTATAAAAACCGTTGTTACGAAAATTCATCGAAAAAACTAGTCCCACCATCTTCCACCGTCAAATTTTTTGCATCTCCTAAAAAAAAGGGTTACGCAAAGGTATACGGGTCCACCAGTTCATAACTCCACACAATCCCATCCATTTTTTATCATACTTCAAAAAAAAACTCCCGGCATCGAAAATTCCTTTGCATATGAAACTGTGCATAAACAAACAGAATTAAGACCGTCTTTTATCCGTGAGATAATAGCGAGAACTATAGGTGTATAACTGGCACAGTGTGTAAAAACTATCCCCCGAACGCATCTGCATACGTTTAAAATTTTACTACCCCTAAGAACGGACTTGTACAAGGGTCGGAATTTCGAATTAAGCAGCGCCCTTCTCTCATCAACTCTGCGAGTATGCAAATTTTTCCGTGACAAAAATGACTATTACCGAATAGACAAACGAAAGATAAATGATGCTCTAGAGCTTTAGCATCGTGAGAAAACAGGTAAGAGAATAGCTTAAGACTTTGGCAAAAAAAATTAGAGGGAATGAGCAGATGGAAAAAATTAAAGGGTTGAAGTTTTTTGTTCTTGTTTTTTGTCTTCGGCAAAAAAGGTATAGGTATGCAAATTGGGGATGAATAATTAGGTATGCATGAAAAGTTAACCTTTGGAATTTCGGCGTGTGGAATGATATGACGTTTTCTATTAGAGACTGTTTTATAACGTCAAGCTTTGCATTTGAATTGTATTTTTCCGGTCATTTTTAGTGTTCCGTGAAACGGAACATGGCATTACTTCGGTGTCCGTCCGTCCGTCTGTCACAGGCGATTTTTTCTGAAACTATTCGACGTAAAAATTTGAAATTTACCACCGAGATAGTGTGGTGGCCCAATTATAGACATGAAGCATAAAAAGTTGAATTTTGATTCTGGGGTTTAATTTCAGGGGATATATTGGGAAATGGAACAAGGGGCATCGTGTAGGGTGTCAAGTGAAAGCTTATTCAAGCACGAATTTAACAAAATAAATATGACGCATTTTTTTATTCAATTTTTTAAAACATTTTTCCACAAAAAACGCTTAAAAATTGCTGTCCCCCTCCCTTATCACCGAAAGGATCGCTCAGAAAAATCTGAAAAAATCATGAGTATTGAGAATTAGGTCTAGATTGCGGGAAAATTATCAGGATTGAAAACTTCTAGCGCAATCAATTGTCATAAACAATTTAATTGTTTATTTCCTTATAACTGCTAAACCATTGGTTTTAGAGAAAAAGTTGTTCGGCAAAAAATATTTCTCACAATGTAAGGAACAACGTTTGTCCTTGCACGTTGTTAATTGGGCTCAGACGAAACGCGAGTGCATTACTATTACTAATTTAAGTGGGGGCTGATAGAACCGAACACTAATTACAAGTATAACTTGCACTTGACCGATTTTTTATTTTAAATTTTAATGAGGTGATACTCCACGAACCACTGTAACGGTAAATGGGTAAACCCATAAATAAAATACTTTCACATTTGTTGCAAACTTCTTGCATCACCCTGTAGATACAACACGAGGTCCCCCAGCCAGACTTTAATGTTAGTGACCCCAGTCATAGGACAAGGGGACTCAAAATGTTCATAATAAAATTCAGTAGGTTTTAACGTTGCTATATATCTATTATTTTATAACTTTTTTAATATGACGCAAAAAATCAGCTGTTGTTTTTCTCTTGGCAGAAATATATTATTTTCCGTCTGCTATTTGATATCTTTTTATAAAGAAGAGTCTATACAAGAAAATAAGAAAATCCAGACAAACGTCTTCAAAGAGAAAAGCGTTAATAAATATATTCGGTAAAAAATTAAAATAAGTCTTTGAAAACGATAAAAGGTCAAATAAGTACATATTATGTATATTTTCCTAATAAAAAAATTAAAGAAAATGTAACATAATATTTTTATGTTCTACTGCGTCAAAATGGCATTGTTTATGATTGTGTTCGAAGGCCATAATTTAGTACTTTATTAGACAGAGGAGGAAAAAATGCCAAAAAATTATTTTAGCAACGGTAACTAAAGCCTACAAAGCCTAAATATCTATTATTTAAACAACAGTAGCTACATAGAATAAAATTACATAAATGGCAGTTCAATTTTATGATAGTGAATATTTATGACACAGTTTGTACTACAGCTAATCCTGAGGCACGTACTGGAGCTAAAGCAAATAGCTGAGTCTTCTACGGTGGTATTCTGAAGGTTCTGAAGTATCATTTTTGTTGATTCGGAAGAACATTGTGGTCCCAATATTCAGGTGGCAACATTTATTTTGCTACTTTCAGATTCCTCAATGTAGCCTTCTGCTACAGTTGATGAGCGCCATCCCCCCTGTCGCATTATACTTTCCATGCTCGCTCCTGAATTTGCTAGACTTGCCAATATGCGTCTAAAACCTGGGCTGTATATAATTTTAGCTTCTCCAGTCCGAGATATTTTGCAACAATACTTGGCACACCAGCAATTTTGTGAACTCCAGCTGGTTGCATAGTGCATTTTTCTTTTGTATAATTTACAAAAAATCGATTGTGCGACGCTGTGACTGGTCTAAGTTTTATATATTTTCGAATTATTTCCAGTAAGTTTACGTTTCCCATTTCTCCAGGGTATCTTTCTTTGTCTTTGTATCAAACAGTTTAACTAGAAAGGGAGTTTGAAAATCTTCCACTGCATCTGTAGTTACAGGCACCTGCAACGCCAAATATAAGAATAACTATGTTTAATAAATGACATTTTTCATCTGCTGAGTTAAAAAAATTTCTACATTTTCTTTGCTTACAGTAAGACACTTTTTAGGTTTGTGTCCTTCAGATTTTCGTTTTAAATAAGGTACCACACTTGGAAATTTAGCTACATCTATTCCTTCATTTAAATTGATAGTAGATCGTACTTAGTCCATAAAGAAGAGCTTTTGAAGGACTTAAATTTTCTTTCAAAATATACTAGAATGGAGTCCTCAGTCGTTTTTGAAATGTGCATACTTTTACACCCACACTTACGATATTCGGAATATAGGTTTTCATACAACGCTTTGGATTTTTTGGTTAAAAGTGCTTCTTTCGCATTGGCTTGGTACATCAGGGTTGGTACGTCATTTTCTCGTAAATTAGTTTTTCCAAAAGCCGTTGCTTGAAAAAATTAATATTCGAAAGGGGTTTTAAAAAAAAATTCGAAAAAGGTGTTCTCTGAAGAAATGTATTTTTAAAAAGTGTAAATTTAAAAAAAAATTAAAAAATAGGTTTTCGAAAAATTGTACTTAAGTATGCAAGTATTTCTCTAAATGAGCAGAAGGTATAAATAAAAAAAAGCTAAAATACCTACACTTTCATATTAATCAAACAGTTAATCCTTTCGCGTGTACTGCTTTTTTTTCAACATTTTTGCGATGTTAAATTAAGTAAATTTTGTACAACTTAACATTTTCTTCTTCCTTAAAATTTCTATGCGTTTCCGCATTGTCATTATATCAATAATGATAACATAAAAGCAAACTTTTTAAAAAATCCTAATTTAGGATTTTAATTTTAGTAAAAAACATGCAGTAGAATGTTACTCGTACATAATGCACTTTATCGGACTCGCCTTCTTATAAACCAGTGTTGCCGCCATGTGTTTCTCAAAATCCGCCACAAGTGCCGTAAAAAACCGCTACGTGCCGCTACGATCTACTAAATAACGGGATGTTATAATAGGCAATGTGAAAGTAAAATTTATTTCGAAATAAAAAACATTTTTCTAAAAAACTAAATAAACTTTTTAATTATTTTTATGTTTAGTCTTTGGAAATATGAAATATGTAGGAACTCGAAAATTCTCAAAGCTACTGTAGTACTGCTACAAGATAGGTTATGTAAACAAAATGTACAAGTAATTCCTAAAACAAAAAAAAATATCTTATCTTAGTCAGAATCTGAATCTTCTTCCTCGTTTGAGTCTCTGGCCCTGGCCTCGACCTCCCTAACGTTTTTCATGTTTTTGATTTTTCTTATATCGTTGTCTCTCATTGAAAGAAAGATGGAAATAAACAGCAAACTTTAATAAATCTTGTCTCAAGTGCAGTCATCTAGGGGCTAGAGTTCACATGAGTGAGAACTTCGTTGAAAAAGAAATTGGTAAAATTAATTGCGAAAAAGGATAAGGTAAAATCGAGCAATCTGGTAAAATACTGGAGTACTTGACTTTCGCAAATTCCGCTACACAGTGGCATATTTCGAGCTGCCACCACGCCGCTACCAGCAAAAAAATCCGATACAAATGGCGGAATTCCGCTACGATCGGCAACACTGCCATAAACAAGGGCTCGTCCAGTAAAGTTATGCATTATATACTAGTCGACAAATCATCAATGATTATTTTATTTCATACAAAATCATTTAACAGAACATCATACCGACGAGTTCTTTGTCAACGATTGAGCTAGATTATTAAAAAAAAAATAGCTGTTTTAATGGCAACTTTTTGCTTATTTCATTATTATCATTACTGATGAGACAATAAATTCATTGTCTTTGCATAAGCGTTAAATATTTAATTCTGTATTGGATTAACAATGAATAAATTTTTCATAGCTGAAGTATTAACCGCAAAATTTATAAAATATTATTTATGTGCAATTTCATTATAAAGTACTGTTTATGGGGCAGTTATGCGGCCATAATGTGGCTCTTTATTGTACTAGGACAATAAAACTAGTTTATAATGAGGAACTTGCATAGTGGGAGAGATGGCTGTGGCAGTGTGTAGCAAGAGAACAAAGATATTTACTGATTATTTACTTTAAATTTAAAACTAAAGGGCTAAAGTGCGTTTAACTGCGTTCACTCAACTTCCACCGTTGTCATTATCTCGAAACGGTATTGGTTCCTTCAGTACCATATGTATATGTATACAGTGGCGGCTGATGAAATTTCGAAGTTGTATATCTCTGTTCCTACTTACAGGAACCGTACCAAATTAAGGGGTTTTAATAGTGAGCCCACTGGGAATGTTTTGGTAGAGAAAAAAAACATTTTGTAATTTGCGAAAAAAAGTTAAATTTTTGGTGTGCCCCTCTCAAGAAAAAAATGAACACGTCTAGGTATTTTATTTATTACTTTTTCTAAACAAATTTTACATCATTTTGTCGACAGTTTTTAACTTTTGAGAGAAAAAAATGTGTTAGTAGAAAGTTATAGTCATTTGAATTTTTTTAAGCCGAAAATATAATTTAAAAAAAAAATTCAAATGACTATAACTTTCTACTAACACATTTTTTTCTGTCAAAATTTAAAAACTGTCGACAAAATGATGTAAAATTTGTTTATAAAAAATAATAAATAAAATAGCTAGACGTGTTCATTTTTTTCTTAGGAGGGGCACACCCCAAATTCAACTTTTTTTCGCAAATTACAAAATGTTTTTTTTCTTTACCAAAACATTCCCAGGGGTCTCACTATCAAAACCCCTTAATTTGGTACGGGTCCTGTAAGTAGGAACAAAGATATACAACATTGAAATTTCACCAGCCGCCACTGTATGTATATTAGCTAAATAAACAAAAATCTATCGTAACGCTTAGTAACAAAAAATTGCCTGAAGAAAACTCAAATTTGAATACTTGTACGTCGTAGTTTTTTCTCACGATACTAAAAAATAAAACATCATCTATCTTCTGCAATTGTCTAATTCCTAATAAGCATATTTACCACTCAAATATTTACATAAATGACATTAAAGGTGCTTCACAGATTCCCTTTTGTACCTTTCGCAGTTCCAAGTGGATTATGTAAATGAGCCCTAATCATAACCTGCCAAAATTGAATGGAAAGGGCTTAAGAGAGAGGCTGTAAATTATTCAGTTTACTCAATTATTAATAAACAGTAAATCAAACAGATTTGTCTTACTATAAAAAATAATGTATTTAAGGATAGAACTAATAGCCATAAAGGTTACCTAACTAATGGTGAATCTGTCTGTCTGTATATCCTAGCCTCTTATCTCCAAAACAATGCTGTTTAGTGAGCATTACAAGAATTTTGATTTCTTGAACATTTTTGTTGCTATTTGATATTAAAAAAAGCCATGACTTGCCGACACATAAATATAATTCGTTAAAAAATCAAAATTTTATTTTGTGATTTTAAAGCCTAGCGGTCAGTAATGGAACTAAAGCATCTTGAGTACAGTCGGTCAAAATGTCAATGCGAGTTGTAGAGGGCCGCGCTTCTTTGTTTTAAAGAAAAAAGTTGTTCAAGGTGAATTTCTGTTGAAATATTATATGTATGTACTTATATATCGTTATGCTTGCTTTAACATAAAACGTATCCGTTAAAGTTGTTGTTTAACTTGATAGTCTTGAAGATCAAGATTACTCCACAGAGGCTTCTTCAGAGCCCATCTGAAAACGATGAAGGTCCTATAAGAACTGGAAAAAATACCCATATCTCCCCCTAAGAGCGGTATTATACTATGATCCCAAAAATAATTGAAGCAAGTTCTCTGTTTTTGTAAAACAATTAAATTTAGGTAGGCTGAGTTATCCAACTGTTTGGATTTAGGGGGAGCAGTGGCGTATTCAGGAGCGTTTTGTTTTGCCCCCCCCCCCCCTCCAGCTGTCTGAAAAAATATTTTTATTTCGATTTTATGACGAACTTTGGGCGTGGCCCCGAAGAATTTTCGCCTAGGGCGCATTACCTGAGGTGCTTTTCCACCTTCCCACTTTCCATTTAGTGGCTGCCCCCCCTCCCGAAACAAAATTCTAAATACGCCACTGAGGAGAAGGGCACAGGAGGCCCCTCTAAAGCCTCATACAAAAAGGATTTCAATAACGAATTTTATCAAAGTAAATAGTGCAACATAAAAATTAACCATTTGTGCATGTTATACAAAATGTTATAAAGAGAAACAAACATTTGCCGTCTATGTTAGGTCTATAATGTATAAATTATACCACAAAAATGTGAATAACAGATTTATAATACGAATATGTTATATAAAAAATTCAAGCCTTTCTCGACATTTTTGATTTACATGCTCTTAGATGATTTCTGAAAAGGATGAAGGTAAACAAATAACCAAATGTTTTTTTTTCGAGGAACATCTTTTTTATGGCAATTTTTTTTTTTTGGAAAACACAGCTTTTTCGAAAACGAATCTACGACATTTTTCAAAAACATTTTGTTGAAACCCTATTTCGAAACTATCTTTTTTCAAAAATATCTTAACAGCTTTTTTCAAAACTTATTCTTTTGAAAACGGATTTATGAAATTCTCCAAAACACATATTTCGAACATTTTTTCAAAAATGTCTTTAAAAAAATTATTTTTCAGTTATAGGTATACAATTTCCGAAAATATATTTTTTCTAAAACAGTTTTAGGCTATGAACTCTATTAGCTTTTAAAATGTTGAATAAAAAAGGACGAAAAACAGTCCGGAACAAACCTAAACAAACCTTTTTTGAGTTTGATCAGGTTTCCTTAGGGTTGGTACGTCATGTTCTCGTAAATTACATTTTCCAAAAGCCGTTGCTTGAAAAAAATAATATTCAAAAGGGGTTTTTTAAAAAAAATAATTTCGAAACATACGTTCTCTGAAAAATGTATTTTTAAAAAGTGCCTAAAAAAAATTTTAAAAATAGGTTTTCGAAAAATTGTACTCATATGTAAGTATATTTCTCCAAATGAGCGGAAGGCATAAATAAAAAAATGCTAAAATACATACACTTTCATATCAATCAAACAATTAATCCAGTCGCGTGTAGGTACTGTTTTCTTTTTTCAAAAAACATCTTTTCGATGTTAAATTAAGTAAATTTTGTCGGAAAACAGCTTTATCGAAAAAAGATTATTGGGAAACGGAACTACAATATTTTTTCAAAAATATCTCTTTTCAAAAAAGAATCTTTCAAAACTACATTTTCCGAAAATATAGTTTTTCAAAAATTAAATTATGCACTCTACTAGCCTAGAAAATGTCAATGAAAAAAGGCAGAAAAAGATCCTGAACTAACATCAGCGAACCGTTTTTGTGTTCGGTCAGGTTTGTTTCCTTTCCTTACGTTACTCTATAGGAAATTACTGCTTCAAAAAAGCTTTTTTTTATTATGAATATTCGAAGTTTTCTAATATACTTTCAAAAACCTGTTTTCTTTAAAAGTATGTAGTTTCAAAAAGTACTTTTTAATAAAAATTAGAAAAGTTGCTTTCCGAAAAGAAATTGGACCCCCCCCCCCCCCCCACACAGTTTTTGAATAACTGTATTATTGAAAAATATATTTTCGAAAAAAAATATGTTTTCGAAATATTTTTGTGTAGCAGTCCAAATGGACAGAATGTATAAATGAAAAAATGCTAGATATTTGTTAAGATGACCAACCATTCTGATTTCGCAAGAACAGGATTAGATTTTTAGTCCGTTATAAAATAGTGTTCATGTCTTGAAACCCTCAGCAATTAAAAATAATGTCGCACTCGAACTTGACCGTTTTTTTTTTGGTCTATGCTTTTGTGTAGCTTGAGGTGACGGTGCCCCCTCCCCCTAGACGAGATTATAAATCCACCCCTGTACATTACGTATAAAAAATCAGTAATGATTATTTAAGAGTTCTGTTTTACGAAACAAATGCAAACTAATCAATACCTATTATAGAGAAAAAAAAAACAAAAAGGAGTGCCTAATTTGGCAACTTTCCCTTACTTTTTCTTCACTTTAATTTTTCTTTAAGAAAGCGAAAAAGAATTATAAGCAAAATAATAATTTACTTGGATCAATGTATTTTTACGTAGTCCAAGAATTTTTTTCTGGTAACCAATAGAATCTTCAGAGACATAAATATGTACATATGTAGTATTTTTTTTCACACGCACATCAAGATGCATACGCATTATCCTTTTTTGCATAAGCTGCAAAGGTGTCTCACTAATGATCGTCCTCGCGTAATCCTTCTTTTATTTCTCGCTTAGTCCTTTTCAAGAGGGTCGTTCTACAGGATCGCTACCCGGTAATTATCCTTTTCGTTCGCGCTTCTATGCTTTCGGGTAATAAAATTTTTACGGCCCGTAAACTATGGGCGTGTCGATATAGTTTCAAATCGATTTTTTTATTATTAGTGGTCGCTCTTTTTATTGGGGTTTTTCTAGGAATTGTTCTTTTTGCCAATAATGGCGATAGGTAATTTTGTAATAACAACAAAAAACCCGACCTGACTTCGTCGTTTTTTAACACCTAGAAATTTTATATTTTGCTTATGTCATCTGGAGACCAGACGATTTAATTATTAAATAAAAGAAGTGACAATCCCCGTGTGATTGAAAAAAAATCCTTTACGTCCTCTTCGAGTTGCCGCTGTGGCGTGCATGGCGGTCTTGAGTTTTCATGAAAATAACGATGTTCAGACGGTTAATGTTAACGGCGAACGCTACCGCAATACGTTAAGAAACTTTTAATGGCTTGCTTGAGCGTAAATAATATAAAAATAAATTTAATAATAATAACTGTGTTGCTAAAAATCGTTAGCCCTGAAAATGTAACGAAAAATATCGAATGTGACCAAGGTGCAGTCATGTTCGATGAAGTGTTGTACAGCAGTTGTGCTTTGTGATCCTGCCTATCATTTTCTAAAGTTCAATAAAGTGTTGTACAAGAATGTAGTAAATAATGGTTGCTGATGCAAATGTATAGGAAAATCCTAAACAATCGTTTTATTATAATATACCTTTTGGTTCTTGATTGAACAGAAATAATTAAATCAATTTCAATTTACATATTTACAAACCGTATCTTCAGATCTTCGTATCTTCGTATCTGTAAAATTTTTTTACCTACCTTATTAAATAAGGGTTATATACGGTCACCGGGAAAAGCATACATTTATCGGCCCCTCGGCAATAGAGTGCAAAATACCCAAAAGTCCCAACTCTTGTATTCTTAAGAAATCATTCTAGCAAAATTCTATTTGTCATATGGCACTATCTTAAGGAAAAATTCACTGGAATTCCATGTATGTCTTTCTTCCTCAGAGGCCGGCCGAAAAAGGAAAGAATTTAACTTTTTCCCCTCCTATATCAAAACCACCGAAATAGGTATGGTGCCTTTATCAGTAGGAACAGCCATATATTGTCCAAAAATCAAATTCCTCTACAAACAATCCATCAATCCGGAAAATCGCCGTAAGGCCGTCTTCTTCAGAAGCAAGAACCCCGTCCGAATTGCTAACGAAATACAGCTGCTCTGAAAGGCAAACCGCCTTCTGTCCAAATAGAAGAATTGTCAATGTCAGCGTCCTGATCATATTATATTCTTTTGAGATTAATTAAATTTTCGTATTATTTAACAATTGCAAATATACAGGGTGATTCAAAAGTAAGCGGCATCCTTTCGGGGGCGTAATCCTTGCATAAAAATAAGGCAAAAAGTTCCTATTAATATGGGTCCGAAAATGCTTCCTAAGGGAGCTACGCCCCTTTGAATAGGACACCTTAAAGACGATTTTTTCTCTATAACTTCAAAATCCTTTACAATTAAATTTTGAAAATTGGTGTACGGTATAAACATTTGATGGAAATAAGAGTCTAAATTCAAAATTTTAAAATCTTATTCAGGGGCGTCACATGCGGGGAAGGGTGAGGGTAAAAACATCCCTTTTTCTTTTACTCTTTAGGTTATTGTGATTTTGTTTGGAAATTATAAAATTCTAGAGTTTTTTACGTAAAAAAGGTACTCTTAGTTCAATTCGATAGAGCGTACCATTTACGAGAAAATCGACTTTGAAAACTTTCTGGTAGTACGTTTATTCATAATAAAATTACTAGATAGGCATTGAAAACGAAGTTCAGTGCCTAATTTAGCTTATCGTGATTCTAATGGTAATAATTTTGAACATTTTCTCTAAATTGTTAAATAAAATGTTAGTAAAAAAGTGTGTTTTTTTTCTATGGTAATGCAGATTAATTTTCATCAATAAACATATGCAAATCAGAAAATTTTCAAAGTCGATTTTCTCGTAAATGGTACGCTCTATCGAATTGAAGTAAGAGTACCTTTTTTACGTAAAAAACTCTAGAATTTTATAATTTCCAAACAAAAGCATAATAACCTAAAGAGTAAAAGAAAAAGGGATGTTTTTAGGGTGAGGGCACCCTCCCCCGCATGTGACGCCCCTGAATAAAATTTTAAAATTTTGAATTTAGAATCTTATTTACCATCAAATGTTTATACCGTACACCAATTTTCAAAATTTAATTGTAAAGGGTTTTAAAGCTATCGAGAAAAAATCGTCTTTAAGGTGCCCTATTCAAAGGGGCGTAGCTCCCTTAGGAAGCATTTTCGGAGCCATATTAATAGGAACTTTTTGCCTTATTTTTATGCAAGGATTACGCCCCCGAAAGGATGCCGCTTACTTTTGAATCACCCTGTATATTAATAAAATCTTGAGCTTCGACTTAGGGTTTAATTTAAAACATATTTCATATTTTGATCGATTAGTAGAAAATAATAAACATCAGCCAGATTCTCCAACGCTAGTCCGGTCTAATTTGACAACCAAAAGTTTTAAACTGACAAGTGTAAGAATAAGACAACTTAGTTTTATACTATGAATTTATTTCTGAGCTTTTTCGCAAATTTTTAAAGAAAAAGGTAATTCTAGTTCGTACTTTCGACAATAATAAAACTAAATTCATTACAACAATTCGTTCCAAGGTGAAAATCATTTGTAAAGCAAGCAAATCGCTAAAATAGAATAATTCATAAGTTTTTAATGACGATTTATTAACAATGGCAGGACAAAAACCTGTCAAAACATAACTGATCGATTATAAGATCTCAATTTAAACCAGTACTAAATCTTAAACCTTCTAAGTGAATCTGAACGGATATGTTTACTCCTATGTAAAATAACGTTTTCGTATTTTTAATGCTCCCTATATAAAAATTAAATTTTTCGTAACGTGAATCTTATTTATTTTATAAGCGAAAACCTTTATTAGGAGTGATATTTTTACGCACCTATCTTGCAAAATTTGGTCCATTTGTCCTCTTTTGAACCCCATTCGTGGACATACTGTATATGGGCATGTATAGACCTAGACCTAAACTGACATGAAATTAAAAACTGGTCAAAAATCCTGTTCTTATAGATACCGATCTAAACCGATTTATTAATTTTTCTGTCTGGAACAAAAATATTGTCAAAGAACTAAACACCTAAGGGTACGGCCAAATCAGCGACTTTGTCGCTGCGACGAAAACGCTGCGACTCAGTCGCAGCTGGACAACAAATGTAACTAAACAGGCCTGGCCAAATCTAGCGTTTCATGTGCACCGACAGCAGCACTGTCGCGAACGAGAGCGACTTTCTGCGGCGGCGACAAAAACGCTCTCCGTTGTTTTTAATGCAAGTGGCCAGATTAGCGTCGGGCTACACATTGCGACCTGCTCAGATAGTCAAGTAATGGATTGAATTTCAAGCAGTAAAGATGTTTGACACAGAACAGTTTATTTCCGAAATCGAATCACGGCCTGCATTATATGATTTACAAGTCAGTGACTATTCAAACAGAGATGTAAAAATGAAGTTATGGCTAGAAGTAGCCAATAAAGTACTTCCAGGATTTGGATTTGGTTTCTTTCTCTTCATATTTATAGGATGAACTGCAAATCTTTTATTTTTCAATTTCTTTCGCCTGAGATATCTAGAAACTGCAATCGCTAACAATGCCTCTTCTTCCGCGTCCATTGTAAAACAAACTGAAAGTCGTTTGATTTGGCCAGACTTAAATATTCCTGCGACATAAAAATTTGTCCCAGCGTTTTCGTCGCAGCGACAAAGTCGCTGATTTGGCCGTACCCTAATTCACATTTTTTTTCCGATTTTAATTATTCGCATTTCGCGATGATCGTTATCTATCTACACATACAGTAATAATAATTATTTTAACTACTTTTAAAAAACTCTAATTTCTACGAAAAAAATCATTTCTCTCAATATGCTTGGTGCAATAACATTAATTATTGATGTTTATTATTATAATAAGTTTGTTTTTAAATTCTAAAACACATTAATAACCCAAATTACCTAATTAATAAGCTTGTTAATTAATAATTAAAATCGATGGAATCCTAACGAAGGTATATTTATATTTTTAAAATTGTTTAATTATAATATTTACGCCTGCTTACGTTATATACTAAATTAATAAGAATTTGATAATTTTTGCATATTTCTGTAAGTTTTGTGTTTATAGTAATTTTTTCTAGCGCGCAAACATATATGATTGGTACTGTATTTACCGCCACATTTAATTTTACTACAATTACTGATATTTATTATAATAATTTCCTGTTATTACGAATGCTCGTATTTTGACTCCGGGCAATTTAAGCCAATATGTTGCCTAAACTGTACAATTGAACAATTAAATTAATCGGCGCATATCTGCCGTGGTGGACGGCTACGCATCTAACTTCCATGTTCAGTCCATGGTCCAGTCCTAGCACCAACCCATTTCTTCTTCAATTAATGTCCTGCTCTCTTCAACTACCACCATTTTATTCCTAACAGGGAATTCCTTTATTCAGGGTCAAAATGCACAGAAAATATTAAGTGACACATTTGCAGTTTTGCACTAAAAAGGAATTGTGTGTTCTTTTACACGATGTAGGAATTGCATTCACACACAAGGCATTGTTACATAAGTTAAATTGAGGCGTAACATGCTGTAGGAATTGTGTTAAGAAAATGTCGGCACTGTGTTTGTGCCTACCAAAGACACAAATACGTACCTTTGGCATGTGTGGTGTAGGTACTGTGTTCTTGAAATTTTGTAGTGGATTTGTTTGTGACACAAAGTAGAAATTTTACTCAAGGTTTTTCTAAAGGCTCACATGTGAGCTGTTGGTGGCACAATAAAGAAATGGTTACCATGATATTCCCTTATTAACACAAGCTTATTAGCATTGACCATTATCTCGGCGATTTATAATACGGAATAGTGTTACCACATTCTTTATTGGGTTACTAAAAAAGAAAAGTGGGAATTGTTTGCCACCGAGAAGGAAGTGTGTTACACATTGCCCAAGTTGCGTCTTTTTACACGTAAGGCAAAAATAAGGCCTATGCAAAAATAGGGAGTTTTGCGTGGTGCGGCCATATTATCCTATTTTTGTTTTGTTAAAATTTTTAACCAAACTTTAAATTGCCTATTATTTCTGTAAAATGAAACAAAAATTTGATTAATCAATGAATCAAATGTAAATGTTACTCATTAAACCATTGTTATTGTTCATAACTTAAAGATATTAAATTTTTTTTCGAAACATATTTTTGAAAAATATATTCATTATACATTATTTCTTTGAAGGTCCCTGTTACTATTGTTTGTATACGGGAAAACTGTACGAAAAATTCTTGATCGCAAGAGAAAAGTGACTTTTGGTGGCTGGAAAAAGTCATTATTATAAATGGTACTTATTTAATCAGAATTTTGACATTTGTTTTGGTTTTCTTAAATACATTTTCATTTTTATGCAAATTAGGTACTCATAAACCACTCTGAAAATTTCATTCGCTGCGGCTTGTCGTTTGGTAACAAGTGTCAAATTTCAGGATTGTATTGCAGGTTCCGTAGGATACATTTACTTGCTGGCTTAAACGCCGAATAGGGGTTTGTGGGTGTTCATTAACAATTTACTTCAATTCTACTTTTGGTGCAGTGCAATCTTTGGGTCTCCCACTGTCTTCCTTTCTATTACATTTCCTGTTTCTCTAAACAAAGCCACAGATCCAGTCAAATCTTGGCGAAAATCCATGACTATGTGTTGAAATTCTGTTTGAAAATCCTGAATGGCGTCCCGCGTTGAGTAAATCCACTGTCCATCAACCCCTCTGCCCTTTCTAAAGTAACGTTCGATCATAAAGGCTTTTTGTTCTGCCGTGATTACCCTATTTAATTTTCTTAAAAATAAAAATTTCAGAAACTTGACAGTTCTATTTTTCATTCACCTATACCTTGTACCTCTCAAGAGTAATAATTCAAGATATGCTTGATTGATTCCACGGCATATTTTGAGGGCGCTTTTCTTTGATCTTACATTATTTGTCTTTTGTTCCAAGAACTCAGCAAACTAACTAAACTAACCACCCCTTTACAGCCCTGTTATGAATGAAAGAATTTTTCTATTATTTTTTAAGGGGCCTAAGTAGTGCATTCAAAGTATCAAAACACAAAAAATTAAAAAAAAAGTTCTGCGTCTTAAAGGGTTAAAATATTTTTTGCCTACTGAATACAACGATAAATTTCTAAAGAAATTTTCTAATGTAAAGTGGTACGACATGGGCTACTATTTCTTAATTTATTAAGGAAATCATTTTATATTTTTTTCCTTTAGATCCGTGCGCCGCAAAAGTTTGACTTGGATTTAAAAAATAAAAACTATACAAAATTTTGTTTTAACAAGCCATTCCCTCTCTAATCTTGCTCTTGTCGCAGGTAATCAAGACCTCCATAATATAGTTTTCCGGGGCATAAGTTACTATGCAAATATCTTCAACTCGCCCATAATACCCGACTTTTAATTTATGCAATACCTTACAGTTTTAATATCCCCTGTATAATATGCAAAACAGCCGGTCCATGAGACAAATGGAAGATAGATGATGCTTTTATTCGTTTGTGTCGTGAGAAAAGAGGTAAGAGAATAGCTTAAGATAAAAAAAAATTAGGGGTTCTATCCGGCTTCCATGTGAGATAAAAAATTAAGGGTTACGTTTTTTGTCTCAGATAAAAAACTATAAAAACGTTGAATGGGTCAGGAGAGGGTAAATAGATCGCGTATGCAAATGCGATGGCCTGGTTGTCGAAACCCGGAAAGTGGGACGGTCTGATTAGACGTTTGTCTTTTTGACGGTTGAGGATTTTGTTTTGGGTTTTTTTTTGTACTCTCGGGTTTACTTATGTACGTCAGTTAAATGTTCGTTAAGAATCGTTTTTTATTAAGTTCCTTTTCTTTAAAATAAAATATGGTTGTGCCCTACCTGTATAGAAAATTGTACAAGAAATTAAAAGACCCTAATAAAATATCGCAATTCACTCTATCACAATTTAAATTAATTTGTGATGTGTTTAAAACCAAAAAAAACATGTTCTTAAGTTGTTGTTTATTTAAACATGTTTTTGCCAACCCTGCACAATGTCCTTGAAATTTTATTTTCCAGTTTACCCCCTGATATTAACCCCAGAATCAAAGTTCAACTTTTTATCCTTCACTTCTATAAATTGGGCCACCATACTCTATCTCTGTTCCAAATTTCAAATTTTTACGTCGAATAGTTTTAAAGAAAATTGCCTGCGACAGACGGATGGACGGCTTCCACGGAACACTAAAAATAGTATTTTATTTTAAATTAAGTGAAAGTTTTATTTTAATTTTTGTTCTGCAATGTGATCAGCTCAAATTTATTCTATTTTGTTTTATCTAAGACATCCCACGTAGACTTCAAGCCTAAGTACTAACGTACCGTGAGCGTCTGGAGAGAAGGGAAATGTAGTCTATTGACACGGGATTTGAAGGATTGGAGGTTGGGACGGGAAGGGAAAGCATCTGCAGGCAATTTGTTCCATAATCTGGAGACCCTAGGTATGAATGAGCGAGAGAAGTAGTCTGTTCTTGGCTTTTATAGCTGGACAGTAAAGGGACGCGCCTTTTGTTGTTCTATTAGGAACAGTCAAGGGGGAAATAATACCGGCTAGTCCTTCAGAGCAAAATGCGTGGACGTAGCGGTAGAAAAGGGATAAATCCCCAACAGCGCGGCGATGAGCGAGAGAAGGGAGCTTCCTCGTGAGGGTTGGGTCATTGATAAGTCGAATGGCTCTCTTTTGGATAGAATCAAGGATGTTAATGTCGAAGGTGATGCCGCTCCCCAGATGTGGGAGCAGTACTCTAGTTTAGGTCTTATTTGGGAAACATAGAGCGTGTATAAGTTAGAAGGGGAAAAGTATTTTCTGACTCAAAAGAGAAACCAAGCTTTTTAGCTGCCGATGTGGCTACTAAAGTAATGTGTTTGTGCCAGCTGAGATCATGTTCGAAAGCGACGCCAACAAGATCGACTGTTTCATTGTTTTATAGGGCTTGACCATTCATGTTGATGGGGTAAGCGTTGCCAGATTTTTTGCGTGACGGAGCAAGACTGGGTTTTGGAGGCGATGAACTGAACAAGGTTCTTGGCACCCCAGTCTAAGATTAATTGAAGATCTTGGGAAAGGGATAGGTACATAGATCTGCGTCTATTATCCAACTCTTGATTTGAACCTTGTCTGGAAAAATGAATCTTGGAGTGAAGAGTACTATCGTCAGCATAACTGTGGATGGGATTGGTAGTTGAAGAGAGCAGGTTATTAATGTGAAGAAGCAATTGGGATGGTGCCAGGACTGAACCTTGTGGGACGCCAGCATTGATAGGATGGAAGTTAAATGAGTGACCGTCAACCACAACAGATATGCGCCGATTAAACAGGAAGCTACCGATCCAGGTACATAGTTTGGTAGGAAGACCGTAAGAAGGTAGTTTGTTGAGGAGTGCGGCATGCCATACTTGGTCAAAGGCCTTGGAAATATCGAGAGCAACAATCTGAGATTCGCCATGAAATTCAAGATACTTGTTCCAGTTATGTGTGACAAAGCTAAGGAGATCAGCTGTGGATCTTTGGTGACGAAATCCGTACTGTCTGTCATGAATGATTTTGTGTTTTTCTAGATATTTTAGAATTTGCAAGTTGATTACTTTCTCCATAACTATGCTGACAACGAAGAGAGGAGAGGTAGGTCTATAATTGGATGGAAGAGACTTGGAACCTTTCTTCGGGACAAGCTGCACACGAGCAGTCTTCCAGCTATCTGGGAAGGTACCCTTGTCATAAGAGATCTGGAAACGACGAGTTAGGATGGGTGCAAGTTCTGGAGCGCATTTTTTTAGGATTCTATACACAGCTTGCCGATAAAATGTTTGGCATCGATAAGCCTCGTGTAAAACAGAGAGCGAGAGAGTGATGAGCACCAGTTCCGTGATAAAAGTCAGTAAAATCACGAGGATATGATAGGCTACACGCTTTCTTGATATTATCGAGATCCGTTTTGTGACCTTGTTGTCACTTTAACCATACCGTGACTTTTTCTTTGCTCTCTGTCTTGCATAAGGCTTACCGATAAACGACATTTTGTTAGCAAATGGTGCACGCTGTCATCAAAAATGCATGATTTTTTATGTTAAAATTAATTTAGTTCTGTTGTTTAGTTAGTTATTGTGAAAAAACCTATACTTAAATTTCCTTTACTTAATTAACTTAAATTAATTTTCTTAATCTTACACATGTCAATTTAAACCCTTGACTGTCAAATAAGACCAGTCTTAGCAATAGTGAATCTGGTAAAATATTTTTACTGCTATTTCGATTTCAAGTAATTAATTATAACGTCAATCGCCTTCTGATGCAACGGGAAATCGTGTATACATCTTCCATGACGCTGGACAACTGCAATGCAATTGCGAAGGTTGGAAGAATCGTCGGCGCGATAATTAGCGCCGTCGTACGCGTCCCGACGCTCTCCCAGTGGACGACGGCGCCGAAATGTGGAAGTTAACGAAGCCCCAGGTGATAATAGACTAAGCCTTGAAAAGTATTGGAGGTCAGGAGCGCCGTCGAAAGGAGGATGAGGTTTTAAGAGGGAGCCCGCCGTCCGAAGAATATGTGTATCGTAACCGTTGAGAGTATTTAGCTGTTTCGTGACATGTCTGGACGGTTCGTGAAGTGCTGCCAGATAGTGAATTAAATTATTGTTTCATTAAACGGCTAGAAATTTTAGACATTTAATGTAACGCTAAGCTGTCTGGACATCAACAGCCAGATTCTCCAACGCTAGTCCGGTCTAATTTGACAATCAAAAGTTTTAAACTGACAAGTGTGATAATAAGACAACTAAGTTTTATACTATGAATTTATTTCTGAGCTTTTTAGCAAATTTATAAAGAAAAGGGCAATTTTAGTACTGGCTAAGTATTCTAGATGTTTCTTGTAATGTTAAGAGTTAGATTCGCCTTTTGTAATATAAAGGAATATGCAAACATACCTATTTTGATTACAGTTGATATATACCTGGACAATATTAGATTAGCAACAACATATAAAAATTAGCTCAATATACAGGCGCCAACCAGCGAGCCCCCGTTAATTTTCTTAACTTTTACACTTTTTGACTTTAATCACCCCGAAAATGACATTTTTGATAAAAAAAATTTTTATCATCTGTTAGATAAAATTAGTCAAATTTTTTCATGAATTATTATTTCTCAGAGAAACCACAATATCCTTGACTTATTTCGATCAGTTTACTTAAAGTATACAACTAATAGTCACTAAATAAATAACACCCCTGTTTTTCCCATTAATAGTACCAACTTTTTAACTCTTTTTCCCCAACATTACTATTTTATAAAATCATAAAACTGCAGCGTGGATCCCGGCAAGTCTTGATCCATATATCTCAAAATGGCGGTAATATATCAAGAAAGAATATAGAATATCTTTTTTCTTTTCCTTTTTTATCTACCCTTTCGCATTAAGGCAGGAAAAGAAAGGAGAACCTGCATGCAGTGCAGTGTATTGACATAACGGTAGCGGCTGCACTTTTCTCGACAAAATGAGAAAAAAATAGTTTTGAAGAAAAAGAGATAGAAAAAAATCAATACTTGGGACTGCGGGCATAGAGTATAAAACTGGGAAATTTTATTAGTATTTTTCTTTCTTTGTCGATTTTGTAATATAAAATAAACGGGATTGCAATACCGGGTGAAATGAATTCGATAGTCACTGTTGGAATCTCGAACACGTTAGGAGATACAGCCGAGTTGAGTTATGCCAAAGCTACCCATTTCTGAGCTCATATACAGTGTGTAACAAAAATATACTATTAGGATATTTAGTACAAAAATACACAATATAGTAGGAAATTTAAAAGCTGATGAAGAAAACTAAATCAAATGTTTAAAATGTTGTCCATTTACCTCTTGGCAGAAGCCAAATACTGCGGGAAAACATGCAAAACGTTTAGAAGAATGTCAGTTTCCTCGATTCTTCTACATTCTGTTTCTATCCTTAACTTTAAATCATCGAGGTCATTTGGCTTACTTTTGAAAACAACATTTTTGAGGTGGCCTCACAAGAAGTAGTCGAGGGGCGTCAAGTCCGGAGACCGAGCTGGCCACTCGATTGTACCCCTACGTCCAATCCATCGTCTAAAAAAAACCATCGAGATATTGCCGAACATTATGGGCATAGTGCGGTTGGGCACCATCCTGCTGAAACCATATTTCATCATTTGGTGCTTGATTATTGCCTAAAAATTCATATTCAAATAATCAGTACGACAGGTAAAATAAAGTAACAACAATTACTTGCGATTATTTCGAAATAGCTGTGCAAGAGCCGGGACAATTTCATTTCTTAGAAGATCCAAATATCTTTCTCCATTTAATGTATTTTGCATGAAGAAGGGGCCAATTATTCTCCGACTTATTATACCAGCCCAAGCATTTACCTTTTGGGGAAACTGTGAGGATTTTCCCTGGCCCAATATCGATAATTATACCTGCTAACTTTTCCATTTACAAAAAAATGTTGGTTGGCCAGAAAAAATTATTCGGTGGACAAGATCTGGATTGGCATTGTAACGTTCCATCATGGTTTCGCAAAATTCCAAACGCCTGTCGTAATCATCTTCTGAGAGCTCTGGCACAAGTCTTATTTTATAGTAGATTTAGTTAATTGATTTCTGTCAAGGATTTCTGTCCTTTTTCAATAAATCAAATAAAAAAAATTCTTTAGATTTTTTTTCGTTTTTCTCTCAATGGTAAAAACAACAAAAAAGCAACATATGCCATGCATACTGCTTTGAATATGGTGAATATGTATATTTTTGTCTGTCTTTATATTATGGAATTAACAACCAAACAAAATAATTTAGTTTCTTGAGTCTTCCTACAACAAAGCTCAAATTTTTAATTTTTTTATTCCGAAGAGCGCCATTTGCTCGCCTACATTGATATATTATCAAGCTCTTGTTTACTCTGTAGCTGGATGCTATTTATAGATGTGTTTCCAACAGCCTCAATCGCGTCGTAGTTGTCCATTGCCAGACAAACACCCACCCTTTCATGGCTTCCCATTTAGAGGAAAAAAGTTATTATTTGCTCATTGAAATATACAATTACGCAGTAATTTTTATCTGCTAGTGTCGTGTGGCGTATCATAAAAGGGGCCCATGGGCGCCTCAATTCATTAGCTGGATGACATCACTGCTCATTTCACTTATCTTAAAAATATAAAATTACTTGAGCCAAATAAATGCATTGTTTATCTTGGAGACAACGTTGTCCCAGTGTCCTAATTACCTATAAACTTTATAGTTTAAGAGACAAGCGGAGATTCCAGGGCTACTCCTAATCTGGTCAACTACATGGTTTCAGTTATGTGGCATATACTAAAATAACAAAATTACTGTAGGTCAATATTTGCAATCGTAAGCACCTCTTCGCTATGGAATATATACAGATATGGTTCAGGATAGTGATAAGCGCATGAGTGGTTCAGCATCATGCTAATAATATAACAACATATTTTTGTTTATAATAAAATTATTACCGAATAGGTTCTCCCACCCCCTAGATACGGTTAACTATAACATTAACTCATTCCTGTTTACTAGAAATGGAAATAAGCCCTTAATATTCAGAATAAACCGTGCCCTTAAGACGATACATTTCCCATTTAAATTACATGGGATTTTGCCACTTTTTACAATTAATTTTTTTTTCTCGGACAAGACGACTTATAGCAATGGGACATATATATTCTCATAGCAAATTGAACGCTCTACAATAAAGGTCTCTTATAATTTTTCGATTGATTCACTCCTTCAAAAGTTATTCAAGGTACTAAATGCGACTTAGCGCGCTTGCGTGAATAGAAAATCCGTGTGTTGGCGGGAATGCTTGTACTGTAATTTTGAGTCACTTACCGTATTGAAGGGAAATTTCATGAAAGTATACAAAAATTTATGAAATTCAATAAACATTAATTGACTGCGTGTTATAAATGAATGGTCTCAAAAATGATTCAAACTAGAACCAGCTACCTGTTATGCGGTATATTATTTTCCATGTTTAAAATTTTTTTACCCTAATACCATCAGAATCATCTATTTTGAGAAATAACCTAATAACTTTTATCAAAATTATGATCACTTTGCCGTAAAAGTAAAAAAATCTGAAAATTTATATAGAGTTCAAATTTCACCTTGAATAACTTTTGAAGGAGTGAATTAATCGAATAATTATAAGAGACCTTTTTTGTAGAGCGTTCAATTTCCTATAAGAATATGTATGTCGCATTGCTATAGGTCATCTTGTCCGAGAAAAAAAAATTTAATTGTAAAAAGTGCCAAAATCCCATGTAATTTAAATGGGAAATGTATCGTCTTAAGGGCAAGGTTTATTCTGAATATTAAGGGCTTATTTTGGTCTGACATTTTTTTTTAGACGATAAACTAAAAATTTAGGGGGCGTCGCAAGAAAAAAAATCAACTTGGGAAATAACGGACACCCTAATATGTATATATATATATATATATATATATATATATATATATATATATATATATATATATATATATATATATATATATATATATGGAGATGGTTGTTAAATTCCTATTGGAACCTGGCAAACGTTTCGCCAAGGTCTCACTTGGCATTATCAATGCTTACTCGTTGCTGTCAAGTCGTAAACCGATCAGATTGCGAAAAGCTTCTGATCATTCTACTGGATACCACGAGTAAAGGATGTTTATTTTAATTTCCAAACTGTAAAAAATACCGTAGGTGTACGAATCATAACGGGTAAAACAAGCTTTCCATAATATGCTAAAAGCTTTTTTTTTACGTTTTCTGTTCTTGCTTTAAAACATTTTACTTTATTTGCTCAAACCTGAAGCTAAGTGGGCTACATAGAAAGCAAAAACTAAAAAAATTTATTAATTAGCCATTAGCAAAGTATGATTTAACAAAGCTAAAGTACACGCAAAAAAGTTCTGTTATCAGGAATAAAACATTCTATTTACTTATATAAGTATATCGGCAGGTACCTGTATATCCTCAAGACATGTTAAAATCATGACCAAAAATTGAATCACCTTTTAGTACTTTGTGGAACTAGGAATACGCATTCCTCGGGAAAAGAGAGTAATTTCTTGACGAAAGAATAACCAACCCTCTCTTTTCTTTTGAAAGCTTTTTATTAATAAAGTATGTTTACATTATACCACTACATACACATCTAAGAGACTACATACAAATTGCATTGCTACGTGCAATATTAAAAAATATTGTACAGCAAGACAATGCACCCAGGCTATGGCCGGGGCTGGTGTTAACCCTTGGTGTATAGTGACCAGTGATGTGAGTCGGTCATATGACCCCGTCATTTTGTGCGGTCATGACAAAAAAATGAGAATATTGAGAATTCGGTGTAGATTGAGTCAAAATTATCAGGATTGAAAAATTGTGGCGCGATCAATTGTTATAAACAATTTAATTGTTTTTTTCCTTATAACTGCTGAACCATTGGTTTATTCCGATGTAGGGAACAACTTCTTACACGTTTTTTAAAATTTTTAATTTCACTCAGTTGAAACGCTTCCCACTCACCCTATTTTTCTTGCTTTTCCGTTTTTTCTTTCTTCCTCTGCTATTTGCTTTACCTTCTTCAGAGTTTCTCGCTCTTCTCTCGTCGTTTAAGTATATTCTCTCTCGCAGTTGTCTTAATTTACTTTTATTCTTCATAATCTCTTTCTTGTCCAGTGAGTTTTCTAATTCCACTTTACATATTTTTGTTCCTATCTTTGTAGCCATCTTTATCTGGACTTTTGTGTCTGTTGCTCTTTCGATGTAATGTTCTAATTCACACTTTAGGTCCGTTCTATTGCCTTCTTTTGTTCCTAGGCCCGATACCACTATATTATTCCTGATTCTGTCCTTTTCGAGTCTTCTTACTATGTTTCTACATATCTCATTTTTTCTTTTATTTTCTTATTTTCATTCTTTAGCATTTCATTTTGTGGTTTTAGTTCCTTTAGCTCTCGTTGGTATGCCTTTTAGTCTTCTTTTATATCTTTGGTGTCCTTTATTAGTTCTTTCATCATCTCTGACAGTGAATCCAGTTTATCTTCTTTTTGTTGTTTTTCCTTTTGTGGTGTTCTGTGTGTTTTTTTTTAATTCTCTTAGATAGATCTTCAAGCGTCTTTATTTCCCTTTTCCGCTTTCCATCTTCTGACATGTAATCGTCACTGTCCATTTTTGGTTTTACTTTGTTTCGCCCTTGATTTCTTTGTAGTTTCTTTATTCCCTTTACTAAAGCTGATTTTTCCGCCCATGAGCTTAGTTTTACCCAGACATTTCACTCTTATTGCAGTTATTTCACCAAAGTTACTTATTTCACTGCACCAGTTTTAACCAATTAAGATTTAAATCGTGTACACCTATTTTAATTTTCTTGGCTAAAATATCGGTTTGTTTGCTTGGGTTTGTTTTTTCAGTTAACAAGCGCAGAATTCGGGCCGTACTCATCTGGCAACACCGACGTGGGCTGTCTCAGATGAAAAAAACTGGGAATCCCTGATCGCTCTAAAATATAAATAATGGTACCACGACCACATCCTTGTTTGCAAATCAATGGTCAATCCTTACGCCAAATCAAATATACCAGAGAAAAGGAGCTACGAAAAAGACATTCTGTAGTATATTATTACATAAAATTACAAAAAAGTACTTATTCTTTTATTTCTTTTAAAATTTCGCATTTTATATATAAAAAAAAGTCTGTAGAAAGGCAGACAAAGAACTTCGAATGCAGGCTGTGCAAAATGTAACAGTTTATCGATATATAGCGCCGGTCTAGCTGCCTGGCCGCCGAACAAAAATAGAGCAAGAAAAAAATATCCAGCAACGAAAAACACGAAAAAAATCGTCGTTTTTTCTTTTCTCGACTGCGGGGCCCGGCGCAAGCCCGCTGAGGTGATGGACAGGGTTGTATTGTAAACTTAATTTTTTTTAGATGCTCGTAAGCAAAGTATAATCTCTGGGCTTCACTTGAAGGTGTATTTAGGTACTGATTTAAATTTGATTGATTATCAGCAGGGTTGAATCCAGACATTTTTGTCCGGGAGGGCATTTGATAATTTCATGGGGGCACAATTTTCATGTATGCATATACATAATGCATATACATAATCTTCGGTTGGGCACTGTAGATCTCCGGGGGGCTCAGCCCCCTCGGAGAGATACCTGGATTCAACACTGGCCATCAGGGTTTGACGGCAAACTTCCAACGCTCAGGTGGTACTGTGAGAGAAGGAACAATTAAAAAAATAAATTACTAGTGTGGTTCGTTCACACATGGGTACATTTTTTTCGAAATACCCTTTTTCGAAAATAGAATTTTTAGTAGGTACGTTATGGAATATTGCAGTTATAGTCTACTGGGGATGAAATGGTGGGTCATAATTAGTGTAGCCAACTTTTTTTCGAGAAAGTATAATATATACAATATAATATGCAGGGGAAGGTAATAAAAATATACTACCCTGCCAAAATATAATACGTACTACTCCGGAGGGGATATAGAAAAGGATAGTAAAAAGATCATCAAATTAATAAAAAAAAATATTTATTTCTTTAGTGTGGATTTTGTTAGGTACATGTCTCTTAAAAATTTCTTGTTGCTTTACAGCTTTGCAGCATTGTTACACTAAAAAAATAACATATATCAGTAAAGCAATGTACTATGGTTAACCTTTAAATTTGTTTCATATAGACACAAATCGAGAATATCGAATGCAAAAACCAATTAATTTTAAATCGGAATTATCGGTTAGAGTATATGTTGTTAATTATGCAAATTATAGTATTTTTGTATACTATATTTATTTTAAACAGTATGTACATATAGTAAACCGGGCCAAAATGTATTACAATACTATACAGGGTGTCCTAAAGATCTTAGTATGGGCAAATATCTTTTCTATTAGTAAAGATAGAGACACCAAATTTTAGGTGGATCTTATTGGTTAACAAATCTACCTTTTTATATGATTTAACTTTTTAACCCCCTTGAGGGGTGACGCTAGGGAGTTGAAGTCAAAAATTTTAAGTGCAACCCTATGCCGTGTGGTACCTCATTTTAAAGAAACATTCTAGCGCAAACCGATATCCGTATCTTCATTCGTTTTTAAATGGCAAGCCTATAAAAATTAAAAATCATGAAAAAAATTACAAATAAATACCTTTACTTCTCTTATTACCTTAAAATTTGTTCAAAATGACCACCATGAACTTCTTGGCAGTAGTAATGTCGATTTTGGAACTCTGCCAAGAAGTAACACCTGCCATTCTCAAAAATGTGAGAAGTGTGTTCCAAAATCGACTTTATTACTGCCAAGAAGTTCATGGTGGTCAATTGGAACAACTTTTAAAGTCACGATTTTTATTTTTAAAGGCTTGTTATTTAAAAACGAATTAGGATACGGACCTTTGGTTTGCGGTAAAATGATTATTTTTTGACGATCTAAGATACAACACGGCATGGGGTTGCTTTTAAAATTTTTGACCTCAACTCTCTAGCGTCACCCCTCACTACAATACGTTACAGTGCGATACAATATAATATTACACAATAAAGTACACTAGTGAGTTCAGCTAGAGTACAATATTTTGAAGAATTTGACTTGTGCTTTGTCTACACACGAAAAACATTATTTTGTTCTGTGCTTTTCTGTCTTCAATTTTGCATTATATATTGTGTGTAAAATGGCGTCGTGCTGGTTTCTTGCAAATCGCACAAAATCGCAACCTAGTAAAAAAAAATTCATAATACTTTTTAATTTTTTTACTCTTATATAGTTAATATCAGTTTTCTGTTTTTTAAACCATTATGTATTTTTTTTGCAACAAGCAGTGTGAGAATAAAAATGAGCTCCTGCAAGAATAATTCAATTTCAAAGATTTAACATTATTTTATTTCTTAATTTTGATTTAATAATGTTTATTAAAGAAAAACTTCTCTCGCCAGTAGCATTTGAAGCTGGTAAAAGGATGAAGGCATATTTTGAAATATCTTCACTAATTAATTCGCCCGTTGTATTTTTAAAGTAATTACTTTTTGCCAGAACTGTACTGTATCTTCTGTAATATTTTCAAAGACTTGTTCCTCGTCAACACAACAACGCCGTCTATATTGCGTTTCGGTACTTATTCCTGATGACGTAACAAACTAACAAAATAACAAATGATAGTGTTTTTTGTATGTACTATTATTTATGGACCACCCTGTGTACACTCTCTTACTGAAATATTACTAATCAACCCACGACTACTTTTAATAATGGACGATAAGCTCCGTTACTCAGCTCATCCTGCTCTAATTATAACACCTAAACCGTCCCTGCCAGAATCCCCGTACCCCGTATCGATCGCAGGACGCCCACGACGTCTCCAAGCGGTCTAGCGACGCCGACGCCTCGACGAGGACGACGACGACGACGATCCTGACCTGCGGCACCACGAACAGACTTCTGCAGGACTCCAACAGGAGCCAAGGAAGGCCTGGGTGGCACGGCTGCTAAGAGACCGAGGCCCTGTAGGCTGCTGAAGCTCAAGGAAAAATGGCGAGCCTTGATTCTGGATAATATGATCGATAGGCACAAGGTTTTTGGCATGTCGCGTTTCCTCTATTAATTTTCATGTTTTAATATCCTAATTTTATTGTCATAATAAGCACGCAAAGGAATACATATTTAACTAGCTTGCACCCGCGACTTTGTCCGCGGTATAACAATTTTACCATTACAAACTTTATCAACCCCTATTTCACCCACTTAGGGGTTGATTTATTAAAAACTGTAAAACATGTGCGTAAACATTTATTTTTAGAGTACTTTATGAAGTATGGAGTTAATAGGACCATCTATTTTTTCCATACAAAGTTTGAACCCATATTTCACCCCCTTAGTGGTTGAATTTTGAAAAATTCCTTCTTAGTTAGTCTCTACATTATAAAATAAAACTACAGACCAAATTTAAATATTTATAGCTTCAGCGGTTTCGGCTCGGCGATGATGAATCAGTCAGTCAGTCGTTTTTTTTAGGTTTTAACTGAATATACATAAATATCGGTAATGGCAGACAGTCACTGTAAATTTTGGTTCACTCCTATCTTTCTAATTGAAGATACCTTGATAGATCTAAGGTAAAAACAGTTACAAATCTGTATAACGGAAGAAACGATAAACTCATTTATTTTCGAACGTTTTTCCAGTAACTTATACTTGTAATTTTTTTAGGTTTTAACTAAATATACATAAATCCCTGTAATGGCAGAGTCCTATAAATTTCGGTTTACTATCTCTATATATAAAATAATAAACTGACTGACTGACTGATTGGCTGACGTATCAACGCACAGCCCATACCGCTGGGTCTAGAAACTTGAAATTTTGCACAGAGGTGCGTTATATAACGTAGGCATCTAATAAGGAAGGGTTTTTCAAAATTCAACCCCTAAGGGGGGAAACAGGGGTTCAAACTTTGTATGGAGAAAAATATAAGATGGTCTTATTAACCCGAAACTTCATAGAAGTACTCTGTTTAAACACGTGTTTTACAATTATACCGCGGACGAAGTCGCGGGCGAAACCTAGTATTTCATAGATTCACCTAAAATTTGAGTTAGATTGGCAAATTTAAGGTAAAAACAGTTACAAAATCTGAAACGTGAAAAAGAGAACCTCAACGTTTTTTTAACCTTTGCCTTATTTGCATCTCTACATTAGGCCCTAATATTAAGCAAGCCTATTCTACATGTATAGCAACAGGCACTACAGCAGTATTTATTAAAAAATCCATTCCAATAATTTGTAGAACTTATAATACTTTTTTAAAAGAATCTTGGGTCTGCTTTAAAGATTTTGCAGTTTCGCTAGATTTTTTTTTGCTTCGTTAACGGCAAAAAGAAAAAAATTAGAAGAGATTTGTAGCAAAAACTTTTTATTGAATTTGCGTAGTTATCGAAAAGTGTCTATAGAAATTTGTAGGAAAATTCTGTGTAGGAACAAAATTTTTCCTTTGATTGTTTACTAATGGTCCAGGGCATAGGGTATTGTCCTTTAGTAAATATTGTATTGTGTTACGCAGAATAAACCAACAAACACTGCTGGGCATCTTTTTAAAAAACATGAAAGTAAACAAGGATTTGTCATGTAGTTTTTTTTTTCATCCTGCGTAATGGGGAATATGCATATAGTCCAAATAAACCTGAAATCCATTTTTTTTGTATTCTCTGCATAAAGTAAATATATATGGTTGTTTTTCTTTCATTTATTCTGGTTTCTATTAACCAAAAAAAAATTTCTACTACAAATTTTCATCCAAAATTCGAAAGTCGCAAAACGCGATACTATTGGTTGTGACGGGACGTCACATATCATGTAAATATGGCAATATTATGATCTGCAGCCGTAATAATGAGAGAAAAAAATTATATATAAATAACGTAGAAACATAAGAATAACGTAAAATATTTGATATTTTATTTGTTTCCAAAGCTCGAAGTTTAATTACAGTTACATAAGCTCTGTCATTCCATCAGCTACCCACACGACAATATCAAGGTCAGTTCAAGAATGCTGTATCGATTCGCGATCCGAGTACTCCCCCGTAGAGAGCCAACCCATTTACACACTTGACCTGCGGCACTATTGATGAGATTCTGCAGGACTTACGCATATAACGTCAACTATTCCTGCAGCTTTTTGCCTAGCGCGAGAGTGCCTCGTAGTTTTTGAAGGCATCTAGAAGGGATTTTGTGTTTTAGTAAGGGTGTTTATGTAAGAATAATGCGACGTCATATGTTTTTTTTTTGGAAAATAATGTGAAATTTGGAACAAATTTAAGGTCTGTAATTTTTTTGTAAATTTAATTGAAGTAGTGATTTTAAACTGTAGAAGTGTCCCTTCTTAAAGAAGATATTGCTACGCAGGATAACGGTATAATGAAGTTATGATAAAACATAACAGTAAAAATACAGCACAATTCTATAGAAAACACTGCGTTACTTGTTAAAAGAAAAATCGAGCACCCTCTTCAAATTATTGTGTTTATGTTATGAACTTGCTCTCTTGCTCTCAAAAAATATAAATTCAATGGATTCTATTGTTGGCTGAAATATTTCTTCTATGGTTCGCGGACACCGGACACCGGACACCCTTTGGAGAGGTTAAAATTGTGCTGTTGGTATTTGTTGCTTGAATAGTCGTTTAAGCTTGCAGCCTGTGCAATTCTGGGGACTGGAGCAACTCATTTCAGTGTTTTATGGTATGTAAGTAAAGCAAATCTAACAAGTTTTGCAATAATAATATGTATTTCAATTAAATAGGATGTATATTCTTACAAATATACGTTTACTGAAACCAATGATATCTTCTGTATTGAATTTAGAATAGGGTATTACTGCATCAACTGCATCAACATTTTAAGTATCAGTAATCAAGGAACGGTATTTTTCCGCAGCCTCACTGTATGAGAACATAAAAAGAGGATAAAAATGACTACAGGAAGAGAGCAAAACTCTTTATGGGTCTTCAAGGGGTTAAAGAAGTTGTTGAAAATAGACTGTTTGATGAAAAATCCAGCAACAGTTACCCTATCCACATGAATCCCTACAGAACAATGAAATGTTCGATCTTGTTAGCATCGCTTTCGAACATGATTTCAGCTGGCACAAACACATTACTTCAATGATCACATCAGCAGCTAAAAAGCTTGGTTTTCTCTTTCGAGCCAGAAAATACTTCTCCCCTTCCAACTTACACACTGTCTGTGTTAGCCAAATAAGACCTAACCTAGAGTACTGTTGTTCCCACATCTGGGGAGCGGCATCCTTGGTTCTATCCAAAGGAGAGCCATTCGACTCATCAATGACCCAGTCCTCACAAGAAAACTCCCTTCTCTCGCTCATCGTCTCAGATAAAAAAAAAATAAAGAAAGGTTTAAAAATCCAATTTTTTTGGTTGTAAGCCCATTTGCTAAAAGATCTGTAGCGAGTGCCCCTTGCTCGTGGCTATATAATAGTAGAACGGATCGATTTTTAGGGACTTTAATTTTATTATAGCTTTCCAGGTTTATTCTTTATATTTGGGGATCGTCACTTTCCTACCCTCTTGGAAAACGTATAACGTTTTCCAGAGGAACACACTGATAATGCTACTTTTCGTAAGTATTTTTTTCTGTTTGGGAAAAAGCTATTTTCCACTTTTGAAAGAAAATCACGTGTCTTATTTATTGCTTTTCCTTTCCAGACTGAGAAATCTTATTTATAATGCGATGTTCACTTATATCAAAACGAAAATTCAAAAAGCATCGTCAGCTGAATCGTCATAGTGGAAAGATGTACGAAAACGGTTTCATATGTAATTTAATTAGCCTGGTACCAGTTCTATATTTTTGGCTCCAGCACGCGATACTCTAGTAAAGTAGCCTCATTATAAAATGAAACTGCGGTGGTATTTTTACTAAGTAACATACAGGGTCCTGCAATAGTGCGTCAGGCTTCCATAGCTCCTATATGAATCAAGTTAGGAATTTCATTCATATGCTGACTTATGACGCAGTCATTACAGGCTGTATTTCAGGAAAATATTTTCGCATATACCCAAGAAAGTGTGATAACAAAAAGTTATATTTTTTTTAAATGGGACACCCAGTATTTTTTTTCATATTTACGTTTGAATTAGCGTCCTTCATAACTGCCTAAAATTTTATTTACTTTGATTCGGTAATTTAAGAGCAATAAATTAAAAACTAAAAAAAAGTTTTGCAGCCCTGGAAAAAAAAACAATCTAAAGGCATCTTTTTTACCACGACATTGTTTGAGATTTATAACAAGGGGGCTAGAAATACCATGAATTAAATAGTTTTTACCAATTTTATACAGGGTGTTAACAATAAGGTTTCAAAAATGACACATTTTAAACTAATTTTTCTCAAGTTTTTTAAATAGAACACCCTGTTTACTCTTTTACTATTTGATGAAGAATTTTAAAACAAATAATTTTTGTAATTGCAATTTATTAAAAATTCCAAAATATTTATCAAAAACCATAAATGTCGCATATTCATAATAAAGTTTTATAAACAAAATAGCCTTTATACATTTAATATAAGCTTACCTAATTTTATTTTAAAATATTTAGGTAATTAATAATAATAATATTAATAATTGTAACTGTACCTATCAGACATTAAAACCTACTAATTACGACTTTGACAACAAGTTGGCAACGCACCATCCAACCTGTCTATCGATTTAAAACTGCGGCCATGCATTCTAAAGTCTATTTGTTTGGACTATAGACCGATGTAAATATTAACCCTACACGTCATAGTCTGACGATCTCGACGAGCCTCCACCAGCTTCCTATTCGTATTGGCCGACCGGACATTAAATTGAAAGAGGCGTGCCAGAGAGCTATCGGCGGTATTTCGCAGGATTGTAATTAGGCTGTCTAGTGAAAAAGGCTATTCGACTTTCTTTCGAGTTTTGACTTGTTTTGTAGTTTTAATTTTTTGCGTTGATTTTTAATCGCTTTTTGTTAATTCGGTTGTCAAGGCTGGCAATTATTTAAGTTTTTATTTAATTATAAACAGTTTTGCAGTTTAAAGTTTTCCTTCTCATTCTCAATGCGGCCCTGTTCAATTTCACCGTTTGAACCGATCACTTGTAGGCAGCGTGCATCTGTTTATATTCGGTCTATCGTCCAAACAAATAGACTTTAGGTTGTGTTTTCCTTAGAGTGTATTTTCGCGAGACCCGTTGATCTACCTTGAACAGCGTGTCACGTGTATGTCACTTAATATATCAATGCAGATATCACGTGACTTCTAGTTCCCGACCGTGCACGGTTGGTCAATGGGATCTCGCGAAAAAAATACCCTTTTTTCTTGTCAGTGTCGATGTGTCAAAATTAATTACCTACATAACATCAGAATTTTTATTTTAAATTGTTCAAAAACTTTAGTAAAGAGGTACCAAAAATACTGTTTAGTTTTGTTTTGGTGTTTTGTGTTATTTGTAAAATACTTTTATCGTGTATGTGGTAGTAGGTACTTTTCTGTTAGAGAGTCGTTAATCCACAAGAAGTGTTGAGGATGAGAATCTAAAATGGCACATTGCGGGGAATGTAAATTGGATTTCTGTAAACCCTCTAACTTGAGAGCTCATGTTAAAAAGAAACATCCAGGTAACTACATTTCTATTATGCAACAACTAGTGTTTCTATCGTAAATAATTTTTGCTTGAGATAAACTGGATATAATTGCACCAATAACTAGAAATCCATTTATTGGTTCTGGTACCTAATTATTATTCATGTAGAGAATGTAGTAAATGCTTTGTAAGTTTTGGTAATCTAAGGTTTCATGTTTCTGTTTCATAGGTACTGTAGTAACTACAGTACCTATTTTATGTTTTTTTTGCGGTGCTTATTTGTAGGTAAATACTTTCTTGGCAAAATTAGGCACATTATTAAAAAACCTTTTTTGATTAAAAAAGTGTATTTTGCTTGTTGCGTTGTTATCACTAGTTGCCCACAAAATTTTGATCCACCTGTAAACAAACTCACGGGCCGCGCCCTAACTTGCAGTATCAGCATGTAAAACAATAAACTTTGATTTCACACGCCATAATTCAAAATCGGACGGGGCGGCTCTGTAAATAGCGAAGGAACGCGGAATTGACGAGACGGGTTGAATACTGCCGGAAAGAGATATGCTGGTGCAAAGGCGTAAGAAAAGGATGCCCATCTACACGGCATTCAATGTGAGGTGCTGCACATATTCCACCTGTTGACGCTGCAAGGATTAGATGCGGAATATGTATCTTCGTCGCGTGCATGTAAATGTATGGCCACTTATATATCCATCTCCCATCAATTCAGCGATTTTCTGTGTCCGCGAGTTGTTTTCTGAATTAGGGACATGTGTCAACAACCGCCATTAAAATATTACGTGATATTGAGTATAGGCGGCCTGCACGAACCGTATTTGATCCGCCATCACGGCAAGCGAAATAAACTCTTGAGGATATGAAATGATTTATGATCGTTTCTGAACAACATGTACTTCGCTTTGCGTTGACCTGTTTTCAATCGTTTTATTTGCCTGGATACCGGGTACCCCGACAGCACGCTAATAGAAGTGAACCGAATATCGTGTCTTAGTAATTAATGTCACTAAATATTCCGTAACGTGGCCGCTGCTCGGAGCAACAGGTAATTTATAGCTCGCTTTTAGCCCAATTACTCCGGTTAACTTAATTTCATTCTTGAAACCAACGAACGCCGAACCGTCGCTTTTCCATTTTGCTTTTATCGCGCCCTTAAAGCATAGTTCCACTTTCAAACTGACTTTTGACTTCATCGTTTCGCACTGACCTCTCGAGATTTATTTTCTGTCTTTCGGTTTTTCTCTATTTTTGTATAAAACTAAAAGTATGGAAGGAGTTTTGCCTGATTAGGAATAAAGGTCACTTTCGCTAAGAAATAACACGTCTGTATGCTATTTAGTGTTTTAATGCCATATGGGTGACGATAGTAGAGTCCCTCTCTCTGCCATTACAATATTCTCCGCTACACTAGTTTTTTTTCAAATACTGCAAGTACGATAGTACGCTAACGATAGTACTCTCCACTCCAACATTCATTTTTCTAGACAAGTCTCGAATCAAGAGCTTCTTAAGGTCTTTAATTAATATTAGACGGCACAGAAAAATACTATCGCATATTGAATTGGATACTCATTCACTCAATGACACACTCTATTCCATATTGCAAAATACAAATTCGGTTTATTTCAATGATTAGTTTATCATTGTTAACCAATATGTTTTAAGATTGCTTGAAATAAAAGGTTTCATTGGTTTTTAATGGATCGTTCAAATATAAAAATTATTTGATGCCAGTAATACCATATTCTAAATTCAATGCAAACTATCATTGGTTTCACTAGAAGTTTATTTGTAAGAATATGCACCTCATTTGATGCAAAATAGCTATTATTGTTTCAATTACAATAGTAATTAATTTAATGTAACTTCTAATAGAAAGAAAACATTTTTGTTTAAATTCAATATTCGTGTTTTGAAGAACAATTACTCTTATTTAATTTAATGAAGAATTTCTATTACATCAATTATACTTATATTTCAAACAAATGAAACACGCTTTATTATTTTTAAATAATCTTTATTTAGTATTATTAAACATACATTCTTTAGACATTCCGTAAACATTTAAATATAAAAATCACATTCTATTAACACCACACTGACGCGAACACCGTAAACTTTTTATATTTATTTCACTCCAAATACAGGATCTGCTTCTTTGCAAAACTGTCTGCTTTTGGCTTGTATGGGTACAGAAGATATGTAACAAATTTGACGTATAAAACTGCATTCAAATCTACTAAATTTATAGCTATATTCGGTGGAAACCATGTCTAAAAAATACAAATTCAACAATAAACTTGCGATCATATTTAATGTTAATAGTTTTTTAACAATACGTATCGGCTGAGTAAAAAGTCATATAATAGACTAGCCAAGAGAGATTTACAAATAAAAAAACAACTTATTCTTGCAAATCGTGTAGATATATTTTCCTTATCATAAAACACTAAAACGAGTTGCCCAGTCCCAAAAAAATCTATTATTTTTGGCATATAACGCAATAAACAAGCAGACACGCAGCTCAAACGACGATTGAACGAACAAATACCAACACCATACCCCTCCCTCCGCGAGCAATAGAACTAATATTTCAGCCAACAATAGAACCCGTTGAATAAATATTTTCTATTATTTCTCTAATACCTTATACGTGTATTTTATTGCAGTGTTTATTTTAATTGTAATGTTATAAGAATAATTCACTTAATTTCTAGATTTTATTATTTAAATTGTAGTTCTTGTTCGTTTAATAAAACATGTTTTAATTTGAATCACACCACCCCCAAATAGCTATTTTTCACCCAATTATATTTGAGCATTCTCGTGAAATAGGTAATTTAATGTTTTGGCTTAAACAATTCTATATTCCATAGAATAATAGTAATTTATAGGTTTCCAGTAGTATTTTTGTAATTGAAAAAATGGTAATATAGTTTTTAAAGAAGTAAGACTACTTTTGAACTCTAATGATAAGTTCTATATTTAAAGCAAGTTTTTTGGTTATTTCAGTGATGTTTTGTTGAAACAGTATTAACTTTAATATAACCAGAATGGTCAAGAATAATACTATTATTGAAAATAGCATAGCAGTTTTTTCTGTGTGGGGTGCCAGTAATCTTGTTCAGGTCAACGCCTTCAAAACCCAGTCTTGCTTCCTGTCGCGAAAAGAATCCCGCAACAGTTATCCCATCCACATGAATAGCCAAGCCCTACAAAAAAGCATAGATTTCGAACATGATCTCAGCTGCACAAACACATTACTTCAATACCCACATGAGCAGCTAAAAAGCTGCAGAGACATAGGTTTCCCACTATAAAAAAAATGTTTCTTTGGCCCGATTTACTTATATTAAAGTAACTCTTTTTAATTTAAATGTCGTTTTTGCGTCTGGTGCTTTTTCCAATTTCGTTTTCTTCTAATATTTTCCGCGCAGTGATAGGGATGGGCCCGCATTACTTTCCGTAAGTTAATCAGAATCACTTACCATTTTGTATTCTATTTTATGACACTTTCCCCTGCTATACACCAATCAGTTAGAGAAATACTTATCCGAAACGTTTACCCTTTCCCGATCAAAGCAACAAGTAAATTACATTTTTATCCATCATGTCACCTGAGCTAGTGTAACACAATTAGACCGATGAACCTCTACCCACCCACCGCCCCGCCGCGCCGTGTTCTAGAAATCGGAGAAATTCGACTATATTTATCGAAAAAACTTTCCTTTCAGCCTTACGCCCGTTCTAACTTACCTTTTGGTCCCTATATCTAAGCCCCTTTCAAATTCAATATAACCAATTTCTTATGTCAAGCTATGTTACGTGTTTTATATACTTCCCGACAAAGACATTTTTTTGCGATAGGTACGAAATGGATAATATTGAGTCGTGCTAACATTTCCAACGAAATCTTTCAATGGCGCTTTCAAAAAACGAATTTAGTAGGGTCGATGTCCTTTTAAATAGGGCATGTACGAAATATAATAAATTATATAAGACGTTTTAATCAATTAACCAGCTATTAATACTTTCCCTTCTATTAAAATTATTATTGCCAAACTGATAATAGTTTTACTTAAAAAAAAAACATTCTAATGTAGAATACCTTTAATACAAACTCAGTCTAATAATCGACTTAAAAAATCAAATAATGAAGATATTTTTTGTCAGACTGAATTGTCAAAGTTACTTCAAAACAAACATCATCCTGATTATTTATAGTCATTGATACTTGTAACACGGGCTTTGATTAATTGCAATTATTTCTTAAATGGAAATCGAAAATCTTACGCCTTCATTAATGATTATCTCTGTACTACTGCTATCAAAATGTGGTTGCACATCTGCACAGGAATATTCTGGTGGAGATCTTTCAGATGCTTTTATTTCGTTACAGAGCAGAAGTGGAGCGTTTTTTAAACCGTATTATCATACCGGTGTCAGCCTGAGGTATTGTAATTGTATTAAAATTTAACTATGTTTCTTCACTTCTATTGATTTGGTACTGTCTCTTGTTGTCTGACGTCTATTATTATGAGGGTGTTGCCGTGATGGACTTGACCTGCTTTCTTCAACTACCAATCCCATCCACCCTATCCCTTTTCCAAGATCTTCAGTTAATCATTGTTCAGTTCAACGTCTTCAAACCCCAGTCTTGCTCCCTGTCAGGCAACACTTACCCGATCCACATGAATGGTCAAGCCCTACAGAACAATTAAACGTTCAATCTTGTTGGCATTGCTTTTGAACATGATCTTATCGGGCACAAAGCAGCTAAAAAGCTTGGTTTTCTCTGTTGAGCCAGAAAATACTTCTCTTCCTTCAACTTACACGCTCTCCATGTTTCCCAGATAAGACAGCCTAGAGTACTGTTCCCACATGTGGGAATCGGCATCGCCTTTGACGCTTAACATCCTTGATTCTATTCAAAAGAGAGCCATTCGACCGAACCCAATTCTCACACCCAGTCCATACTTCGTTTCTATCGATAGTTTCAAGGATTTCGCTTAGTGTATGAGGAGTTTTAAAAATTTGATGAGTTAACTAACAGTCTCTCAGAACCTGATGCCAAGACTCCAGTGTCTCATATGAGAATTAACCCTTAAGTCTCGAACTCTTTGAAAAATAGAAGGGAAGAAAACCGTTGCGTAGAGACCCTGAATGTCTTAGAAGAATCATCTCCTCCTCGACAATGTAGAGATATCTAGAATCTCCAATAAATTTGAATCCAGAATATGGTAAAGGGATATAGATTAAAAGACTTTATGAAAGACTGCTGGACGTACACAATATCTTTTAAATGCTTTACATTCTCCACGTGGCGTCCACGGTGACCAACCCAATTTCATTTTGACAATAACATTAAAAGTATTTTAAGCATAGATCCTGCAAGCAATTTTCAGTCAATTATTTAAAATTTCAACGTGTATAGTGATTTTATTCACAAGATTACTATGTTAATAGATCGATGGTGGCATTTTTTCTGTCAGTGAGACCTCAGTATCTTAAAACTTTTATTAATGCTCTAAAAATACCTACAGAATATTAATCTGCTGTTAATATTGTCACAGTATGTCAAAATGAGTTAGAGTGTATAAGCACCACGAGTAAGGGCAGCTTAAGGAAAAGCTCTTTTGTATGGCAGCAATGACTTGCACAAGTGACAATAATTCACTCAGACCACTATTCCCATAAAATTTAGTGCCAGATATGTTAAAGAATGTCTATTTAACAGTAAAATAATGGACTGCTAACAAACTAAATCCCGTTCATATCTAGTTCAGCAGTAAAAGGTTTAAATTTTCCCTGTTGGTATCGCTACATCTGTTGACAAGTGTATTTTTTCCAGCAGCAACGAGCGGCAGGTTCAAAGAAACACCGCTTGCTGCCCGGAGGAGGGGGTACGGGTCGAAGGGGTACGTAGACGCGGCGCGGGGTAAGCGTTGTCTGGTAGGCATGGAAACGACAAGGTCGCGAGCCTTCTCCTCGAGCCCCCGCTTCAACCCCGTCAGACATTTTTTCAGAGCCGCCTTATTTCTTTTTCTCTCTGCTGATGCCGTGATGATTTTTTCCCTTTTTGATAGACGGTTCGAATTTTTAAAATGAGAAATAGTTAAATCAAAGGAATAATAAAAGATTGTTGTAAAATTGGAAGATTTCTCTGTTTAGCAATAGCGATTATCAAAAAATGTGTTTAGAAAAACGAAAAAAAGCGGAAATGGTTAATTGCTCTTCATCAGAACAAAAAAGTGTATATCATATTTTTAGAACAAAAAGTGTATATCATATTTCTTTAAATTGTGATGGGCATGGGACCATTCAAATAATGTTACCGAATTTATGCGTGTACATTTGGATATCCCGCCAAAAACATACATGTAAAAAAATAGGCCAAGGTCTCGTCAGGACTGTGTGTTTTATTATCTGAAAAAAATAACTGAAATGTAAAAATTATGTCAAGTTCCTTGCCTACACGTTATTAGCAGTGTTTTGACAAGCATATAGAAAGATATTGTGTGAATTGATAATTTTACAGACCAAACATCAAGAGTCTCAATATTGCTCAGTTCTTTAATGAAAATGACTTTTAGTAGGTATCAGTATCATACTATAATTAAAGTGACATAACTTTAATTAAATATTACTTGGTAAAATAGGTCAATGATTAATGGACAGTTGATCCAAATATTTTATTTATTGCATTAAACTTAATTTATTGTTTAAGTCTTTTATTCAAAGAATGACAACGTGTTTAGTAAAAGAACTATTATTGGCAATAAAATAATGCTTTCTCAGGAACGCTATTCATGAAATAACTTTCCAAAAATAATAAAATGAATGACCCAAATCTGTCTTCAGCTTCCAGACTATAACTGTTTTTGTGTGGGCAATACTTTTCGATATCGTTTTCATAGCTTATGTTTGTTAGCTAAGTTCTGATTTTTTGATAATTTTTATCATGTAATATCTATATTCACTGTATCAATTTTATATTGCTTTTTTTTTCTTTACATACCCATCATAATATCATATGTTGAGTTTAATATTATGCCAGTCTAGCGTGGGCCCTGGAAAAGTTACAGTCACAGGGTGTTCTAAAATATTTATTAAAACAACCAGTAGTAAAAATATACTAGTTTATAATCGCTAATAATTAAGAGTAATATGGATTTTTTTCAGTGTGGGCAACACGCAAAAGACGACTATCCAAACTGGACAAGAAATACCATGGGTATGGGAAAACAAGGTTACGAATCCAAAATGAACGAACATAACCAGATGCAGAAAGGTAAGAAATAAGATTAATGTTAAATTGAGAAATAACTTTTATTTCATTATTATGGAAGAATTTTTAAAATGGGTAAACTACATCTGATATTTGAACGGCATTTCTTTTTTTATTTATTTTCTCCTGGTATTCAAGCATCACTTTCTCCACTTGATTCAGGATATTTTTTTTTATTTTGCTGCCATGGTTATAAGGTCATTTTCATACCGTGTATCTTGTTTCATATTTTATATTTTATTACATGTTCTAGAGAAATATTAAAATATTTGGTAATACACTGCATTTTTTTTTGTATTGCTCAGGTTTGTACTTTACATATTTTTCCTCCTTGTCTTGAGTACAGTCGTCTATTCTTTGTACGTGTGTTCTTATAGACCGTGGGATAGCGGCGTGGTTGCGAATTTTTTGTCTGCCTTTTGGAGGTCTGAAGAAGGTAAGAGTGTTAATGAAAAAAGTGCGGTTGTGACCCTTGCCTAGGCGACGTCCAAATGAAAATTGGAATTTTCTACAAAAACTATATGCTTTAGGACGGTTTTATACTGTCTGCCATGTGTATTAAAAAAGTCATTGAAAAATACTACATAACAAAGGGCAGACGGTTAGCAAAGGCCCAAAGGTTTAAAGTGCCCGGGTGAAGTTGTAAGAAAAACGAATAACTTTCCGCGTTTTTTTAGTGTCTGCTAACAATCTGCCTTTTTTTTTGTAAATTTATTGTAAAATTATTTTTCAATAATTCTTTTAATCACATGGCAGACAACATAAAATCGTCCCAAAATACATAGTTTTTGTACAAATAAATGAAAATTCAATTTTTATTTGCGTGTTACCCGGGCCGGAGTCAAAACATCACTTCTTTCTTAACAAACTTACCTTTTTCAGTCCTCCAAAAAGCAGACAAAAAAATCGCAACCTGAAACATGTTACTATCCCCCGGTCTATTACTGTAGCATTTGCTTATCACGCCCATGGTGACCCACTTCATTTCTAGCACTTTATTTCACATAGTATGACATTGTATGGTTAAAAGATACTTAACTTTCTCAAAATGTCGGTTATCGTGGCATCTAGAGGCATTGAAATATCTAGTGGTAATGAGCATTTACTGACCATTAATATCTGAAACAAATTTATTTAACCCTCAACAAACTAGGACGTCACCATTTTACACACAAAATGTAACGCAAAATTGAAGACAGAACAGCAAGACCTCGACCAGTCGTAAACACAAAGTAATAAAAAATGATTTGTTTTTATCCGAGACAACTCTATCGAACTAACGTAACGTGCGCGTCTGAAGAAAAGGGAAGTGCATTCTATTGACACAAAACTTAAAGGATTTGAGGTTGGGAGGAAAAGGGAAAACATCTGCAGACAATTTGTTCCATAATCTGGAGACTCTATGTACTCTAGACTTTTCTAGCTGGACAGTAAAGGGATGTATACCAGGGTGGAGCGACGGTGTATAAAAAAAAATTTTGAAAATGATGTTGCCTTGCCTTAAGTTGTGGTTGAGAAATAGAAATTTTTTGGAATTTTTATTTTTTTTACGAGTGTTCCCTCCTCCGCCACAAGATAAAGAAGAAAAAAGAAAAAGTTTTCCTATTTTTGAAGTTGCCCGACTGTCGAAAAGTTTAAGTTGCAAATTAAAAGTTTTTTAGCGTTTTCAGACTTTTTTACGAGCATCCATTCCACCGTCACAAAATTTAAAAAGTGTGAAAATTAAAAAAGAAATTATTTTTATATTTGAGTTACTGTTCACTACTATTCCACCCATTAGTAAATCAAAATACCAAGCTACAGTAAAGTAAACATTAATTTAAAAAAATACAATTAAACTAGAAATTTAACACTTTGAAGAAAATTCGTTCTTGCTTTCGAATTTTGACAATATGGACATAGGTCATAAATTTGTTTCTAACTATTTAGTCCATCTCACCTTTCATAACCACAAACTGCAATCAGGGGCGGACTCATGGGAGGGAATGGGGGAGCCCCCCCCCCCCCCTGGATGCTCGAGTTTGGATTTTGGAAAAATTTGCAAAAATTCCGACAGTTTCATTCCAGCAAACGTAAAAAAGTTTGACCAGTTATACAAAAAAACGTCGACGGTTTTTCTCGGAGGGAATTTTCAAAAAAAGTGGACAATTTTTAATTTTTATCTTTTCATAGTTGGATATCCCCCCCCCCCCCCTCTAACATAGTGCTTTTGGTATGCCCCTGACTGCAATAGATGCTTCAGTCACATTTTCACTGCTCTTTCCACGGGCTTGCATGCGGCAAGGGTAATCTTGGAAATTTCTGATTGCTCTAGGTCTACGATTCGTTTTAACTGGGAATCACTCAGTCTAGCAGTAATTGGTTGTTCAGTCCAAACGACAGTTTGACAATCTACTAGTTCATAGTAGCTTCTAGCCAGGACCGTCTTAGGCCATGCAGGGGCCCCTGGGCACACAGAGTTTGGGGGCCCTCTTAGAAAGTCAAAACCACCGTAATGGACATTGGTTTCGGCATTTCAGGGCCCCTATCAGCCCGGAGGCCCTGGGCTTGTGCCCCACGTGCCCTTAGGGTAAAGACGTCATTGCTTCTAGCTTTAAAATAAAAACCTGGGACTGCAAATCTTCGAATTTTTGGTTTACTATCGGTGTCGGCCCTAGGCTTCAAAATTTTGCAATAAGCTAGCTGTCATATGTCTGCACTCTTCCCAGAACATGGAGAGTAATAAAAGTTATAGTATAATATTCCAGGCAGAAAAAAGAAAACTGTACTATTTTACATTGCTATTGCTCTTACTGTTTTTAATAAAATGTCTTTTTGAGTGGATCTTAATTTTTTTAAATATAAACCATAATGCAAGTGTAATAAACCTAGTGAAAAATATATGAAATTACACGCAGAGTTCAAAAATCCATTCAAATACAGGGTGTCCCATTTAAGAAATCTAACTTTGTGACACCCTACTTTTTGAACGCACCCTGTATAATTCACAATATATTTAAAATGTGCAGAATATCCAACCATAACTTAAGACAAACGCTTATTATGGACAAATCTTATCTTCAAGGCATACAATAACTCCACGCAATCGTTGACTCACCCGGTTCAATTGATTCAAATATATTATTTTTATTGCTTTAGCTTAATTTATTGACTTTTATTCAAAGAATGAAAAAGTATTCAATAAAGGAACTATTATTGCGAATAAAATAATGTTTTTTATCGGTGTATAGATGTAATTATAAGGTGTACAGCGAAACAGCTAAAATAAATGGTTACCGTATTAATTAACGTTTTAACTAGCTTTATTTATATTACCCCTTTGTGTTTTTAAATTTTATTTGAAACTACTGAGAAGAGACTGCTTCGTTTACGTTCAAAAGCCATAAAAAATAAAAGGGATAAAATAAAAAAGATTAGCAAGCAGAATTTTTATGGGATAGACATAAACATAAAAGTATATTTTTACGGCTCTTGCAGCAAAAATAAAAACAAACCAAATTTTACGGCACCCAGTCTAGCGTTTTATTATTATACTTTCCTAGTTTTTATTTTTTTACTTCGACTATAAACTTAATTAAAATATATATAAGTATATGGATGAGCCATCTCGCGCAGAAGTGGAATTTTAAAATTGGCGGGCCATAAAAACTTTTTAAAGGGCTTTTTAAGATTTTTTTAAGGCGAACTGGAGGATTATTTCATTTTTATTTTGATGCTAGTGATTTTCAGGAGTCTTGCCCGATTATACGAGTTTTAGAAAGGTATTTTCATATTGTAGGTCAATGGCGGATTTAGGGGGGCGCAGGAGGCGCCCCCCTCCTGTATACTTATACAAAAAGGATAATATCAAATCTTGCAAAAATAAATATTGTACCTTAAACATTATCCATTCCTACATATTTTACAAAATATTATAAACAAAAACAAACATTTTCCGTCTATGTAAGGGCTTTGAAATGCAATATACCAGAAAAATATTAATATAGATCAATACCAGTATGTTATATAAACAATGCAAGCCTTTTTTGGCATTTTTGATTTAAATGCTCTTCGATTGTTTCTGACAACATTCCTGACACATCTCACTGCGCTTTTACCAAAACTTGTGCCAGGTAGTTTTTACTTCTAAAGGAAACAAATAATCAAATAGTTTTTTTTTTTCAAAAAAACAACATTCTTTTGAAAGTAAATTTTTTCGAAAAACAGTTTTTTCAGAAACGGATTTTGGAAGCTTCTCAAAAATATTTTCTCAAATCCACATATTTCGAACGTAGGGGAGACCGGTGACAATTGTAACAAAAAACACATGTGATTTTTTACAACCTTACCTGTCAGTTCTAATTTATTGATTTTTTTTTTGAGGATGTCCCCGAGCTTTGTAAGTAACCTAATAAATTCAGAATGTAGAAAAAATATCTAGTTTCTTGTTTAGAACATATAATTCAAGTCAATGACAAGTGTTTCAATTGACACCCGACTGGTGGCAATTGTAACGGACACAGGTGTCAGTAGTAACAGTACGTACAAACATATTATATTTTATTTTAAATATCCTATTTGAATACAAATAATACCATTAAAAAATAAACAAAGAGTTACACAAATAAAAAAGTAGTTTTTTTCTGTTGTTAAAGTCGACAAAAATATACCAAAAAAAACACGACAAATTCGTAACAATCTGTATTAGTAACTTCTATTAAAATATAAATAACAATATTTGAAAATGCAAAGTAAAATATTCTTTTAAAATGAAAAATGTTAGATAAGAAACGTGGGTATGTTAACATTACTAAAAGACCTTACTCTTCACCTGAGTTAAGTATATCGTTCGTGCGGAAGAAGACTTTTTTACTCAAAATTTTTGGCTTGGCTCTTATGGGAAAAATTTACAAATTATTAATTTTAAGTTAATATAAGAGTATTTTTTCTTCCGTATGCACGGTACCTATGAGGTCTCCACAAATGTTTGGTTTCATATTGTAAAGCGTTCTATAAAGAAATACATTGTGATGATACATACTTTTTACATTGGTTTCACTTGTAACATGTTACAATCGTCACCTTTATTCATGTTACAATTGACACCAAAGAACATATATGATTTGTTTACATTATTAAACTATGTAATCTAATTCCTAAAGTGTTCTTATTAAAAGATTATATAGTCAATATAATCCATATTTCAGTGGTATATTTTAAATATATATTGAAAATATGGTTAAGAAATTATTTACAAAAGAAAATAAAAATAAATACTTACTTTTCGTGTTGAAAGTCACGTTTCAGATCGTAACAACAGTATTCATCAGAATTCTTAAAGCAACTAACAATCTAAAGAAAGATCTGTCAACAACCGTTGAACATGTGTAACTCGGTTCGCGATAATCCGGCGGAGGGCGGATGTATACTGAATGTTACAATTGACACTTGTTACAATTGTCACCGGTCTCCCCTACATGTTTTCAAAAATGTCAAAGATGCTTTTTTGAAAACGGATTTATGAAATATTTTCTCGAAAACACGTTTTTAAAAGTACATTTTTCTTGTCTTCAAATAATTTTAAAAAAATTGTACATTTTCCGAAAATTTATTTTTTCGAAAACAGAATTTAAAAAGTTAAATTATGAACTCTAGTAGCTTTGAAAATGGTAATGAAAAAAAGACGAAAGAAGATCCTAAAGAAACCTAAACGCACCTTTTTGGATGAGCTATCTCGCGCAGAAGTGATGGGATTTTAAAATTGGTGTACTATAAAAACTTTTTAAGGGGCAGGCTGGAGGATTATTTCATTTTTATTTTGATGCTCCTGATTTTCAGGGTCTTGCCAGATTATACGAGTTTTAGAAAGGTATTTTTATACTAATTTTAGGTAAGTACATATTTTTGTAAATCGATCTCTTTATAAAAAAGCTTTTAAATATAAGCAATTAAATACTAAAATTAAAGTGAAGAAATGGTGATCCGGGTACATCCGTACGTTTGTTAAATTCCTATTGGAATCTGGCAGACGTTTCGCCAAGGTCACTTGGCATTATCAGTGCTTACTCTTTGCTGTCAAGTCGTAAACTGATTTAGTTTACGACTTGACAGCAACGATTCCTGAGAAATATTTTTTAACAAAAACTTTTTCTCTAAAACTAATGATTCAGCGGTTATAAGGAAATAAACAGTTAAATTGTTTATAGCAATTGATCGCGCTAGAATTTTTAATCCTGATAATTTTGGCTCAATCTACACCTATTCTCAGTGGTATTTTTTTTCAGATTTTTCTGAGCGATCCTTTTGGTGATAGAGGTGGGGACAGCAATTTTTAAGCGTTTTTCCCGAAAAATATTTCAAAAAAATGCATCAAATATATATTGTTGAATTAGTGCTTCAATAAGCCTTCCTTTGACACCCTACACGATGCCCTTGAAGTTTTTTTTTCAATTTCCCAATATACCCCCTGAAATTAACCCCCAGAATCAAAACTTTACTTTTTATACTTCACGTCTATAATTGAGCCACAACACTCTATCTCTGTGCCGAATTTCAAATTTTTACGTTGAATAGTTTCAGAAAAAATCGCCTGTGACAGACGGACGGATACCGAAGTTATTCCATAAGTGTTCCGCGTTGCTAATTTTAGCACACTAAAAATCTGCATGTGGGCGATCAAAAATATCCTTGTTGAGGCTAGCTACATGAAGAATATCGTAATAGGTATCGTTTTTGAGTTATAGCACCAGTAGTTTTTACGTTTTTTGCATCAACAGACCTACAGACAGACCGACGAAAATGGAAAATCACGTTTCTGGTGAATAAACGTGAATAATTTTAATTTTTCCTCTCCCTGTACACGACATGCCGGAAGAGATCGTGCTAGAAAACATATTCATCTAAGTAATTAAAAAATTGATACTGACGTCATACTACCTATATAAACTTATTACCAAAATAAAACTTTACACAATCATCATCGCGGGTGGCCTTGAGTGATCAAGTACCCGACACGACCTTGTATTAAAAAATTCGTTGGTGTCAGTAGTGTTACTACCCATTTTTTTATATACTTGGCCTTGAAGGTATTGTGATGCACAAAATATTGTATATGGATAATGATTACATTTTTAATATTGTTATTATTGTTCTTCCCACATGAAAACTGGTAATTTTAATCGTACAACAGTTGTCGGTAGACTGCCCAAATAGGCAAACAATAGTAAAATTTGTTACTGGTGCGTGAAAATAATAGGGTTCCTAAAACACAAAGATCTAAATACTGTCGAATGCTGTAACTCTTAATATTTTACAGAGTGTAGGAGCTACAAAGTTATTTATTAAGGATCTCCGAATATGTACCTTGGGATTTAAATTTAACGCCATTTTTCAACATGTTAAATTAGAAATAGTCAAACTCGGCACAGAGTTTAAAAGATATCCTTTTGAAGTGGTTAAATTCGGCACATGAATAAGTTCTTATGCTTCTGCTTGCCAAAAAAAAATACAGTTATGTAAAGTTATTTTTTTATCAAATTATTGTTAGGTACTTTACGCTAACCTGAATGGCCAAGCCCTACAAAACAATGAAACATTCGATCTTGTTGGAGTCGCCTTTGAACACGATCTCAGCTGGCACAAACACATTACTTCAGTAACCACATCGGCAGCTAAAAAGCTTGGTTTTCTCTTTCGAGCCAGAAAATACTTCTCCTCTTCTAACTTATACACTCTCTATGTTTCACAAATGAGACCTAACCTAGAGTACTGCTCCCACATCTGGGGAGCGGCATCACCTTGGACACTTAAGATCCTTGATTCTGTCCAAGGGAGAGCCATTCGACTTATCAATGACCCAGCCCTCATGAGAAAACTCCCTTCTCTCGCTCATCGCCGCGTTGTGGGGGATTTATCCCTTTTCTACCGCTACTTCCACGGATTTTGCTCTGAAGAACTATTATTATTATTCCCCCCTTGAATGTCCCTAACAGAACAACAAGAGGCGCGTTACGTATGCATCCCTTTACTGTCCAGCTACAGAAGCCTAGAACAGACCACTTCTCTCGCTCGTTCATACCTAGGGTCTCCAGATTATGGAACAAACTGCCTGCAGATGTTTTCCCTTCCCGTCCCAACCTCCAATCCTTCAAATCCCGTGTCAATAGACTACATTTCCCTTCTCTTCAGACACCCACGGTACGTTAGTACTTAGGCTTGAAGTCTACGTGGGATGTCATAGATAAAAAAAAACCTGGAGGGTGACAAAGTTTTTACAAAAAATTGTTTTTCGAAAAGTACGTATGGATCAGTCTAAAATTAATAGGGAATATGCATGTAACCCAAATAAATCTGAAATATATTTTTTGTATTCCCTATATAAATTAAATATTTGTGATATTGCTGTTTTTATCAAATTATTTTGGTTCTTTATTGACAAATTCTCAAAACTTGTAAAACGTGATCCCATTGGTGTGAAAGTGTTATAGTAAGTACATGGCGAATTCCAGTATTGTAGGGTCATCGAAAAATAGAAAAATGGCAATTAATGCATAATTCATCCAGCGAAATATCCCTGCACTTAAAGTAGAAGGTGCCTAATATCTTATTCGTGTATTTGTATTTCAAGCCGAAATCGATCCAGGAACCTTCTAATCTTGGAACCAAAAACTAGCATTTTATGCTAAAGTTTGACACATCAACGTTTTTGACGTAAATAAACTGCAAATATCTGTTTTCATGGCAATGGTCGAAAATATAAAAGTTTCAAGTTTTGCGTGACCCGATGCAAATAAACCTATTTAAATACTATTTAAATATATACTTACTAATAAATTAGTGGGAGTTATTCTTAGATAATTAACAGATAAAATAAACCCAAAAAGATTCACTAAATAAGAAAAATAGTGTAGAATTATGTCGGTTAAAAATAGGATTTGTTGGCAAAAATCAAGAAAATTCAGTCTTTACCCCTTAAATACGCTCCTGGATGACCCATTCTGTATTCATTTTAAAGTCTGATTATCCCTCTATAAGATTTTGGAAAAAAATAGATAGGAAAAAACGCGGAAAGATTTAAAGGTACCGATGTCGAGTGCAAAAAAAAAGGAAAAAAAAATATAAATTTAATCGGCGATTGCTCCCTTCCTACAAAGAACGAAGAAAAAAAATATGGGTATCATGCACTTCGACGACCTCTTTCTGATGACGTATGCTGGATTTTAATTTAGATCCATTTTCACCCAAAAACAAGGAAACCTTGAAAAATTTGGGTCAACAATCGAAATTTCTCGTTTTTTGAGATACTAAAGTTTTACTTATCAATCCGTTTTTCGATCCAACGTTTCGTTTTCGAGTTATTAGGTACCAAAGAGGGAACTGGCATTTTCGGCCTAAAAAAATTCAAAAAGTTACGTGCCATTTTCCGGTCCTTATCAGTTTCAATAGGGTTCTGAAGCTCAGGGTCCTCTACAACCTCTGAAAATTTAAATCTATTTAATTCATTTGTGCGACCTGTACTCGATTTCAGCGGAAATAAGCGATTTGAATTAGTGCGAGGAATTCTTAGATAATTAATGGATAAAATAAACCCAAAAAGAATCACTAAATAGGGTGAATAGTGTGGAATAATGTCGATTTCAACGGAAATCGCGGAAACTTCGACTTTGACGTTTAATAACCCTGAAACGATACATCCTGTATAACTGAATTTTTTACCGAAACTAGTTGCACTATTCCTCTATTAACCCAGAAAATTCTATTGCTCCCCCTCTGACTGTTTCCGAGAAAATCAAACCTGTTCGACTTTAGGTTAAGTTTATGTTAACCTTTACCATAGACTAAATAATACCTAGACGAACACTGCCGTGCAACGAAAAACGGGTCACCCTTGAGACATTTAGTGGGTTTACTGGTTTATGGTTTATAAGTTTGTTTGTCTACCATTAAATAAATATGTATACCATGTATCTACATGTATGGTATGGTGGACAAACAAACTTTTAAACCATAAACCAGTGAACCCACCAAATGTCACAAGGGAGACCGGCATTTCGGTGTATTCGAGTGTCTGTCTATACTCTTCATAGTCTCTGGCTTTACGTTATTTTAGCTAATCTCCTGATGTCAATTTCCACTGAGGGCAAATGGCTACTTTTTAAATTGTAATAAATTATACCGAAAAGTAAATTTTTTCCCAGCTAAATTACCCTAGTAATTTTATTTAAAATTTTTTTTTGCCTTGTCATGACTTCCCTAAACGATATGCAATAAAAAAATTAGTGCAAATTCCTTATTGTAGATCTCAGTCACGTTATTACGTTTACTCCGATCCTGTGTAAACGCATTTTACATAAACAAAGAAAAAACCCAGCAGTACCGGGTATTAGTAGCGAGTAACGACAAAAGTAATTTCATGCATGTTCTTATATTTTCTACTTTAATTCATAAGTTTTCGATTTAATCGGTTTTTTTTTCGAGAACATCCTTCGTCATTCCATTTTCTATTAGACCATTGATAATATGTTAACTGATGCGTTGCGGAGATGAACGGGTTGGATTAGGACGTATTGTCAGTATTTTACGCAAAACAATTCCAGTAGCTAACCGCTAACGATTTTTAAAAGTGAATAAATATTAAATAAATAAATAAAGGTACTCCGGGATTTACTTGTTGAATAAAACCAACAGTTTAGGAAAAATTACATGCTTGTATATTTTATTAAAAAGTAGAGACATTGCAGTTATATTTTAAAAATAATATTCTCCAAACCCCTCGACTATTTGTACAAATGATCATTCTTTTGCGTAAAATTGTCAATAACATTTTGGCACAGTTCCGGCCCAATTTCATCAATAACTTAGCGAATATTTTGCTTCAGGTCATGAATCGTCTGCGGATTGTTAAAACAGACTTTGTCCTTGAGGAAGCCCCACAAGAAAAAATCGAGGGGCGTTAGATCGCATGATCTTACAGGCCACTGAATATCACCATTTCTAGAAATGACAATAACAGAATTAAATTCATTCTGGCAACTCGTTCCAAAATGATTTGGAAACCAAGTAAATCGCTAAAATATAGTCATAAGTTTTTAATGACGACTTATTAATAATGACAGGACAAGAGAAATGTCAAACGAAAGACCTGGTGGACCCAAGAGGTAAAAACAGCGATAAAAAATAAAAAAAAAACAAGCATGGGAAGCATACCTAGCGAAACAGGCCGAGGAAACCTGTAGAAAGTACAGGGGACACAGAATAATAGCAAAGAATGCTGTCATGAATGCCAAGAAAAAGGCATGGAAAAAATTTGGATATTAAATGGAAAAGAATTTCAATCACAATCAGAGAATATTTTACAGAGTACTAAAGGATAACAGAACAAATACCAACAATGAATTACACTCTACATAAGAAATAAAAACCATCAACTACTTAACAGTGAAGAAGAAATTATTGAAAGACGGGGAGAGTATTTTGATGAATTGCCGGGAGGAGATAGCAAAGCCGAAAACAGAGAAGGTGACAACATAGATCTAGTAGATGTCGAACCTATAACAACAGAAAAATTAGAAAAAGCAATAAACAAATTAAAGCTAGGAAAAGCACAGGGCTGTGATGAAATAACCTCTGAAATGATAAAATCGATGGGAAATTTAGGAGACAATATTGGTAAGAATATTTAATAAAATTCAACACGAAAATGAAATACCTAAAGACTGGGAAACAGCAATAATGCTACCGCTGTTCAAGAAAGGAGATGCAACAATGTGTTACAGAGGCTTTTTTCTATTGAGTATAATAGAAAAACTATACGAGAATATCTTAACAGAAAGATTAAATACAACAGTCGAAAGCGAACTAGAGGAAATTCAAAATGGATTTAGACCCGGAAGTGGAGCACACTTCATTTTTATAATATATAGCTAATATAACTAATAGAAAGAATAAGAATATACCTTGGTTTCATAGATATTTCGAAAGCCTTTGATTCAGTAGAAAGAAATGAAATTTGCAAGATACTCGAGAAGTGAAACGTAAATAAAAATGTAATAGCAAATATAAAAGGATTATACAAGAATACCATAGTTACATCAGAACAAATAATATTCTGTTCAAAACATTTAACACCTGAAGGAAGGTGCACTGAGTCCCGACCTGTTCTCCTGTTCACCGTCGTTATGAATGACATAATAAAAGAATGCGACAAAAAGCTAAATAAAAGGGCATTGGGGATTCCTCAACCTAGAAAAACTCATAATTAACCACTTAACATTTGCAGATGATTCAGTTTTAATAAATAAAAGAAAAGAGAAACTTCACTATAATCTGCAAGTATGGAATGAACAGCTAAAGAAGCATAATCTAAGAATAAACAGAGATGAAACAAAGGCAATGATCATGGCTAATAACCCACAGGAAATCTCTATTATATTAGAAAATGAGACGGTAGACCAAGTCAGACAATTTAAATATCTAGGGCTAGTAATAGCTGAGTACTAAATCGATAAAAAATTTAATGATAGGATTAAAGTCAATACCAGACTGTACTGTGCTCTGAATAAGCAAACATTCACCAAAAAGAACTATCAACGAAAACAAAAATAAAAGTGCACAGCTCCATCTTTGAACCAACATTGATGTGTGGAGCTCTGGAAAAAACCAGAACAAAAGAATTCAGGCAACGGAAATGAAAACACTAAGGAAATTAGCAGGTGTAAAGTTGACAGACAGGGTGAGAAATGTAGAAATAAGACGTAGACTAGGAGTAAGACCAATAGAAGAGAAAATAAAGGAAAGTACACTTAGACGGTATGGACATATGATAAGAATGCCAACGGAAAGACTAATCAAAAAGGTTTGGAAAATTGGGACGACAAATAGAAGGAAAAAGAAAGACCAAGAAGAAAATAGAACGAGGAAGTGGGACGTTATCTGAAGGAACTAGGCCTGAACTGAAAAAATGGGGAAAGGCTGCCAAAGGCTATATAAGCCTATTTCCAAAATGTCTTTCCTCTTTTTTATTATCAGATGATAATGTTGTTGTTTTCCCTTTGCATTACCTTTTTCTAGGTTACAGCATCTCCTGAGAAAATAACGTTTACAAATAAAACAAAAAATATGCTATAATTAATAGTGCAATGTAAAGAAAAATCCAACGTCAATACTAGTCACCAGCGAAATGCTAATAATGTGCAATCTCGTTAATAAAGGCTTTAGCATCGATAATTCTACCTGCATGACTCTCGCTCCATTATTGACGATCATTGCAGTAGATATTTAGATCGTATTTATATTAAGACATAAAATTAAGATTCTAATTAAGACGGGACATTGAACGTCCGGTTTGCCAACATTAATTATGATGATCGTCGTGCAGAATGGCCCAGTTTGCTGAAAAATTAAACTGCATTTGGGTTAATCTCTGATAATTGACAATTTTGGTGTGGCTAAACGCTGACTTAAACGTTCAGATTCACTAAGAAAGTTTAAAATTTAGTACTGGTTTAAATTAAAATGTTATAGTTGATCAATGATCAATTATGTTTTGACAGGTTTTTGTCCTGTCATTGTTATAAGTCGTCATTAAAAACTTAAGAATTATTCTGATATTTCAGCGATTTGCTTGGTTTCCAAATGATTTTCATCTTGGCACGGGTTGCTGTGATGAATTTAGTTCTATTATTGTCGAAAGTAGTTTCTTTATAAATTTGCGAAAAAGCTCAGAAATAAATTCATAGTATAATACTTAGTTGTCTTATTCTTTCACTTGTCAGTTTAAAACTTTTAGTTGTCAAATTATACTGGACCAGCGTTGGAGAATCTGGCTGTTAAATGTTAAATATTTTAATATTATTTCTTCTAGCAAAAGATCTATAGATAAGTATAACTTTCTATAAGGCAGCATTCATTACCTAAGAGTGTTATAAAAATATATATTAAATAAATTAGTTGTGAAGGAATGACATTTTTAGTGATGTTCGTATGAACGAACAGTGAAAAATTTATTTAAACTCTAAAACAGATAGTAAACACAATTAAATAAGTAATGAACTAGTTAGCCTGGAAATTTTCTAGTAGACAAAATGTAATATGGTTGCAATGGTTACAACTGCCATGTTTTATAAATAAATTATTAAAGTTTGACATCTATAAGTTGAGCGATGACAAAACTGTAAATTTTTGAAAACGGCATGTTTGAGAAAAAGCTAGATTTTGAAAAAATCGAAGGCTTATCTTGCAAAGAATTTTTTTTTATCTTCTGACAGCCCACGAAGACCGAGGTCTAAGTACTATGCACCGTGGGTGTACTGGGGAATCGACTCACACATCCAGAGCTGGAAACATCCGTTGGGATTTCACCAGCCCTTTAAGAGGATGTGTGGGGTGCTACCACCTCGGTCGAGGAAGAATCCCTCTTCCACCTTCCGAGAATTCCTCTACCACCTTCCGATTTTTTGCTAATATGATAGAAAATAGCTCCTTTTGCTGATATGATAGAAACCTTGGGTGATCAGTGTCCTTTATACACCGCTATGACAAACTGGGTTGCGGAATTTTAAGAGGAAGATCAGATGTCAAAGATTAGCTCCGTTCTGGAAAACCGTTTTTGACCACTTCGGAAAACATTGATTCTCTCCATGAAATGATAGATTATTTGGAACAGGGTAGAAGTATCACGGGAGCATATTATACTGAGTTGCTAACTAAATCGTGGAAAAACGCCGCGGAAAACTTGCCCAAGATGTGCTCTTTTTGCAAGACAACGCTTCTGCTCACTGCAAAAAACTGATGAAATTGGTTTTGAGGGATTTGGGAGGAGGGTCTCCAGATTATGGAACAAATTCCTTGCAGATGTGTTCCTTTCCTCTCCCAACCTCCAATCCTTTAAATCCCGTGTGAATAGGTTACTTTACCTTCTCTGCAGACGGTCATGGTATGTTAGTACCTTAGTACTTAGGCTTGGTGGGTTGTCCCAGATAAAAAAACACGTAGTGAGGAAACGCTTACCCCATCCACATGAATGGCCAAGCCCTACAAAACAACGAAACATTTGATCTCGTTGGCGTCGCTTTCGAACATGATCTCAGCTGGCACAAACACATTACTTCAGTAGATACATCGGCAGCTAAAAAGCTCGGTTTTCTCTTTCGAGCCAGAAAATACTTCTCCCCTTCCAACTTATACACTCTCTATGTTTCCCAAATAAGACCTAACCTAGAGTACTGCTCCCACATCTGAGGAGCGGCAACACCTTCGACACTTAAGATCCTAGTTTCTATCCAAAAGAGAGCCATTCGACTTATCAATGACCCAGCCCTCACGAGAAAACTCCCTTCTCTCGCTCATCGCCGCGCTGTAGGTTATTTATCCCTTTTCTACCGCTACTTCCACGGATTTTGCTCTGAAGAACTAGCCGGTATTATTCCCCCCTTGAATCTCCCTAACAGAACAACAAGAGGCGCGTTACGTATGCATCCCTTTACTGTTCAGTTACAAAAGCCAAGAATAGACCACTTCTCTCGCTCATTCATACCTAGGGTCTCCAGATTATGGAACAAATTGCCTGCAGATGTTTCCCTTCCCGTCCCAACCTCCAATCCTTCAAATCCCATGTCAATAGACTACATTTCCCTTCTCTTCAGACACCCACGGTACGTTAGTACTTAGGCTTGAAGTCTACGTGGGATGTCTTAGATAAAAAAAAATGACGACCTTATGGGAGTGGGTTTTTATTGCTAATTTAAATCAACAGAGACTCTGAAATGTTCAACTATTGGAAATCTACCCACTTATGTTGCTGCATGATGACGTACTTAAAACAACTGCATCATATTTTAACTGAGCCGTTTTAAACATTTTACATTAATTGGTGGTAATCGTTTTTATGGCTGATATTTCCTTTGAGAAACTTCATGTTTATGGCCATGGAGGTTGTCGTGAACGACATGCGACATTTTATTATGGCGCTTAATTACATTATCACACTGTCTTTTTTACTTTGCGATATTATTAAAATATTCTATGCATTTTAATCAAGTCGACACCAGTTTGGTTATTAACGAGGATCCATCGCTCAAGACATGAAACTTTGACCGAGTATAATAAACGACGCTTTACGTAATAAAACGGTTGAATTTTGTCGCTTATAATAGCTATTTATATCACTAGTATAGGGCTTTATTGGACGAGTCCGTTTATGGTCCAGCGAGCGAGGCCAATAAAAGGACGAGTCCAATAAACCCTTATTATCTACGTGTGTCCTACAAGATTTTATGTACATTTATACAGGATGGGTAGTGTTATAAGGCGACATCTCAAAAAGGGTTTTACATGAAATTTTGGTGAGTTAATTAGGAGATGGGGGGGCATATGTATTTAAACATATTTTTGACATTTACTCCCGCTTTCTATTGTGAGGGGTGGGGGTAAGCTTTGGAATTTTAAGTGGGATTATGTACTTTTGTTTATAAAATTCAGAGCTACTTGAAAAACTACGTTATTAGGTTCTAAAATAATCAAAATTATAAACCATTTCATTTCAACTTATTTATCGTTTGTCACGTTTGCGAAGTTGTTAGAAATGTTCCCCTCAACTTCCGAACATTTTTTCACTCTTTTTCCAAATGAATTTCGTACCCGCTGTAACATTTCAGTTGTCACTAATAAACAGGCAAAACGAATTCAGTATTTCATATCATCTGCAGTTGTAGGTGCAGTCGTCATCACTTTGCCCTTTATAAATCCCCACACGGGTCTCCGGTGGCCGAGTTGGTACGGCGCCAGCTTTGCGACCGAGAGGCGCGGGTTCGAATCCCGCTTCGACCATGGATATTTTGTGATTGTTATTGGAAGGTGGTAGAGGAATTTTTCCTCGACCGAGGAGGTACCACCCCACACACATCCTCTTAAAGGGCTGGTGAAATCCCTACGGATGTTTCCAGTACACCCACGGTACATAGTACCTAGACTTCGGTCTTCGTGGGCTGTCAGAAGATAAAAAAATGTCAAGGAGGGTCAAATCCAATCCAGGGACCTAGCAGGCCAGTTGACCGGACCCGCTTGTCCAATCCACCTGTTTTCAAACATTTCATTCAAATGATTACGGGCCTGGCCTGTATTGCATAATGGGGTGGAGCTCCGTCCTGTTGAAACCACATGCCAGGATTTATGTTTTCGTTTAATAAATTGGTTCCTTAAGAAATGTGTACATTTCCCCATTTAAATGCCCTTCAAAGAAATGCGGACCAATGTCCCCGATTATACCACACCAGACATTAATTGACCAGGGATGTTGACCTGGCAGAGTTCTCATCCACTGCCACTGGGAATTTCTGACGCCCAGAAGTGCATATTGTGTCTATTTACCTAAAGAAGACAACCAAACAAAAAAAAAATTAAATTTCTACTGAAGGGATAACTTAAAATCCTACTTGCCCACAACGACGGAAAGCAGCTTGGTCGAAAAAAATAACATTCATTAGGCACCTGTTGTTTCCTTGCATTTGACTTGTGACCCAATTAGGAAGTTTCCTATTTCAGAAATATTGAGATACTTCAACATCATTTAATAGTCTTTCACTTAACTAGTCAAACAAAAAAAAATCATTTCGATATCTTGAAAATTGACGAACTTATTCAATTTCTTATATGATAAATTTTTAATTACTACGCGTCCGGCTTGTGTCAACTCGTGACGTCAGAATACACAGCACTGTCGCCGGGCTAGCTGCCTGCTGCTGCTTTCGCTTGTTTACTTTACATTTAGGTATTATTTTATTATGCTCATGTTCATTGTGATGCTTATTGAGTGAGGTCTATATTTCTCGTTTTTTTTTGCGATACGATATTGTGAAAATGGAAGAAGGTTTTGTTCGTGGGGATTCAACAAACCTACCCAAAGTTGATATTATTGATATGATAATGGATTTTTTTGCGAATAATCCGTCATACAGTAGTACCGGGATCCGAAAAGCTAAGTTTTCAAAGTATGTTTGACCTAGGTTGTAGCTGTTCTTATACTTTCTTTTGACACTAGAAAAATCCATTAATTCTTTCAATTTATTAATCAGTTTATTTGTTTATTATTATTAGGTAGTTGTGGTGTATGAATTATGACCCTTATACACAATTATTTTCACTGAACTTTCAGGAATATTTGTTGATGTACATGTATGGAGCATGGAGCTAATTAGTTTTTGGTACTCATTGGCGTAGGGCTTGAGGGTTTTTAAGAGGGTCTTAAGAGGGTACTTTGCAATTAAAATTAAAATTTTCCTTCCACGGCATTTATCATTTTTACTTTTTTGACACCCCGTATAATATGCTGGATCAGAATTTTTGATTTGAGTGTTATTTTCTTAACAAGCAAAACTTTTTATGAAGAATAACTTTTTTCGTAAAGTCAAAAATAAAAAATTTTCCATTTGTTAAAATGATTTCTGGACACCCTGTACATACGTGTAAATTTGGCAAGCATGAACAGTAAAAAACACACCATAACAGTAAATATTTACAAATTTCTTAACTTAGCTTAAATCATAAATAGTTGGCAGTCTTAATACAATAGACAATTAACCCATACTGTTACCGCATGATTAGCATTAAAATTTCGGTACCAGTCAAACAGGAAATTTGTAAATCTGCTTATGGTACCCCTCGGGCTATCTTAAAGTATACTTGGTAGTTTTAAGTTCTTTGCCACGGTCAATAATAAGCAGGAATTTTAAATAATAATCTTCAAGATCAAGTATAATTGGATGCAAAAATTTATAGCAATTTTGCAACTTAAAGTTATTTAAATTTTAAGTAAGTGTTTATTTTTATTTTGTTTAAATATGCTAATTTACCTTACCTGATAGAGTTACCTAACAAGTTGCCGTATTGCAAAACTGGCGAACTTCTGCACATTCTTCTAGTTGATCAGTTTTTGTCCTGTCATTGTGACTAATAAGTCGTCACAATTTGGATTTCGTCCCCAAAGATCCACAGCTGATCTCTTTACTTTTGTCACACCCAGTTGCAACAAGTATTTCGAGTTTAATGGCTCAGATTGTAGCTATTTTGACCAAGTATGGCATTTTACACTCCGCAACAAACTACCTTCTTGCGGTCTTCTCATCCTGCCAATGTTGGCTTACCCCAAGGTTCAGTCCTGGCACCAACCCTATTTCTTCTTCACATTAATGACCTGCTCTGTTCAACCACCAATCCCATCCACAGTTACGATGACGATGGTACTTTTCACAAAAAATATAAATATTCTTAATTAAAAATGTATAAAAACATTAAAATCTGTAAAGGTCCCAAATGTTCCCAGAAATTAAGACGATTTGACGACTTGGCATCGCATTGGAGTGTGTGTCTTGATTCTTTGTATATAGGACCACTAAGAAATAAAAAAACTATGCCAGGCAGCCATTCATCTAAGCGTACTTTAAATGCCCTTACTCCTATTTTATCAATAAAATTAATACCAAACTTGTAAACAGTGAAATAATTTATTTGGCAAAATTTTCCCAAGGTTGAATGAATAATAATCATTAAAATTATTAAAAGAGTTATAATTTCAATATTTAATTGACGTTCCCTAGCATCAAACTAAATTTATTTGGTGTTTCTCAGCATCAAACCAGAAAACCAATTATTTTATATGCAAAAATATATATATAGTAATATGCAGAATCACAAAAGAAATCGTAAAAGAGATTTTTAAAATTTCATCAGAAACCCTAGAAGGTTGCTTTTCTTTCTTAGCGCCTCGATCTTCTATGCACACTCGAAATCCTACGAATATTACTTCATTTGATACAAAATTTTCTGCAGATTTCGAAAATGTATAACCGGCCAAGGTTTCTTAAACAGTTTCATCAATAATTCTAGTCAGAAATTAATAAAAACTGAATAGAGGCAAAACATTTCAATTTTATGAACCCTATTTTAAAAAAATATTTTCTTTAAGCGCCTCGATCTTCGTTGCAAACTCAAAATCCGGCGAATATTACTTAATCTGATAGCAAATTTTCTCCAGATTCCAAAAATGTATAAGTTGTCAAGGTTTCTTAAACAGTTCTAGTCAGAAATTACTAAAAAGCAGTTTTTGTTGTTTGGAGCTGTCTTGTCATTTAGCAGTGTATTTTAAAAACTATTGAAACGATTCTAAGCACATAGTGGCTCAACTTAAAAAAATTATTTTTGAGTTGTCACTGGTTTAAGTTGAATTACCCAAAAATAGTGGCACAAATAATTTTTTTTTAATTGCAGCCTCAAAATTGAAAATATAATATTATATAATTATATGATGTTAATAAAGATATTATACCACACCCATCTATTATTAGTTGTTAGTTGAAGTGAAAAAAAAATGACAAGAAATGCTTTTGTTAGAATGGATTTGTATGTGTAAATTTCATTATAAAAGTTGTATGTTTATTTGTTTTTTTAAAAATAGCTAATTTACCTTTGAAACAGGAAAGATATTGAATAAACAGTAATATAAATAATTAAGAAGCTATTAGTTATTATAAAATTTAAATTTTATCTTTATGCAAAATAACTTATCATTGTTTAAAAACATAAAGTTATTGCTAGTAAAAACTGGTTTTTAGACGGTTTATTATTGTTTTTTATAATGGCCATAAAAAATGGAATAAATTTAACATTTACATGCAGCCAAAAGAAATAATTACACTGGGTAACAAATTTTAAATTTTTGTCGACCAAAAACATTACTTGTTTCTAGTTAAAATATTACATCTAGATTTACTGTTATGAAGACAAATAAGAAATAAAAACCAAGGAATAAACTCAATCAGATTTTATTTAACTTCATATACTTTGGGTGTTTTTAATGTATTAATAAAATTGTAAGATATTTTATGATTTATTTTAGGAAAACAATATTTCTCTCGAGTCAGTGACTGTATATACTATTTTAATAATATTATTGAAACTTTGAAACTACCTGCAACAACCACGCTATTCACTCTACCAATCTAAATAAAAGAAGAAGTGAAGTGCTGAAACATTTTTATGCCCAAATATGTGAATAGTGACTTAAGTAGATTTAAGCTAATATAATCAGTTTATTAAAGTTGTCCGACCTGTGTTCCCTAGTGTTATAAAATAACGTTTTGAGTTGTCAAAAGATCTAGAAACAGAATTACAACTTTAACACTGTCTCAGGCTGTTGCTGAAAACTTGTAATCAAGTAATACGTTTAATTGACTTTTAGAGTCACCATTGGCAATGACATTAAAATAAGTTCTGTCACATTACCAGTGTTCAATTAGTTTAATTCTTGATTAAATTGTGATCTTGAAAGTCGCGCATTTTGAGACAAATTCAGCCGAATTTACGATTGCTAATCAAATAACGGTTTAAATTGACAAATAATAAGACATCATTTTAAAATCGCAGGAATAATAAAATAACTCATACAGCGAAATATGCTTACTTGAATTTGACGATACTGGCCTTTAATGATACCTATTTGTCAAAAATAAAAGCTTATTGAAGCACGAATTCAACAATATATAATATTATGATGTATTTTTTATCGCTCAAAAAAATCCGAAAAAATCACGAACGTTGAGAATTAGGTGTAGACTGAGCCAAAATTATCAGGATTGGAAAATTCTAGCGTGATCAATTGTTATAAACAATGTAATTGTTTATTTCTTTATAACTGCTGAACCATTGGTTTTAGAGAAAAAGTGTTTTCACAAAAAATATTTCTCACGATGTAAGGAACAACTTTTGTCCTTGCACGTTTTTTAAAATTTTTAATTTGGCTCAGTCGAAACGCTCCCCCCTCAGCTTCGCGTTGGTGCCGTCGGCGGCGGCTGAGCTTTGCTCAGGTTAAGTGGGGGGCTGATGACACGCACGGAACACTAAATGTGCAAGTATAGCTTGCACTTGACTGGATTTTTCCTCTTTTTAATTATTAGTGTATTTGCTTAAATCACTACAAATAAAATCTTTAAAAATATAATATTTGTTTATTTTCCCCCCCTGAGAAAAAAATTTACGGGCGCCCATGTCTAACACTCCGAAGATTGCTACCGCACTGACCGTCTCATAGTACGTTTTAGGGTATCGATGTCTTGGAGGCCACCGGTCATCGCACTTAACAACAAGAAGAGTTACCTTTCTTGTTATTTATTTATTCTTGTGATCAAACTGTGCTGTTATACCACCGGAGACAAATATTTAACTGTGCCGCCGTATAGTTTATAAATTGAGGACGTAGGAATTTATTTGTTCTTGTTTATGTTAAGTTACGTTGCTCACAAAATACTTTGTACTTACAAAATTAATGCATTTTGATATATACAAGATTGTCGGTGAAGTTGGAGCTAATAATCTGATCTTTTCGACCACAGTGACCCTACAAGGTTCTCAGGTGGTACTCAAGTATAAGAAGGTTGGGAACTAAAAGGTTTAAATTTAAAATTTAAACTAATACTAAGTGTAAAACCTTCTTAGTGAATCTCGGGTGACTTTTCTCATACTCTCCTGTTACAATAGGTACATTGATCACTTTTTTAACATACGATACGTTTATTAAGGTTATATTGCTGCCAAATGTAAAAGTTGTTTATTGCGACGTTTTTTTTCTTATAGAAATAGATTATTAAATATACTTAAATTAAAAACATTAAAACCGCGGGTTTTTCTGATGCTAATTAATGCACAAACCAATTAGTTCCCAAATAAATAAATGTCCGTCGAGTAATAATCATTTTTATCTCATCTGGACGTTAAAATTACCATTAATTTTAATTTTAATGGCTCGGCTACTATAGCATTAGCGCCGCACAGTGGTCCATCAAACCAGTTTTTAAGCAAAGGATAAAATAGTTGTTTATGTTATCAGGACCATAAAAACAGTCGTTATCGAAGTAGGCGTGATTATTATCAGACTAGGTGTTGATCGAATTTGAGAATATAATCGTCGACGATCTGTAATGCATACATATAGATATTTCTAATATACAGGGTATTAATTAGGCAAAGTTATGCATAACTTGACTATTTTCAGTTTTTGCTGCAGCGAATATTATAATTTTTGCTCAGGGGTGTCCATCCCAGGATCCCGTTATACCGGGCCCGCGATACCGGAGTGTAAACCGGACTCTAAAGCCCCGGGATCGATTAATTTTTTCGGGATTAATCTCGAAATGTTCTTTAGCGACACCGACAGCTATTTAGAAGACACTGAAGGTATTGATAAGGGGGACGTTTAAAAAAAGTGACTTTTTGGAAATAATCATTACCAATAATCATGATCTATGTGTATTGGTATCTAGAGTTAGACAAATAGTTCGAACATTTAGAAAATCGCCAACTAAAAATTGTATACTATAAAAGTATATCAAAAGTGATCATGGGAAAGAGCTAAAAGTTAAAAGTTATATTATATTGCAAAACGAGATGGAGCAGCTTACTTGACATTCTCGAGCGTTTTACACTATCAGATAATTTCTTAAAAAAAGATCTTATTGATCTTAACATGACACCAATTTTGGATGCAGAAAGTGAGGTTCTCAAAGGCGTTGTAAAAGTTCTCCAACCAATAAAAATTACAGTTGAACCATTTATTCTGACATTCTCTGTTATCTGAAAAATCCCGACATTCTAAACTTTGAACAAGATGACTTCTTCAAAACATCAGATATTTCCCTCATTGGAAACAGGCTAGGCACAGACAACGAAAGTGAAACAGAAATCAGCGGCGAAGATGACATTCCCATTGCAGAAATTCTGCCCCTTCCCCCCCCTCCCCGCATTGTCAGCGGGATAATTGTCTAGTAGTTGTACTTATATCTAGATATGGATTCAGAAGGAACAGAGGAACATCGTATCGACATAGTTAGGTGAGAAAAAAATAACAAGGAATTTTTTTTTTGAACAGAAAGTCATTAATAAGGACCCTTAATGACTTCGTTGCCAAAATACAAAGTTCAACACTTTATGTATTAAATGTTTTGCCCAAAAATATCAATGTCAAGGTTATTTTAACATTTTGACCATAATGTAGGTAATCTGTGGACCACTGTGCACCAACTAACACTAACTTTTATCTGTTTATTATAATAATAATCGCCAGACAAAAAATATTTCTTAATTTATATAGTCAAACTATTGTCCAGGTGAATGCAAGATTTTTAACTGGTTTTTAGTCTTTACGACCGACGAATTATTAATTTATTAGCATAACCTTCTTCCTTATTTTTTCTTTAATTTGTACAAAATATTTGCGCGATTTTTTGATGAAGATATGAAGAAGAAAAGTTGAAAAACATTTAGGTTTTAGCAGTGGCGTAACACAAAGTCGTATTGCTACCCCCCCCCCCCCCCCCCCGCAATTTTCAGCGGGATAATTGTCTAGTAGTTGTTTGTATCTAGATATGGATTCAAAAGAAACAGAGGAACACCGTATCGACATCTGGTTGCGCCACTGTGTCTGTCCATGTGTCAGACAAAGCAACAATCTTTTCACTACTAAACCGTCTACAAGATGCAAATGACTATAAGCCAAATAACCTAATATTTCACCATTGAATCCTAAAAAAATTCTTTTGTTTCAGTCTACGCTGGTATGGAAGATCACATGGGCGGAACACCGGGTCTCTACACTTCGGGCCGATCGACGTCGAGCAGCTCCAGCCCGGGAGTCGCGGGTTCGAGTCCCGCGCTGCTCGTAGTACCGCAACCGATCAATGCAACGAAAATGGGCGGGATGCAAAACGGCGGTGTTCAACCCAGGAAGTACCAGTGCAAGATGTGTCCTCAGGTACGCGTAAGTGATTTTATTAAATTTGACTATGCATGTAGATCGTTGTTATTTATACGCTGTAGTTTATTGTACAGTGCGTAAATAACTTAATTCACGTAGAATGCTCCAGGAGGAAATTCCTCATATAAAAACAAGAAAGAAAATTTATAGCAATTCACTAATATGGATCTGCAAATCCTTTGTTTACATACGATATGTGGAGGATTATAACTGCTATGAAAAAGGAAAATAAATTAATACATTAAAAAATATTTGAATCCTCTGATACGTATCTCCTCGTCAGTCTTAATAAAGTTAAGTTACTTAAGTAAATTCATCCACTAATTAAAAATCATTCAGTAAATTTTCCGGTCCATAAATACCGATATCCACTTCCTCTTACTAATTCCTTTACTTCCTCTTAATTATAATATTCCCGTTTCACATAAATGCATAAAATGCTAAAAAGTAGCAATTTTTCTCAGCCTCCTCCCGTCATATCAACTATACACATCCGAAACAAAATAAAATGATTCTCGATTTACGGCGTTTCCGCCAAGGCGTTTCCTGTTTAAAAAGAGGGTGCGAAATTAGTTTTTTACTTGAAACGAGATATTTTTAGGTCGGGAGATCCTTAAAAACTCCTCTAATGCCGTGTATAAATTGGTACCACCCCCTCGCGTCTCTCGCCCGGTCGCTAGATTCTCGCTGCGTCACATTCAATCTACGAATGTTATGGGAAAATCAAGGCGGCTGCGAATCGTTGGTCGCGGGCCTACTATGGGTACTACTTTTTATGATAGATATAATCCATGATACAAATAAAAGAAGATATGACACCGCGCAGGTTGGCGTGGCGATGAACGTCACGCTGTGAGTAATTCCGCCATATTTTGTAAACGAAACACGTCTTTGTTAAGATCGCGTTGTGTTTTAAAGTTATTTTGTGGTGTTTTTATATCACTTTTATGAGATTAAAAGTGAAAATGACGTGTGTTGTGTATGGTTGTGATGTGGACAATCAATGCAAGGGCTTTATGCCCGATATTAATGTTTTTAGCTCCCCCAAAGACAAAGAAACACAAAGTGTTTGGAAGCGTCTGTGCAAACGAGAAGATAAGTTTAATGTGAAAAATGCTAGAAACTGTTCTAGACATTTTGACGAAAGTGATTATGAAGGTAATTTAAAGCATGAATTGTGTCATGTCATGAATGTCAAATGTGTTTAATGCTTTTACAAACTCGCTTCAATAAAAAAGTTTACTGTGACAAACAATTAAATCGCTAAAAATATTCACGGTAACGAATCAACAGACATTAATCGAGAAAATACGACAAAGAGACTGAAGAAAGGCAGTTTTCTTAAAAAATAATTTCATAAATTTAAATATTTTTGTCTTGTTTAGAATAATTTTTGCAGCAAACCTAATATAGAATTTGCAGGTTTTGAAAGTTTTTAAAAAATTAAAATTTTTTAATTTTTGACATACCTACCTCCCATTCCTATTACCTAATATGTTTTAGTTTTGTACCAAAAAGGAACTGTGTCAATAATTTATGTTTAAATTTAAGTCAGTGGGCAATTAACTTTAAAATAAAGCTTAAATAATAAAAAAATATATTTTATTTTGAATTTTTTTATTTGATGTTATAGGTCCTTTTTTTGATCATTTCTGTAAGTACGGGTACGGCACTGGTTTTTTGAGCCACAACGGTACATGTTTAGTTTGGTTTGCAGTTAAAAAAGTAGATAAATATTAGTAGTCTAACTACTTTATTGAAGACTACCAAATAGTTAAACTACTTTTTTGATAAAGTACTTAGTAGTTATACTCCTACTTTTTTCAAGTAGTTTGCCCAGCTCTGGTACATAGGTACTGTGTTTTGAAAAGGCTTCGGACGATTCCTATACTAGTAGGCCATCGACAGAATCTAGGAACCCCTAGTTATACACCTGTTCGCGCGATCACCTTGAAAAATCTCTTTATACTCTTGCTTCCCACAATTCGAGATGGTACAACACGAGGACAGCCTCTCCAAGTGGTCTGGACTAATTTTAGAAAACAGTAATATGTTGGGGAGATAATTGTTTTTATTGACAACTTTAATTTTACTTTGCCTTAATAAGAACACTTTTCTTCTCTCAACACCTAATTTTTAATTGACATTTTAATTGGCAAATGCCTTGTTTTTCTTTTGAAATAAAGTACTTTTACTACATGTAAATAGTACATAATTGTTTTACTTCAGCTTAAGGGCAACGGCCATTAATGAATCCTAAATTTATAATCATTTTTAACTTTTATTACTTACCATTCAACAAAATATTGACGGTATTGATATCTACCAATACTGCATAGTCGTTTCCCCGATATTATGTAAGAAACTCATAGGCGTTACTGGCATAGACTTTTAAGGGGGTTCGTCCAGGTCTACTAGGGCGGGGATTTTAATATCCATGAAAAAGTGACATCCAAAAAAATGTTAAATTGGCACCCAATTTTACCGCCAACTCAAAAGTACATTACTTTTTCGAACCGATTGGTCGGGTTTGCTTGGGTTTGTTTTTTTCGAAAATACATATTGAGAAATCGAATCGAATCGACACTTAAGATCCTTGATTCTATCCAAAAGAGAGCCATTCGACTTATCAATGACCCAGCCCTCACGAGAAAACTCCCTTCTCTCGCTCATCGCCGCGCTGTGGGGGATTTATCCCTGTTCTACCGCTACTTCCACGGATTTTGCTCTGAAGAACTAGCCGGCATTATTCCCCCCCTGAATGTCCCTAACAGAACAACCAGAGGCGCGTTACGTATGCATCCCTTTACTGTCCACCTACAAAAGCCTAGAACAGACCACTTCTCCCGCTCATTCATACCTAGGGTCTCCAAATTATGGAACAAATTGCCTGCAGATGTCTTCCCTTCCCGTCCCAACCTCCAATCCTTCAAATCCCGTGTCAATAGACTACATTTCCCTTCTCTTCAGACACCCACGGTACGTTAGTACTTAGGCTTGAAGTCTACGTGGGATGTCTTAGATAAAAAAAAAAAAAAATTTAGTCGAGTTTAAAATTTTTGAAAGGTATTGTTTACGATACCTAACAAGTGCGGAAATGATACTTTTCCGCACATGTTTTAAAAATTTTAGCTGTACTAGACGCAACATTTTTGATAGCTCATTTATCAAGTACCTAGTTTAGCAAGGTGATATTTGCCGCGCTGTAAATCACTGCTTTAATTTTACGATGCTCAAAAACTCTTACATGCCCTTCGTGGATAATTTTTTAAGGGTAATCGGAAGAACTACCTGGTCGCTCGTACCTTTATAATCGAGATCGAACGTCAGCACTCTTGATTGTCAAATAATCCATTTACTTTCCTTCTCTTTCCAAGTATTCAATAGACAAGAATAGACTTTCGTGAACCCAATGGGCTCTTTTTTATGTGATGTAAGATCACGGTTTGTAAATTTGAAATAGCTGCGAACAGAAAGTGTTCCTTGACAATTTGGGTACTTCAAGGTGTACTTGGGTGGTTAGGGCTATCAAAAGTGAAGAGTATACTAAACAAAAAAAATATTAAAAGTTTTTAAAAACCTGATATTTGGTGTTTTACGCATTGGTGAAGTTTTTCAACATTTTTGGAGTAAAAATATAACTTAGAGTTTAAATTTGTCACTATTTTAAAGAACAGATTTTGTTTAGTAGCTAAGTTGTTTGTTTTTAATTACAAATAATACTGCGTTTGCCACGAGTATTAAGAAAAATGGGTGAATAACAAATCGTTTTTATTTTGTTTCTTCCAATGGCAAAAGGGTATGCGGCTGGCTAGTCAGAAATAAATAAAAGTTTGCTATTAAACCAGGTGTACTCTCTAAATAGTAGTATATTTTAACATAATGTTATTGTTTTTACTGAAGAAATGTAGGAAGCGTTTTTTAAAAAACAGCACATATCCAGTCCTTTAATTGGAGGTTTGACAAATTAAAAAAAAAAACCTTTCGTGATAACAATAATTTTTAAGTGTCCAGTTTGAGAATGTTTATAAAAATTTACATTTTTATTTTTTTATGTAATTTTTAATACTTTCTATTTTTTAGTAGTCCGTGCTAACCGAACACTTATGGAATTACTTCGGTGTCCGTCCGTCCGTCTGTCTCAGGCATTTTTCTCTAAAACTATTCGACATAAAAATTTGAAATTTAGCACAGAGATAGGTTGTGGTGACCCAATTATAGACGTGAAGTAAGAAAGTTGCATTTTGATTCTGCAGGTTAATTTCAGGGGGTAAATTGGGAGATGAAAAAAAATTGGGGTGGCAAATGAAAGCTTATTGAAGCACGAATTTAACAATATAGTTATGATGTATTTTTTATGCATTTTTTAAAACATTTTTCTTGAAAAACGCTTAAAAATTGCTGTCTCCCTCCCTTTTCACCAAAAGGATCGCTCAGAAAAATCTGAAAAAATCATGATCATTAAATTAGGTGAAGATTAAGGCAAAATTATCAGAATTGAAAAATTCTAGCGCGATCAAATTGTTATAAACAATTTAATTGTTTATTCCCTTATAACTGCTGAACTACTGGTTTTAGAGAAAACGTTTTTCGACAAAAAATATTTCTTACGACGCAAGGAACAACTTTTGTCCCATGGATTTATTAAGAATGGATACGGGATGATTTAACATTCTTTGAAGCCAAAACAAACGATTCTAAACGACACTGTAAACACAATTTGTAAACATTGGCCACATCTTATTTTACCTTGTATTTTTGTACAAAAAATACGTTAGAAGCATCACAAGATTTACTAAAAGTAATAAAAGCCCTAAAATATTTTATTTTTCTGCTAAATAATAATAAATTTAAGTTAAAAAGTTTTATTATTTATAGGTTATGTTATTTCTAAAGGTGTTTATTTAAAGTCGCTCCGAGTCATTTATAAATCTATAAATCGCACTTTTTCTTTCCTAGTTCATTAGACAAAGACGTACGTGTAACCGAGTGTTCAGACCGAGGTTCAGCCGTTTTCCTAAGCAACCAGCACAGACAGCAACACTTCTGAGCTCCAACACTCCAATGCTATTTTGTCTCTTTCTACTACCATTCTTGATTCAATTAGGTAGTTCGTAAACTAATCTCCTGGGGGAACTGTTTTCATAACAAATAACAAATATAAGGCTTCACGTTCGATACGCTCACAGTATACGGACCTCGAATCCTTTCTTAATAAATCCATGCTTTGTCCGGTTTTTCAAAATTTTTAATTTGGCTCAGTCGAAACGCGAGTACATTACTATTAATAATTTTAATGGGGGTGGGGGGCTGATGGCACGGAACACTAATTGTGCAAGTACTTATTAGCTGCAAGAGGTTAATAAAATTTACATTATCACAAAGAAGTCAATTTTGTGAAAAATCTTAGATATAAGATAAAAACACAGACATAACATTAAATTTGTCAAAATATTTTTTTGTAAATTTTTACATCTTAATTAAATATTTCGCTCATTAAAATTAAACAACAAAATGGAGTATAATTATAGCAATTAAGGATTCACCAGTCCATTAATTGTGCATGTCGACAGCTTCCATTCACAGTTGGTGGGCAAAAACCCCAATAATTCGAAATATTACGGGCACTCAACTTTGCCCAAATTTTTGTATCTAACAAGCTAGCCACTAATCTACTATTCGCGTAATAAAAAAAATTGTAAAATCAATTTTGACTTAGTTTTCATTTTGTTTATGCAAATCGTGTTTTTATTATTTTCAACAGGCCCATAAAATAAAAATTAGGCAAAAACACGGGACTAAGTGGACCTAGAATGGGTCATCTAGTCTTTTCTGAAGAATTATGTTTTTGCCATATAAAAGTCATGTTATTTTATCAGATCAAAACAGAATTCCTAAAATTGTTAATTTTTACATGTTAATTCAGTATTCTTGTAGAGTTTAAATAATAAAATTTGGTCTGAAAGCTTTTAAGATAAAAATATATTAAAGAAGAATAATAAAACTTATTAGAAATATGCGGTTTTAAGTACAGACCACCCAGTCGACCCTCTAGAGGCCCCTAGGTCATCGTTGTCATTGAAAATTTGATATTTTTAGTCCCTGTACTAAGAAAGATATCGCACTTCTTCAAACTGATGATTCGTGTATAAACCCATCTAGGGATGTTAATCCCGTAATCCCGAAATATCGGGGTCCCGGAATCCCGGAGTATAAACCGGACTCGAAAATTCCGAGATCGATTAATATTTTCGGAATTAGTTTCGAAATGTTCTTTAGCGACACCGACAGCGATATAGAAGACGCTGAAGGTATGGATAAGGTGAAAGTTTTGGAAAAAGTGACTTTTTGGAAGTAATCATTACCATGTGCATTAGTATCTAGAGTTAGACAAATAGTTCGAACATTTAGAAAATCGCTAACTAAAAATGATATACTACACGAATATATCAAAAATGATCATGGGAAAGAGCTAAAAGTTATATTAGATTGCAAAACGAGATGGAGCAGCTTGACATGCTCGAACGTTTTAGATTATTAGAGAAATTCATAAAAAAGATCTTATTGATCTAAACATAACACCAATTAGGATTCAGAAAGTGAGGTTCTCAAAGGGGTTGTAAAAGTTCTCGAACCAAAAATCATTTCCGATTTAAAAATCACACTCCGATCTTCAATTTCCGGAAATACAAAATGGCCTCTATAGCTTCGCATAAATTTGGCACTATAACGGTCTGATTTTCGGGGTAAATTTCAATAATATGGGCTATATATTCCTTAACAGGCTTTGTTTTTTCCTCTTTCAATCCAGCTAGTACAAAGTCAGAGACTATTGTTTTTTTTTCAACCACAGTAAACTTTTTTCTAGCATTGTCACATCCTCATCATCAGACTCATTTGCAAAAATCTAAATTATCGGACTCATCTTGGCAGATATTCTCCTCCCGAATATCACTAATGGTTTCTGAATCTGATGATTCTACGCTGGTTTTTCGTATTTTTTTGACAGGTTTGTGTTATATATCTAATTTTCGAGTTATTCTTTTTTTTTGCTGTGACGTTACTGGCTTTTGTAAATTTCGTTTTGCCTCCTACAACTCTGCAAGATAGCGAGAAGATGATACTACTATCAGAAATTAAACTTTGTGTTAAAATGTGTTCAGCATGCTTCAATAATGTAAAGAAAAGTAATCTAGAAAGTTCCATCTTAGAAGAAAATGGGAAAAAACAACAAATTTTGGCAAAATACAATTATACACTTTACATATTGATCGGCCATTATCCACAAAAATTACTAAACACTAACACTAAATAATTGTCACTTAACGAATGGATCTCTAAATGATATCAACAGCTCACAAATAAACACAACCAAACAAGCGTCCTTTTTACCCAGAAGTGTAAATGGCGTCGCGTCTGTTCGGTTCTGATCACTTCGTTGTCGTCCACCAACCTTTTCCAGACGTCCTAAGTACGAGTGCCTTTACAGGACCAACTTTTAAAAACCTGACTGGGGCTAAATGCGTTGGACGGATTCAGCTGGTGTAGCCAATACGTTGTACAGGTCTAATATGTAATGTCTATGGTCGGAAGGCTAGCAATTGCCCCAGGGCTCTGCAAGAGCTGGGCGCTGCCCTGTATATCCTAATTAAGTAATTCTATATCCTTACAGGAAATAATAAAATAAGAATATAATATTCAATTAGCAACTCGTAAATTCTGCAGGTTGGCAGCTTCCATTCACAATCGTCTCGTTGATGGGCAAAAAATATACAATAATTTGAAAATTATCGGCCACTCAACTTCACATAAATATCCGGGTATAAAAAATCTTACCGATTATCTAACAAAAAATATTGTGTCGCATGGCCAAATTGGACGTAGTCGTGGTCTTTTTTATACACGGTTTTCGAGGGTCGGAATTCGGTCCCTATTTTTTATACCTGCTACTTGTAAGCCTGTGTATATAGGTAGTTTTTGTAGTGTCGATTTAAAAGTGGTTTTAGAAGATTTATCAGTTTCTTGTTAGGATAGGTTATATTAAGGAAAAAAGGATAACACTGTTGACTTCTCGAAAGAATTTACCAATTAAAATATTTAATATATTTTGCCATCTTCCTAGGTTACCTACAGTCCATGGCAAATGTGTGCTCTCACATTACTCATATTACAAGAGTCCAATTGGCTAATTATGATTTTTTTATTGTCTAATATCCCACGAAGGGGAAAGGGAAAACCAAAGTACCATGTACTGTGAGTGTTCAAAGAAGATCCGATCCACTCATCGAGAGCTGGAAATATCCAGATGTCACCAGCCCTTTAATTGGATGTGTGGGTATGGTACCTCCTCCGGTGAAAGAGCTCTCTACCGCCTTCCTTTTGTAAAGCAACGACACGGTGTTCCTAAGCGATCACCCTACATACTTAAGTACTAACCACTCATGGCGTCATCGTCGTTCAACTCAGTGATCTGCTGGGAATGGTCCGACCAGCGAAGTTAAGCGTCGATTAAATTGCTTTGAGAAACCGACATTGTTCAGTTATTTCCTGTTGTATTGTTTCACTACACTGAGTACACATCCGATTCTTACTGTACTCCTCAATTTCCCTCTATTGTTCCCCTCACACCACAAAGTTTTAGCCTGGTTTTGGTAGCATTATGACTTCAGCCACTTTCAGAGCAACGTAACCCCGCAAAGTGAGGAAAAAAGTAGTAATGTATAGCATAGGTTTCGGGTGCACTTTCGTTAAAAAAAAGTTTTGTTGATTTTTGTTCATTACTGCGTGTTATTGGCGGTCTTGTGTTATTTGTTTTCCGCTTATCAACACAAGATTATTAAGTTTTGTTGTATTTTAATCTTGCAGGAAATAGTGCATAAAATAAAAATTTTGGCCAAAAACGCCCGCTATGAAATTCTATTGTGCACGGAACTATTTATAGAAAAATTGATATCTATGTATAATCACTTAATTAAAAGCCATAAAACAGTTATAATTTTTCGATTAGATCTTTCTTCACACTTGTTAGTCCATTCTCTATATAAATATATTTTTTCGAGAAATTTTTATTCTTAGAATTTTAATGGCTATTTGAAAAAAAAGCGAACCGAAATTTTGGCGTGCAGCACGTGGTCACTTTTTGCTTTATTAGAAAATAAATTGGCTCTATAGGTTTTAATTTTAACTGTATTAGGCACGGGTGTATTGACGGGACATTTTGATACCGAAAAATTGACCAAATTAGTTTTTTCTCAAATCCCCAGTTGTTTGTTATTAGCGGTATAGTGTGGTTTACAGATATTTTAATTAGGTTTTTATTCAGACATGTTTAGCCGAGAACGTGGCTATTGGAAATGGAAGTTAAATGGAACAGTTGGGTCACCGTGTAAATTAAAATAATTTCTAAGTAGGATTTTTGTAAATTTTTCTGTTGTATTTATTTTTAAAAAAAGTTTACATATGTATTATTATTTGTGTACAAGTCTGGTCTTAAGAATCAGTGCGAAGGTTGTCTGCTACAGAACCTTGAAAATTTTTTCGTGTTGTTATTGCTTGTATCTACTATATACAGTTCCATATCTACTCTACTATATCAGTCATCTTCCTCTTTCCGTTTTCGTTCCTTATCTGCTCTTCTGTATGTTTCTGATTGGTTTATATGCTGCGAACCCCCCCTATCTTCTAGTTCGACAAGGCCCTGCGACAAGTTCCCAACACTAAAATGCCTCCCCTATAGTTCTTGTATATTCTTCTCTTTTTTATCTTCGCTAAGTTTTTTTACTGCGACCGCGCGATTCGTTTTGGTATAAAATTTTGGCAGCACCGCATACAACTGACATTTTATTAAAAAGATTCTGATGAAACCTAAAACTGAGCAAACATGTCCGAGAGCGTTTTTCACAACTGACTTTATTATGCAATTTTTATTTCTGCACCTTTTAGAACCGATCTGGGTTAGCTTCTATTTCTTATTCCTAATTTAGAACTTTTTCAGGAAAATAAGTAAACCTGGCAACACCGTACACAAAAATAGTGTTGACAGGTGGAGAAATAATGGCGGTTAATGGCGAGTTAAAACGGAATTTTCGAAAGAAAACAGCAATTTTTTTAACTGTTTTTGCCTAAATGTGTTTTGCTACAAAAAAAAATAAAAATTATTAGTGTACAGATGTGTATAAGTGAAAGTGACAAAATTTAAAGATATCCATAGAAAAAGCTTACCTAAAAGTTTAAAACTTTTTTTTTGGGAAAACCATATGAGACCGCCAAAAACTCATTTCAGATTCGTGTTCTACGACCCAAAATTAGGGTCTGTGCAAAATTTCGTCAAAAAATTCTGTTGTTCCATTAATCCGAATAACTACCGTAGATTGAGACAAAATTATCAGAATTATTGTTATAAACAATTTAATTGTTTATTTCCTTATAACTGCTCAATTGCATTGGTTTAGAGAAAAAGCTTTTCGGCAAAAAATATTTCTCACGATGTAAGGAGCAACTTTTGTCCTTACACGTTTTTTAAAATTTTTAATTTGGCCCACTCAACTCCGCGCATACGCGATGCGATACGGCGTTGGTGCCGTTGGCGGTAGGTAGCGCGGCAGATGGACGGAGATCGGGCAGCCGAGGGGGGCTGATGGCACGGAACACTAATTGTGCAAGTATAGCTTGCACTTGATCGATCTTTTCTTCCTAGTCATTAACCTCGGCGTCCTAAAAAAAACCCTTCCATAAAATCAAACTACCTGTTTCAAAACTCACTTGCTCTCTATATTAATTCTAAAAATCAACTCGCGTGCAGAGCACCCTCACAAACCCCTCATTATACAGAGCCACGCGAAAGTCAACCTTCACACATTCGTTTGTTAACAAAACCAATACAATAACCTTATCTCTAAATATGGATCACTAAGTAAGCAACGATTTCTGCTTCCTTTGCCAGCATATAATTTTACCAATTTGGGTTGAAACCCTTTTTAAATTCCACCCTTTCACAATAGATCGACGCTGTATTTTCATTGTGATACAGTCAGTCCATTGTACCAATCGAAAGCGATCGAAATGAGGGGTGGGTCATTATTTGCAACCCTTATTTCGTGTGTTGTTATAGACGTCTAGTGTTGACAGAATTATTAGTATTGAGTTACAATTGGGGATTGTCCTGATTAAGAAGTTAAATCAGATATTAGGGATTTGGAAGGGATGATGGTGTCATTTAGATTTGCATTATGTATTTGACGTCAAATCTTGTTTTTATTTACATATCATGTAGTAAAATTTACAGTTGAACAATAAGAAGTAATACAAGCAGATTCTTCTTCTTTGACTGCATCTTTCCCCAACTCTATATGGGCTCACCTTTCTAGTTAATTGCTAAGCTTTTTCTCCTGTCAAACCTTATTCCCGTAAATTATTTTTGACTCAGTCCACCCATCTCTGCTTTGGTTTTCCTCTCCCATTGTTTCCATACCCTTCTACCGATGTAATTAATACAAATAATCAGAAGAATCATCAGACTGGGATACGGGCTTCTATAATTTACTTTCCTGTATCTTTTTAGACATTTCCAAAATCTCGGTGGTTTCCCTTTATTTTTTCATTCTTAATCTTGTTTCTCCTTGTTGTCCTACATATCCATTTTAATATTCCCATTTCTATCGCACATGATCTTTTTTCATGTAATCTCTTTGCTCTGCAGAGCGTGGTTAGACCTGGAATGCTGATCATGGTACTATTGTATAAACCACTTCTGTCTTTCTATGTTTTTTACCGGTTCACGCCGGACACTTTCTTTCGATTTTTCCTTCCCGCTTGCACCCTGTGCATCGAAATCCAGCATACCATCTTCCGCGATGATGATGGAACCTATAATATATATTTAACAGTATATTGTTTTCGTTCTATAGATTTTACCAACATCAAGTTTTGAGAAAAATTCAAAACTTTAGATCAAATATTGTTGATTGTTGAATCAAACAAGAAGAGAAAACCCAGCTGCCATGAATATATTATTATATTATAATTAATAAGATGATAATGTGACTTAGTGTCTTGTAAAAAAAGGCAGACAATTTTTTATTACCGAATAAACCAAAAAACAAATATACAGATTATGATTAGCAGTATTTTTAATTTTTAAACTGAAACTAAAACGAACGTATTCATATAAACAAAAGTCGATTTAAATTTTAAATATTCAAAATATTTTTCACTTTCAGTCGGCAACGAAAGTGATGTAATCAAACGGTGTCATTGTTTTATTTTTAAATTGGCTTTATTTCCGTAAATAACAACAATATTGGGAATTTTTTATAGAGTTTAAAATTTATTGGAACCTGGAAATATCTTTTAATTGGTTGATTTATGCTTTTATGTATTTTTAACGAGTCGGAAATAGCAGTAATTGTGATATTTTGATTTTTGTTTTAAAGGAAGTAATCAGCTCCCTCCCTTACTATTTTGTTTTTTTAACTATAATAGCAATATCCAATGTATAGATACGTAAAAAAGCCTGTTTTTATCTGAGACAGTCCACGTAGACTTCAAGCCTAAGAACTAACCCGTGGGCGTCTATAGACAAGGGAAATGTAATCTATCGACACGGGATTTAAAGGATTGGTGGTTGGGAGGGGAAGAGAAAACGTCTGCAGGCAATTTGTTTCATAATCTGGAGACCATAGGTATGAATGAGCGAGAGAAGTGAGACGTTCTAGGCTTTTGTAGCTGGACAGTAAAGGGATGCATACGTAACGCGCCTCTTGTTGTTAATATAACAGAAGCTGGGCGCATTTCCTATGAACGTGTGTGTTCACATCGTTCATCACAACTTCGGAATGAGAAAGTTTTCGGCCAAATGAATTCCGAGATGCTTGAATGCTGATCAGAATCGCATTCGATTGACAACGTTGAAGGAAAACTGCCGTTTTCCTGATTACACACAGAGCAGTCCAAAGATTGGAAGCATTCTGGTTCTCCTGGACCCAAAAAATACCATATTCAAAAATCGGCTGGCAAGATTCTTGCTTCAGATTTTTGGGACAAAGATAGGATAATATCTGATAGATTATTTTGAACACGGTTGAAGAAACGCGGGAGCATATTATACTGGGTTGCTAGCTAAATTACGTGAGAAAATTGTGGAAAACGCCGCGGAAAACTTGCCCAAGGTGTGCTCTTTTTGCACACACAAGTCGTTGATTGCACTGCAAAAAATTGATGAAATTGGTTTTGAATTGGTTGACCACCGTATCATAATCTAATTATCTAGATATATTATCATATTATTATCGTATATATCTAATATTCTCCGAATCAAGTACCGTCAGACTATTATTTGTTCCCAAAACTCAAAGAACACTTGAAAGATAAAAAAATTTTGACTAATGACGAAGCCATGTGCCGTTGATTTGCATACCAAGACAAGGAATGTTTTAAAAAATTTTAAAATTACTTTATGACCGTTCTGCTAAATGTGTAAGTCTTGTTGAAGATAATGTTGAATAAATATAATTTTGTTTTGAAATATTGTGGCGTTTTATATGGTAGGCTTAGTCCTTATCATTACTCCTCGTATTAAAAAAAAATACCAAAACTTTTTCTACAAAAGCATTAAAAATATGCAGGTATACATGTTGCATCTTCAAAATATAGTAAAAGCTGCAAATTTTAAATGTATAAATCAATAATGTCCACCCGTGTAACTTCGAAACTCCGACAGATTTTAAAAATTCTATAATTAAAACAAAATTATGCAGATCACAGGTAATAAGTATTACATTCGAGTAGTAAAGGTTGATGCTCCCCGAGTCTCCGCATGCGCAGTAGGGTCGACCTTGAACGCCCAGGTGTGCTATTGTTATTTGGCCTTGATATGCGCAGGTGTTATTCCAAGGTCAAGGTCAAGAACTTGGCCTTGAACGCGAGCAGATGTTTCTTTGTTTGGTGATGACCAGGTGTACGATGCTTATTGCAAGGTTACATTTGCGGTGCATATTTTCAATGAATGCGAGCAGCTGTTTCTTTGCTTGGTGATGACCAGGTGTACGACGCTTATTTCAAGGTTACATTTGCTTGGCCTTGAACGCGAGCAGATGTTTCTTTGTTTGGTGATGACCAGGTGGACGACGCTTATTTCAAGGTTACATTTGCGGTGCACATTTTCAATGAATGCGAGCAGATGTTTCTTTGTTTGGTGATGACCAGGTGGATGACGCTTATTTCAAGGTTACATTTGTGATGTTAGTTTACCTTGAGTTATTACTGGGGTGTAACATGTTTTGGTATGAAGATCGAGTGGGGGGTCTAAATGTGGATCGGTATAAATGAGGGTAGGGGGGGTTAAATTTTAGTATAGAACATTGTGTTGAGTAAAACGGTTCAAGCAAGTTAATTTGAAAGTCATGGCGTACGTGTGTGAAAATTGTGGTAAATCATTTACTCGGAGTTATAATATGTTACGACATAAACGAGAATCGTGCGTAGCACGATTTGAAAATATGCATGGTGGAAAACAGCGAAAAGTTGACGATGGGGCATCAACATCCGAGGTGCGTACTTGCACTTGCTGCAATATAACCATACCAGCAAATCGAATGGCAGCTCATCAAAGAACAATACACCATAAAAGTAATGCATGTTCACCAATATCAGCTGGTGTTGAGCTAGTGTCCAGTGCTTTTAGAAATAGGATTGCCACATACCGTATATCAAGTGATAATGAACATACTGACTATTCATTATTTTTTGATGAAATTAAAGCAAAAGTGTTAGAGGTAGTAAGTGACCTAGTAAGAGTGCGTTGTGCTTTGAAAGTTAATATGGTGGTTGTTGGTCGGTATCTGTTACCAACACAAGATAATATGTACAGTGACAAGTCATTTAATACACGCAATGAAATTGTTACTTCAGGAAGCGATTTGGAAGAAATATATCAATCATTAGTGGAAGCCATGAAGACTCAATCGACTGAGTTTCAGGAAAAAGATTCAGGTATGTTATAAATTAACGACTAAAAATAAAATAAATACTTATGTCAATCTTTTTGTGTTTTCGTAGGTTGGGCTCTGGAAAAAATTCTATACCTGGAAGTAAATGTCAATGAATATAAACCTTTTGGTGGATCTTCATATATAAAGCTACCCCGTTTCATCGAATTGAAAAAAGCCATCATCAATGTGATTAATCAAGATGAGTGTTGTTTTGCGTGGTCAATCGTGTCTGCTTTGTGCCCCACCACTAGAATGGCATCACAGATTCGATCTTATCCACACTATTCAAGAGTGCTGAATTTTACAGGTATAGACTTTCCAGTAAAGTTGTGTGATATATCAAAATTTGAAGAAATGAATAATATTTCAGTTAACGTTTATGGTTTGCAAAAAATTTTCGAAAATAATATGTTAAAGTACGAAGTTGTCGGTCCATTAAGGTATTCGGGTAGAAAACTTAACAGACATGTCAACTTGTTGTTAATAACAAAGGATTGTAGTATTAAAGATGATGATGAACATATTTGTGATACGCGTTGTTCTAAAAGTCATTATTGTTGGATAAAAGACTTATCGAAATTATGTTCCAGTCAAATTACATCGCGTAGAGATAAAATGTATTTTTGTGATGGTTGTTTGATATATTTTAGTTCACCATCATCTTTGATATCACACCAAAAAAATGACTGTAACCACAAATATTCATTAACACCATCACTAAATTTAAAAATAGATAAATTTGGAAGGAGTGTAAGTGAAAATATATTAAAATTTGACAACATAGAAAAGCAAATGCGTGTACCGTTTGTCGTTTACGCGGATTTTGAATCGGTGCTTAAACCACTGGATACAGTGGAACCAAATCCCACAAATTCTTACTTAGTCAAAAGCATCAAACATGAACCGTATTCTTTTGCGTATTTAATTAAGTGCTCCTTTGACGATTCGATTTCAAAATTTGAGCTCTACCGGGGAAACGACGCAGCCCAGGTTTTCGTTTCTCGACTTGAAAGTGATTTAAGATCTCTTTACAATACATACTTAAGAGATATAAGAGCAATGGAAACTTTAACGGCTGACCAAATAGCGGAGTTCAATAATGCCACAAAATGTGGTATATGTGAACGACCTTTTGAAAATAATAATTGTAAAGTAAAGGACCACTGTCACATAACTGGGAAAAAAAGACCTGGTGCTGCTCATTCGATTTGCAATTTAAATTATAAGTTACCCAATTTTATTCCAATTATATTTCATAACTTGAGCGGGTACGATTGCCACATGTTTATTAAAGAGTTGTGTCGTCACGGAGACAAGATCGATGTTTTAGCTCAAAGCAAGGAAAAGTATATTTCGTTTACGAAAAGTATTTACGTTCACGATTATGTCGATAATAAAAGTGGGACAATAAAGAAAAAATATTTGAAATTGCGGTTCATCGATAGTTTTAAATTTCTATCAACGTCACTGGAAAATTTGGGTAATGGATTAGCTGTGGGTAGTTTCAGGGAAACAGGAAAATATTTTTCTGATAATGAGCAGTTTAATTTAATGCGCAAAAAAGGTGTTTTTCCCTATAGTTTTATCGATTCAATGGAGAAAATGAACCATCCAACTTTACCCACAAAAAATCAGTTTTATGATAGTTTGTCAGAGGAGCACATTAGCGATGAAGATTATGACAGAGCTAAAAAGGTGTGGGACACATTTAATTGTAAGAATTTGGGGGACTATTCGGATTTATATTTGAAATCTGATGTTTTATTATTAACCGATGTTTTTGAACAGTTTCGCGATACTTGTTTAGAAACGTATAAACTGGATCCAGCACAGTACCATACCCTTCCAAGTTATTCGTTTGATTGTATGTTGCGTATTTCTAAGGTAGAGTTAGAGCTATTGACTGATATCGACATGGTTCATTTTTTCAAAAAAGGTATTCGAGGCGGTATAAGTCAGTGTTCAGAAAGGATGCACGCTGCCAACAACATATATGTACCAAACTACGATCCTAACGAACCATCATCTTTCATTGTTTATCTTGATGCAACAAATCTGTACGGTCATAGTATGTCGCAAGCATTACCATTTGGCGGCTTTAGATGGTTATCAGAGCATGAAATTTTAAATTTAAATATTATGGATGTGGATGATAGTGGTCCAGAAGGATACGTTTTGGAAGTTGACGTTCATTATCCGGATACGCTATATGATGACCATTCCGACTTACCCTTTTTAGTTGAAAATATTGTACCACCCACGGAATCGGCAAAATTTTCAAAGTTAATTCCGAATTTAAACGATAAAAGGAAATATATCATTCATTACCGAACATTAAAACAAGCAATCAATAACGGCCTAATGGTAATGCAAACACACAGAATTTTAAAATTTAATCAATCCCCGTGGTTAAAGACATATATCGACTTAAATACAGATTTGCGCAATAGGGCAACAACAAAGTTTGGTAAAGACACTTTTAAATTAATCATTAATGCTGTTTTTGGCAAGACCATGGAAAATGTGGAGAATCGTAATGATATAAAACTAGTTACCCGATGGGAAAATGACAGGAGTAAAATTGGGGCACGAGCATTAATTTCTCGTCCTTATTTTAAAAGTTCAACGGTTTTTAATAAAGAATTCGTTGCCATTCATATGGATCGATTAAAGGTAACTTATAATAAACCAATTTATATCGGATTTTCCATACTGGACATGTCGAAAACAGTAATTTATGATTTTTTCTACTCATTCATTAAAGCAAAATTTGGCAAAAATGCTTCTTTACTGTATACCGACACAGATTCGTTAATATTAAAAATTTACACCGAAAATTTTTATCGTATAATTGCAGAAAATCCGGATAAATTCGATACATCCAATTATACCGAAGGAAATATTTTTAACATAAAAAAAAGTCTGTCAGTAGTAGGTAGAATGAAGGATGAATTTCCAGGTGATCCAATAATAAGTTTTTATGGTACCGGAGCCAAAGCTTATTACATAAACTCAATCAGTAGCGAAATTAAAAAAGCGAAAGGTATAAAAAAACGTGTAATTGAAAAACAGCTTCACCTGGAAGATTATCGGAATATCGTAGAACGTGGTGGTCAGATATTTCGAAAAATGAAAACCTTTCGAAGTTATAAACACGACGTTTATACCGAAATAATTAATAAAGTTGCTTTATCTCACCACGACGATAAACGTTATATTATACCATCAACAACAAAAACTCTACCTTGGGGGCACCCAGACATAAAGTTTTACGAAACAAACCCTGAAGATAACCTAAATATGTTAATACAAGCTATGCAAAGTTTTTTACCCGAAAATATTAGTTATAATTAGAAAAATGTTGGAAAGCCTGTGTTTTAGAAAAATAAAAAAATATTAACTCCAATGTCACGTAGTTTTATTAACCACTATAGTAATAGCAATAGTTGAAATTGTATAACGCAGGATAGTAAAATACATAGATAATTGTTTCAATAATATGTTGTTTTATTTTACAATATAGTAATAAAGTTACAAAAATAAAAATTAATTAATGTCTGGCTTATAAACTTCTCGTAGCATCCATTGTCTTCTCAACATATCAGATCTGCTAATCGGCCCTCGTCGACACATCAGCGTTCCACAGTAATGACACTTAACAATCCTTACTCTCAACAATTCAATGTAACTGTAAGATTGCATGTGGTCAGTCCAAATATATACTTCTCTTTTACAATTATAGCAAACAGCAGAAATTATTATTTGTGCTCCTGAAAAAGTCTCAGCTGGACGACTGTTATCTTGATCTGCGGGCAACATTATAGTTTCTGATAATAGGCATCGAAGGAAAGAGAGTGTCTATAAATATGGGTTGTCTGGGTCATATAACCTTGAGAGCACAAACAATAACAGAAGTAAGGACACACGATTACCTTGAAAATATGTCCTTGAATCGCTGTTTAGCCGTAGAACGCAACCTTGTAAGTTGAATGAACTTGTTTGGCCTCCAAAGCATCAACCGTCAGATAGAGTGGGGGAGTTTATGGTGGGGTGATAAGTATAAATTTGGTTTGCTAGGCAGAGCATTTCATAGTTCGCTAGAACAGTTCGCCAAGTAAATACATTTGTCAGTTTAGTGCAGTGAGTTAGTTAGAAAAATGAATTCCGGTAGTGAGTCATTGTTAAATGCGTTTAACTTGGATGGAAGTATCCAAGCAGAGTTGATGGGGCAGGACGTTATTGACCTGCTGACCCCGGGTGTGTTTGACGAGTGGCACAATGACGACGTGCTAAACACTGCGTTTGTGGAAGAAGAGAATGTGGGTGAAGAGAATGTGGGTGAAAAAAAAGTAGCTTCGGCGGTTGATTACGTCAACAACTGGACGGAGAAGGACGGCGGGCGCATCAATATCATAAGTGATGTGGTGGTAAAGAAGGCGAGGCGGCAACCCACTACGAAGTTGGAAAAGCTGCTGAAATTGCCAAAGACAGCCGGCAGCAATAAAAGTCAATTTTATGCAGCTATGGAGGGTGAACAGAAGAAGAAGAAGAAATTCGTGTTCAAGCGACCAACAGTGCCAGTCCAATACCCCGATTTTTTGGAGACGTCACAACCACCGAAGCCTCTGTCACCGGTCGTCATAATTAATGAAGGCCCAAACTCGACAACGCCCGAGCCGCCGCAGTCCATGCCTCCGATGGTGTTGGTGGCCGACGCTGACGAAAAATCGCCGATCGCGGGTGCACCACTATCACCAACAATAGGACGTGGGAAGTGCCGCAAACCGGTCAAGATGCGATGCAAGCGATCGTACGAGGAATCGCAGCAGTCAACAACAACTGCTGAAGAGCCGGACTGGTTGAACGAGTTTTCGGCGAGCCAAAAGTGCGTCTTCTCCGCGGCGTATAGTGCTAGGGAAAAACTACTACGAGAACTAAAAAAGTGTGATAGTGATGAGGTGGACTTTGAAAGACAAATGAATGAACTGCGGGTGAAAATGGAGGAAAATAAAAGGACAAGAGAGAAGTGCGTTAAAAGACTCGAAGCAATAAATAATTTAACGTATAAGAAGTAGTTTTAGAATTTTATTGTAAATATAGAGTTAAGTTATTTTTGTAATAGTAATGTATATATATATATATATATAAGTAAAAGAAAATGTTTTTGTATATATGATAATAAAAAAAAGTTAAATGAAACAATATTTTTTATTTCTAAAATAAGTATACGGAAGTTACACACAAAAATAGTGTAAAAATGCAAAATAGAAAAAACGAATAGACGGAAAATGTAGGGCCGTAACTTTAGGTGTGTAATCGTTAGATGCACACAACTTAAGTATGCGATAAAGTGTTATGTCTGTGAAGAGAGGCTACCCGTTACAATGCCCAAAAACATGCATCTAATTTGTAATAAAATGTGAATTTTACTACAAGTAAGATAATAGACCAAACTCTCAGCTTTTCGTAGAGAACTTACTAGAAATTTAGCTAGTTCTAACGTACGGTAAGAACGTACATGTCTTTACAGAGTAACACAATATTTTCCAAAAGAAATTAATTCTTGAGAAATATCATGTTACATGAGATGTGACATGAATCAACTACAAACTACGATCAAATATTTTGTAGTCCTGAAAAGGACTGATTTTGTCGGGGTAGGTCGGGGCGGGCATGGTTCCGGGATCAGTTGGTGGAATCCGCTGGACCATCTTCATCCTGATGGTCCGTGATCCACCAAGTGGATGAATCGGCCGGACCGTCATGATCTTCCGGCGGCGGTGGTGGTACCCAATCGGTACTGGAGTCCGGCTCCATCTCGTCAGCCGACAACTCTGCATCGTCGTTGGGCAGTTCGACTCCCCAATCGAACTCAGGTTCTTCGAGTGGTCGCAGATCATCCTCGTCCCACTCGATAGCATCCAATATGCCCTGCTCTATGTCGTCAAAGTCATCAAAGACTTGTTCGTCGACTTCGTTCATGTCGACCGTCTCGTCGCTCCAAATCGACGAACCACGACTTAATGGACGTTCAGGATTCATATTTAGATCTGGTAACTATCAGATTTAAAAATGAAGTGATTCTGTGACTCGCTCGCAACCGCTTAAATAGAGATAATCTACCCCCTCCACCACTCCATCCCCACCTTTTCACCTCTAACAAACTAGAGTTTATTATACAAATGCCCTCCATCCAAAAATGATACTGGCGGACTTCACTGTCGAAAACTGCTTTTAGTTCTCAAAAATGGTGTAATTGTGTTGTGGAAATGTGACCGACAAAGAAACGAAATGACCTCGGAAATTGGTTAAGGGCTGTAAAAGAAACGTTTTAGTCTAATAAAATTTTTGCATAAAATGTCGGGAAATGCCTTAAAAAAATTTATGAAAATGCTAAAAAAATTGAAAATCTTTATTTCTAATTTTTTTCAAATTTGAAAAATGCCAAAAAATAGTTTAAATGAGTCCAAATCTTTTGTGACTTACACTTTTTCCGTAAAGTGTTGGGAAATGCCATAAAAAAATTATGAAAAAAAATTATGAAAAACGTTCATAATTTGTTAAGGCATTTCCCGACACTTTACAGCAAAGGTGTAAATCACAAAAGATTTGGACTCATTTAAACTATTTTTTGGCATTTTTTAAATTTGAAAAAAATTAGAAATAAAGATTTTCAATTTTTTTAGCATTTTCATAAATTTTTTTAAGGCATTTCCAGACATTTTATGCAAAACTTTTATAAGACTAAAACGTTCCTTTTAGTGCCCTTAATCCATTTCCGAGGTTATTTTTTTAAAATTCCAAAAAATAAGTATGTCGGTTCCAATCGACATAATAACTACTATACTTTCATAATTTTTTTAAGGCATTTCCCGACACTTTACAGCAAAAGTGTAAATCACAAAAGATTTGGATTCAGTTAAACTATTTTTTGGCATTTTTTAAATTTGAAAAAAATTAGAAATAAAGATTTTCAATATTTTTAGCATTTTCATAAATTTTTTTAAGGCATTTCCCGACATTTTATCGAAAACTTTTATAAGACTAAAACGTTCCTTTTAGTGCCCTTAACCCATTTCCGAGGTTATTTTTTAAAAATTCCAAAAAATAGCTAACGCCATCGGTAGCTAACTTCACTCTGGTAGCTAACGCCCAGATCTTCTGAGACTAAGGTTCCGCCATATCTACTGCACTATTTTTGCGAATTTTAAAGAAATGACCTCGGAAATTGGTTAAGGGCTGTAAAAGAAACGTTATAGTCTAATACAATTTTTGCATAAAATGTCGGGAAATGCCTTAAAAAAATTAATGAAAATGCTAAAAAAATTGAAAATCTTTATTTCTAATTTTTTTCAAATTTGAAAAATGCCAAAAAATAGTTTATATGAGTCCAAATCTTTTGTGACTTACACTTTTTCCGTAAAGTGTTGGGAAATGCCTTAAAAAAATTATGAAAAAAAATTATGAAAAACGTTCATAATTTTTTAAGGCATTTCCCGACACTTTACAGCAAAGGTGTAAATCACAAAAGATTTGGACTCATTTAAACTATTTTTTGGCATTTTTTAAATTTGAAAAAAATTAGAAATAAAGATTTTCAATTTTTTTAGCATTTTCATAAATTTTTTTAAGGCATTTCCAGACATTTTATGCAAAACTTTTATAAGACTAAAACGTTCCTTTTAGTGCCCTTAACCCATTTCCGAGGTTATTTTTTACAAATTCCAAAAAATAAGTATGTCGGTTCCAATCGACATAATAACTACTATACTTTCATAATTTTTTTAAGGCATTTCCCGACACTTTACAGCAAAAGTGTAAATCACAAAAGATTTGGACTCATTTAAACTATTTTTTGGCATTTTTTAAATTTGAAAAAAATTAGAAATAAAGATTTTCAATATTTTTAGCATTTTCATAAATTTTTTTAAGGCATTTCCCGACATTTTATCGAAAACTTTTATAAGACTAAAACGTTCCTTTTAGTGCCCTTAACCCATTTCCGAGGTTATTTTTTAAAAATTCCAAAAAATAGCTAACGCCATCGGTAGCTAACTTCACTCTGGTAGCTAACGCCCAGATCTTCTGAGACTAAGGTTCCGCCCTATCTACTGCACTATTTTTGCGAATTTTAAAGAAATGACCTCGGAAATTGGTTAAGGGCTGTAAAAGAAACGTTATAGTCTAATACAATTTTTGCATAAAATGTCGGGAAATGCCTTAAAAAAATTAATGAAAATGCTAAAAAAATTGAAAATCTTTATTTCTAATTTTTTTCAAATTTGAAAAATGCCAAAAAATAGTTTATATGAGTCCAAATCTTTTGTGACTTACACTTTTTCCGTAAAGTGTTGGGAAATGCCTTAAAAAAATTATGAAAAAAAATTATGAAAAACGTTCATAATTTTTTAAGGCATTTCCCGACACTTTACAGCAAAGGTGTAAATCACAAAAGATTTGGACTCATTTAAACTATTTTTTGGCATTTTTTAAATTTGAAAAAAATTAGAAATAAAGATTTTCAATTTTTTTAGCATTTTCATAAATTTTTTTAAGGCATTTCCAGACATTTTATGCAAAACTTTTATAAGACTAAAACGTTCCTTTTAGTGCCCTTAACCCATTTCCGAGGTTATTTTTTAAAAATTCCAAAAAATAAGTCTGTCGGTGTATGATTTAAACACTTAATGCTTCTCTCACCCAAAGTAACACAATTTTTCCATCGAGAAATATCTTCTTTAGGAAACACTGTGTTTAACTACAAACTACGATCAAATACTTTGTAGTCCTGAAAAGGACTGATTTTGTCATGGGGGCAGGCAGGGTTGTCGTATGAGGAGCTTTATTTGTAATAGGAATTTAAGTCCTATTGCAAATAAGGCATGAGCGCCGGTGAGCGACGGAAAACAGTCTATCCCGACACCGACGACACCTCGAGTGGTTCCGCAGCCATTCACTTCGTGCCCCGACTGTATAATGGCCCGATATGAACCTCGCACCTATCTGTCGCCTAAATCCTGTGTAGCAGTACATACACAAGGGGGGGAAGGGACCACATTTTACGTAGTTGAACAAGATGCAATATCTAGGTCTCAACCTACGCATGCGGCGTACACCCCTATGTTGCGCATTATGTACCACTGCCTGGTCGTCATCGCTGGAATAACCATTGTCTGAACTTGACGACATCTTGGCTTCGAGTGAATTCCATTTTCGACATCACGACTTATATACTTTCTTTTCCCCACCCCCCTCCTAAATTTCTCTCTATTTTTCGCCTCATAACCTTATTTACCAAAGCCCCACATTTCAAGTATTAAAATAAGCCAATCGTAAAAATAAAACGCAAATATGTCCTTTATAAGTTTATTTTCAATATGTAAAATACATAATTTGGAGAATTACATAACTTCAAACTAATGTATTGATTTGTTAGTAACAGAACCATTAAGTATATTGTAGCTAAAAAATGCATCGTGAATAACTAACGCGTACACTTTAATGTCTTTAGGAAATTTACTTTTGCGTGTTTCAAACTCCAATTTCACGTCCACTGTGGACGTCCTCACGGCTTCTGGTTGGTGACTGCAATCGATTACGAATAACGGATTTTTCAGATAGTCGGCAAAACTCATCATAGGATCGCTCAGTTCTCGCTGGTAGTAGCTAGCTTGAAAATTCTCATAATTATAATAGGCTGCGGCATACAGTTTCTTTGAAAAATCTAAATTCCATCTTTCGTAGGGAAATACGGCAGAGTTCAGATAGAGCCTAATATCACTTATATCGGCCGTTGTAAATTGTGTGCTATCTTTTGCTCTGTTGTCGGACGAGCTAGTTGGTTGAAAACCGATAATCAAATATCTCGGTTTTTCGAGACTCGTGCTAGTTCTTAAGGCCCAAACGTCTGACGATGTTTCTCTCAAAGAAGGTAGCTCGTAAAGATCCCATTTACGGTAAGCCATTGGAACGTTTGCGTTACTGCCACCTTTATTCATGCGTGATAATATCTTTAACTTCTGTCGATCGTCTGGAATAATGTGACGAATTTTCCATTCAATTTTTTCAATTGAAATGTCTGCATCTACTTCGCCGATATAGCAATTGTTGAAAGTGCGGGCGATAATTAAAATCAACTCTTGCTTGACGTTAAAAATACCCTTTGAATAATCCTCTGCGAAACCCATGAGATATTTTAGAGGAAGCTTGCCGGAGAACATGTTACTTGTGGAATCTAGTATCCCTTGATTTGCTTCGTCTAGACCCCATCCACATGCCATGAGAGCTCTATTTTGTGCGGCACCCAATGACACCATAGTTTTCATCGTTGTGGTAATTCCTGGTTTCCGAACGACGGCAACTTGCTCCCCTCCCATTTCATAACGACATTCGTCGAATAGAAAGGCGATGGCATTATTTGATAGATAACATTTTTTACTAACATCTTTGGGTTTAAATGTTCCTTCGATGTAAATGTAACTATCCGATATATCCAAAATGATATCTTGAAAGTGTACAGGTATACGAATTTCATCGGAATTGCGGAATGTTGGAGAACCGTAAGGTTTATATGTGTGTTCTTGAAAACTAATAATGGAGTTATCAAAAATGGGTTCGGTAAAAACTTCGATTTTGTCACTGCTAGCGGCCATCATTTTCTAATTTTTCTCACTTTCAAACCGATCGATTGTAGAAATTTGCAATCTTTCGCGGAGAGCTGGCGATTGCTGTGCGGATGTGTTTTCGATCGTCCGTCTGACTTGCGAATGAACCTTGACTGTGTTGTCTGCTTACTTTTATGTCGTTTAACTGAATCTTGAATTGTTGACAGCTTATGCAGTTGACGGTTAAAGCAAAAACCCATTATACGATTTTTTTCAACTCTAGTTTAACTATTATTTTCTCACCTCGAAAATCGATCAAATCACCGCTATCGTCCAAGATGCGTAGAGTAATGTTGTCGATAAACTGACGACCATCCGGCATTATCGGCATATAAATATTATTTTGCGGTTCTTTAGAGATTTTGTAACCGGGTTCGACGTCAATATCAAATTCAAATAACGTATGACTTTCCAAAGAATTCAGGTATGCTCCGGAAATTATATTACAATCCACACGTACGATGCGCACTTTCATTATGTCCACGATGGTACTTGATTCGTGTCTTTGTCCACCTTGCAGCAACACAGAGCCAAATCCGAGCACTTTGCCGATACTATTGCTACCTCGGAAATCGATGCTATATTTTGACTTTAGCTCACATTTTAACGTATTATTATTGGCTGTTAATGAAAATAAATCGGCACCAACTTCATTGCATGACTCTTTTAAAGCGGTGTACATGGCTTTTGCTATTTCATTAATTTCGTAAGCTCCTGGTGGAATCCTTAAATGCTTTGGTATAGCTGTTTTCAAATGGCTGAATGAATTATTGCTTTCGTCGATATTAAAAATCGAATTATATGTGTAAAATCCCAGCAGTGCAACTCCATATTTGCTTGTTGTATTTAACTCGATGGGTGGGTAAAAATCCGCACTTAAGACACTTGAATGTCCTGTTAGAGTGAATGTGTAAGACATGACTGACCACGAAACTATTTGTGTAGCTATTTTATTGCTGTTTGCAACAGTTAAATGGATTTAAGCTGAAGCGTTGCTTTATTCCTTTGGACGTTTTTAAACTGTTTTCTGCCTTTATATTCACATCGTTAATTTTGCAATAACAACAAAATATTTTTTTTGGTATCGGTCCATCGCCCTCGTCCGAATCTGAATTATTGCTATTATAATGTTCGAAACAGTATTGATATTTCAATATATCGACGTCACTTTTTAGGTGATTAGGTAACCTATCCCAAACTAGTGCTATTTCATTTGGAGCTAATGCGATCAACACTTCTTTGGGCGTATTTTCTAACTGTTCAGCTGTCATTTTTTGTAATCCTCCGACTTCACGATATGCTTTAAGTGATAGCAACATTTTGGTGTAGTTGTCACGTTCCATTTGGGGTGTCAAAGACATACTTTTTTATGATTGTAAAAGAAACTTCAAACACAAATGTCCACACCAGACTGTTCCAAATTCTTGTTGACGGTCGTATGTATAGTAAATTTTCTTCGTCGCTTCGGAACCCATCTGCAGATATCGTACCAATTCCATAGGTGGGGGTAAATCACCGAAACTATCGTAGTATGTTACATCAGAATTGCTTTTTCTATATGCTACCCAATGAGTCCCTACACCCGACATACTATCCAAATTTATAATGGCGGCCTCATAACGTTTGGGACCGCGTACAGGTAATGAATCTCTCATATATACGCCTCGAAAGTGTGGTATTTTCATTTTTAAGGCGTACTTTTCTATATCAATATTGGATAGTGGTCTTTGAGGTAGGGATTCTATTAGTTTTTTGATTTCTTATTTTTGCTGTTGTTTATAAATAATCCCAAACCTGTGCGATATGGTTTCAAATATAATCCATTTCCTCTTGAACTTAGATGTAAGCCGGTACCTATTTTTTCTGCAGTCGACTTTTTTACTGCTTTTACGGCACGCACGATGCCTGCTGCACCACCTGCTAATGAACCTAAGGCGGATAGTCCTGCAAATATTGGTATTAACGGTAATATCCCCCCAGTCTTCGGAATTGGAATGATTCTAGGCGTGCGAATTTTTCGTTTGCCACCGGCTATTCTTAGGGATTTACGTGCAGCTACTGCAGCTATTTTCGATGCTTTCATGATATTTTTCTCGATAAGTTTTTTCCCACCAGCTTTTAACAATTCTGATCGAACGGGTCGTCTAATAGATGATCCAAAAGCTACTTTGTGTACTCGCTTATGTTTACCGACGCCATTTCCTTTAGTGTGGCGGCGGCGGCGCTGGAAGCGACGTTTACCTCTAGTGGATGCTTTTCTCGATTTTGATGATGATACACCCATACCAAAACGTTGTTTCGCTTTCATAATGTTGGTTACCAACCAAGCTGCAGCTTTTTCACCAGCGCTAGAGTCTTTAGATTTTACTCTTTTCCACGCGCTTTGCTCGAGTTCCTGATCTGCTTGGTGGCGAGCACTTAAATTTTCACTATTACGCAAATAGGCTAAATCGTGTTTTTTGCATGCGACATCCAAAGAATTAATTCCTTGATCTCCTCTTGCCACACGTTTTACTATTTTCGTCCCGGGCCCGCAATACTGATAGCCTGGAATGTGTAACTCGAACGGTAGCCTATTAATTACTGAAGTAACAATACCGCTTCCAGTCTTACTTGATAAACGAGACCGTCTACTTCGTCTGACGAGCGACATCTGAATGATAGTTTACGTGAAAGTTCAGTATAAAATATAGATTTTGTTAAGATGCGTATCGTCAATCTTAAACAAAAACTTCCCGTCGATAATCTCGATGTAAAGGTCGGCTCTGGACTAGAACAAAAATTATTTAAAAGACATGGTCCTTTGCTACCGTCATCTATTCGTGGATTATTAATAGGACCTTCAAACTGTGGAAAAACAAATGTTATGATTTCGCTGCTTACTCACCCATCGGGACTGCGTTTCGAAAATGTTTATATCTACTCAAAGTCGCTCTATCAACCAAAATATGAATATTTAAAGACAATTTTATCTCCAATCAAAGGTCTTGGCTACTACGCTTTTAGCGACGCAAATAACATTGTGGAACCGTCAGATGCTAAACCTAATTCAATATTTATTTTTGATGACGTTATGTGTGAGAAACAGGACGTTATAAGATCGTATTTTAGCATGGGACGTCACAAAAATGTGGATGCCTTTTACTTGGCGCAAACGTATTCTCGTGTTCCTAAGCAGCTCGTCCGGGATAATGCCAACTTCATTATTATGTTTAAACAAGATGAGATGAATATGAAACATATATTTTCCGATCACGTTTCACCCGACCTGACGTTTACACAATTTCAAGAGATGTGTGCTAAATGTTGGGATAATAAATATGGTTTTTTAGTTATTGACAAGGATAGTGATGTAAATTCGGGCAGATACCGCAAGGGATTCGATAGTTATATATTCCTATAATAATAACTTGGATAATCATTTCATCGTTGAACGGTGCTTTGAAAGCATCATGAATGAAGAAATCGAATTAAAACGAAAGCTACTGGAAACTACAAATGCGGTTAGAAAAAAATTTAAACAAATTAAAGCAGCTAAAGTGCAGAATGAACATGATTTGGAAAAGTTTTATGAACCAGTTTCTAAACCACTAGAATCTATATCTAAAGCCGTAAAGCAGCAGCAGCAGCAGTACGTAACTAAAAAATCAAGTACTACGACTAAACCACAAAGTCGGAGTAGCAGCAGCAGCAGCTCGGTGGGAATGGCGAAAATGTTTGAAGAACATCCAACAGAAGCGGATTTTGAAACATCTACACCGATTCCTACACCGAAACGTGGAAATCGTGGGTCACTGTTCGAAACCCCTTCCCCTTCAACGATAACATCATCTCACACATCACCACACACATCAAGTGGTAGCAGTTCAGCCGCAAAAACTATTCAAGATTATTTAAATGGATTAAAATTGGAGCCATCTCATTATGATACCGTGTATGGTGTACGCTTTGGTAAAAAAGAAAATAAATCAACAAAATATATTGGCAACTTAGTGGTTCGTTTTCTAACAAACGGAAAGATGGTGTTATACAAGAACAAAACAAACATTGCTGAATTCGATGGAACGGCTGATCTTTACGATTTGATTTTTCTAAAAAATCCACCACTCCTAGGTAATGAAGACGAAATTAATCTAGATGTACTTCGAAAATACCAAACCATTTTGAAATTGACCGATGCGGCATACGACGGTTATGACAAGAAACGTGGTTTAAGAGAAACCCGATGGAGAAAATATTTACGAATCATAAAACCGCTAATTACGGGAACTAAACTGGGTGGTGGTGGTGGTGTAGGAAGAAAAAAAGGCGACAACAAAATCCAACTACCAGCAAAAAAGCGCCTATCGTCGAAATCATCTCAATATGTTTATTGGAATAAACCTAAGGAGTTAGTGGATAGATTACGATTATTGTGGGGGTCAAAAGTAGCTGGACATACCGGACATGATAATGAGATTATGTCAATTATGGAAGAGCTTCGAGAAGAAGGAATAATATATTAAGTTTTGCACGTAGTTGCCATCCTCAGTGTCTGATAAGACGTGGAACCTTATAATATGGATCCTAGCCGAGAAAAAATTAAAGTCGTAAATGAATTACATAGGACAGCAAGGAAAAATTTTGTTAGAAGACGTACAGTCATAAAAGGATATCGAGATTTGTGGCAAATTGATTTGGCGGAAATGCAGCAATATGCTACTGACAATGATGGTTACCGTTACATTGTTGTATGTATAAACTGTTACTCCAAATTCGTGTACACCAAAGCAGTTAAGAATAAGACCGGTGTTGAAGTTACGAATGCCATGAAAAGCATCATTGAAGAAGCATCATATGCACCAAACAATTTACAGAGTGATCAAGGAAAGGAATTTTATAATAGCACCTTTCAAGCCCTCATGAAAAAATATAATATAAACCATTATTCCACATATAGCACGAAAAAAGCGGCAATTGTTGAGCGTGTTATAAGAACTTTGAAAAATAAGTTATATAAACAATTCTCGGCTAGAGGTTCTTACAGATGGTTACAAATATTACCAGCTATAACGAAGACCTATAATAACACTAAACACCGCACCATTGGAATGAAGCCTAACAGTGTAAAAGAGGATACCCCTATTAAAGCATATGACTATTTGAAAATTGCTCCGAAGAAAAAAAAATTTCATTTGGGTGACGTTGTTCGCATTAGCAAGTACAAAGGTGTATTTGACAAAGGATATACGCCTTCCTGGTCCACGGAACTGTTTGAAATAGCAAAAGTTAATATTACAAATCCACCCACCTACTTGCTGCAATCATTGGAAGGTCAACCTATTAAAGGATGTTTTTACGAAGCAGAACTGCAAAAGACAGCTAGCCCTGGTGTTTATTTAGTTGAGAAAATTCTTAGAAAACGCAAGAACAATCAAAACGATCAATTGTTTGTAAAATGGTTAGGTTTTCCAAATCAATTTAATTCTTGGATAGACAAATCAGATATTGTATAAATATTATCAAATAGGTTTTACGTTACGTATGTATGCATTATAAATAATAAAAATAAATATTGCTTTTCATAATTATTCGTTTTATTTTCAATTTAACAGTATAATTATGTTTTTAAATAGAACTTTATCTAGGTTGGTTTCCATTTTGGATTTTTTGGATCCTTTATCTTCGTTGTAGTATACCGTGCAGCATGTGAGTGTATTTGATACATTTTTTCCTTAAGGTACGTAATTTTGGTCTCATCATCTTCAAACATTTTTTGAAAAACCGGTACTAGCACATTACTAAGTATGGTATTTATCTGCGAACCAAGTTGATGAACTTCCGTAAGGACATATTCTTTGGTAGCAGCATCATTATCATTTATCGGTTGGGCAACATTCCTTAATAATTTTCCCTCTATATCAAAATGTCCATCTGAAGTAAGTTTAAATCCGATTCCGGGCAACCCTCGCGATAAGTTGTTACAAACAGGAGTTTTCTGTCGACCAAATTTATCAATTGTGTTGTTAACACGACCCATTTTAAAGTAAAACTAATTCACTCTCTTTATGTTCAGCCTATATATAAATGACATAACTAATAAAAATTCATTTTACAATACACCATGAAGCAAGTAAGATTTGACGAAGAAAGAAATATTATCCACCGTATGTCTGTTTGGTGTTTTGCATATAGACAAGCCAGACAAAGTAATTTTCAGCAACTAATACTTGATAGATATCGTTTTCAAAGGAGAATTGGAAAAATGGATGTAATGCTAGCGAGGATTTTAGAACGGAACCACAGAAATAATATATATCAAGAGCGATTTGTTAATTCAAATGTATGGTGAATAATAAACATATTTAGTACAAAAAGATTTTTATTAAGATTTAAATAATACATACACACTATCATTAGAAAAACGCACTTTTTCACATAAATTTAAAATTACATGACTATCATAAGAAACTTTTACACTATATCTAAATTGTCTCTATTTTTCGGAATTACCAGCGCTGCCCTTCTTGGTCGAATTCCATGGTCTCACTATTATTACGTTCTGATGAACCTCCTCCCCCTACTCCTCCTCCTCCTCCTTCTAAGAAAACAGGACTTTGCGGTGATTCGTTAATTATTTCGAGATCTTCAAAATTGCTTGAAGAAGTCCAGCGCTGCCCTTCTTGACTGAATTCCGGCGTATCGTGATTATTATGTTCTGATGAACCTCCCACTGAGACAGCGAGACTTTGCAGAGATTCACTAGAATTTTCACGAGATATTTGTTGCGGTGATTTCATCCCATGTTTCTTATGGTACTCATTTTGACACCATTCACAGAAACCCATTATTCCACTAATAAATTCCCAATTTTCGCAATTGGCACACATCTGACGACCGTTTACAGAGAATGGGCGAACAACTGCAATTTGACGTTCACTTTTTGGTGACTGCATTTTGAGAAAATAAATTACTATGTAGTATTCTGGAAGTACTGAAATGCAGACTGAAACAAGAAAGTTTTGTGCCTCTATTTGTATCTGTTAGGTGACCTTCAAACCCCTCCACTCTCATATCCCATGTAAAATCGAGGTCACCATACACAGAATAGACTTGTTTCTTTATCTACATGCGCGTAATACGTATACGCTGAATAGCTTTTTCTTGATTCAACAATTTTGAATCGATTTCCTTAAGTCTTTTTGTAATAGATTGCAAAAAATCTTCATTCGCCTCTTCAGCAAGCTTTTTATTCATTTCATTAAGTTCTTTTCTAACATATTCCAAAACATCATTATTCACTAATTCACTAAGTTTTTTAATAATTTCACGCCTTTGTTCAAGAACATATTCCTGATTAGCGGCATCCCCAGGATTCTTTGGTGGTGCTACATTAGTTAAAGATTTCCCTTGTATATCATATTGACCATCATCGGTCAATCTAAATCCAACTCCTGGTTGTCCAACAAGAACAATGTGATTTTGGTCATTAAATTTTTGGCGCCCAAATTTATCAATTGTGTTGTTAACACGACCCATTTTTAGCTTAAACTGATGTGATTTTTGTGAAGGTTGCCTATTTATAAAAAATTAAACAATAATTTAGGTACATAATCATTTATTTAACATCTCATGTTATTATATTATACAATGAATTAAAGATTTTCTTCATCTTCTTGAACACACTCCATTTCGTCATCGCTAACAGTAGCCAATGCTTTACTATCAACTTCATTGGTGACTGCTTTATTTCCAAGGTCATCAAGAATAGTGGTATCATCTGCGGGAGCCAAACCATATTTTGTAGCTAATTCATCGGGTAAATGGGGCACTTCGAATAGGTAGCTTCCCAATTCTTCATTTATCATTCCAGCGCAAAATTCGTCCAGATCAATGGTTCCATATAGGTATTTCTCGCAAGTATGTGCTCCAGCCGTGAAATTTACGGCGTCTTTCATATACTTCCTATACTGACTTTCACTAAAACCCACATCGGATTTACCATAATTTGCAAAGTGTACTATTTCTTCAGCCAGCTCTCTTAATTTACATGATAACCAATTAATGTACATATCTCGATTTTCAATGACAGTAGGGCAGTCACACATCTTAAATAGAAAATAATGGATATGTGATTGTGTGTGACTGTGTGTTTTTCGATATATACTTAACAAGAACTATTTTATTACATTTTAAATCAACATTAAAATAGCCTAATCAACAATATATTACAAACAACCAAAATTTAACAACGCTCTAGTATTACCTCCAGAGAATACATGTGAGCTTTGCCCCAAATAAGTTAAGGTGTACTGATCACCGGAGTTATTCATCATTTCAATAGTATCCTCTGTCAGAATTTCAGCTACGCGTGATGGTAAAAATGTTTCAAATGTTGCTTGATGTGTTGGATCAAACAATGTGACGATAATGGCTTTTCCAAAACGTGAAGTCAAAGAATTAATTTTTTTTATCATATAAATTTTGCCCACCGTTAATGTAGAGAATTTTCTACGTTCCAGAAATTGAATATCTTGGTTTATCATATTATTAATTTCGGCTATGGTCTGCTTTGAAATGCTCATGATTTAAAATACAATAAAAACAATTACTGTCAAGTACCTTGAATAAACACTTGTAGAACACACCACAAACACAATACTTTATATGCCAAAGCAACAGTTAACGCATACGATGTATGAGTGACAATGAAAGCTAATTTCGAAATGAGCCATATTTATTAGGAAGTAATCCAAGGTCAAGTATTTATTTATGGTGGGAGGAATACATCCGACGACCTCGAAAAATACAAAACAAATGTAACCTTGAAATAAGCGTCGTCCACCTGGTCATCACCAAACAAAGAAACATCTGCTCGCGTTCAAGGCCAAGCAAATGTAACCTTGAAATAAGCGTCGTACACCTGGTCATCACCAAGCAAAGAAACAGCTGCTCGCATTCATTGAAAATATGCATCGCAAATGTAACCTTGAAATAAGCATCGTACACCTGGTCATCACCAAACAAAGAAACATCTGCTCGCGTTCAAGGCCAAGTTCTTGACCTTGACCTTGGAATAACACCTGCGCATATCAAGGCCAAATAACAATAGCACACCTGGGCGTTCAAGGTCGACCCTACTGCGCATGCGGAGACTCGGGGAGCATCAACCTTTACTACTCATTCGTATTTTTGCGTTTTTTTTCGTAAACAAAAAGAAGCTTGACTTGTGTCGCTTACTGTACAAAAAATACAGGTCACGCGCCAAACATGTATTAATTTTGTAATGTTTCGTGACCTCGTTCACGACGTCTAGTAAAACACTTTTTTTCGAATAAAAAAAGTGGGTTTTAGAATATAATAAAGCTTTTTTCGCCATTTTTTGTGCCTTCGACTAGTGTTAAGCGCGGTCTTGCGGCAGGTCAGGATCGTTATTTATTGTTCTTGTGCTCTGCATAGGGAGTTACTGTGAAGAACCTGTATTTATTTACGGGATGTTGCTTAAACACTCTCTTTGCAACACCAAAAACAGAGAGAAAAAAGTATTTACGAGAATTATGACATTTATGATACTCCATTACAAACTTTGAACCCCCATTTCAACCCCCTAGGGGTTGATTTACTAAATACTGTAAAACACATGTTTAAAGATTTATTTTTTAGAGTACTTCTCCATATGAACCCCTGTTTCACCCCCTTAGGTGAATTTTGAAAAACCCTTCCTTATTAAATGCCTATGTTATATAAGAAACCTCTGTGCAAAATTTCAAGTTTGTAGACCCAGCGGTGTGGGCTGTGCGTTGATATGTCAATCAGTTAGTCAGTTTCTTCTTTTTATACAAATTACAAACTTTGAACCCCCATTTCACCCCCTTAGGGCTTCAATTATTAAAAACTGTAAAACACTTGTTTAAACTTTTATTTTTGAGAGTACTATGAAGTTTCGAGTTAATATTTTTTCTCCATACAAAGTTTGAACCCCTGTTCCATTCCCTTTAGGGGTTGAATTTTAAGAAATCCTTCCTTAGTAGATGCATACCTTATGTAACAAACCTCTGTGCAAAATTTTAAGTTTCTTCGCCCAGCAATGCGGGCTGTAGCTGGCTTTTATATATAGATTGGGGATTGGGGGACTTTTTCCAATGATTAAAGTGGTTTTTATAACGTAAAAGTCTCTTGACCTACCCATATTGTAAACATGTTTATCATTTTTAACAAAAAAAGCTCTTCTGTTCAGCGAGCTTAAAATCTTGTTTACGCTAAGTTTGTAGCAAAAAAATCCCTATTGTTAGAAATCACATTTATTAAATTTTGACTAAAATACGTAAAAATAGGCCACGTTGAAGTGTTATGTCACATAACACACAAAAATAAGTGTCAATCCACATGTTAAACTAGGGATGCTACATACAAACGTATATGAATCGACAGCTTCTGTGATAGGCCGAAAACAGATGAGCATTATCTCGTACTTTGTACCTAATTGATTTACCAAACTGATTCTTATTAGTTGTAAAATCAAAATTGACAAAAAAATCAATCAACAAGACCTAATGTTGAACAGGTTTGTTATGCAACACAAAAAACATCCACATTTCCTAGCGTCACACATTTTATCCAATTTGGTGATGTACTCATAAGGATACGTATTCAAAAATCCGTTTGATGCGAATATCTAAAGAATCCGTGTTATCCGTAACCGGTCGAGAACTCACAGAAAAAACTGCTATGCTATTTTTAATAATAGTATTATTTTTGACCACTCACGTTACTTATATTAAATTTAATATTGTCTCAACAAAACATTATTGAAATAATTTAAAAAAATGTTTCTTTAAATATAGACTTATTATTGAAGTTCACAAGTAATCCTACTTCCTTGAAAACTATATTACCATTTTTTCAAAGGGCAAAAATTATTGGAAACCAATAAATTTCTGTTATTCCTGAGAGTCTAGAATGGTTAGAGCCCAAAAATTAAACTATTTGATGAGAATGCTTAAATTAATATAATTGTGCGAAAAATAGCTATTTGTAGGCGGTGTGATTCAAATTTCAATATATTTTATTAAACGAGCAAGAACTGTAGTTTAAAGAGAAAATCTAAAAATTAAGTCAATAATAATCCTTGTATCATGTTAATTAAAATAAACACTCCAATAAAACATATAATATAAGGTATTAGAGAAATATTTAAAAATATTAATTCAATGGGTTCTATTGTTGGCTGAAATATTATTTATATTGCTCACGGACACCCTTTGGAGAGGTTAAAATTGAGCTGTTGGTATTTGTTCGTTGAATAATAATCGTTTAAGGTTGCAGCCCATTTGTTTATTGCGTTAAGGGTACGCCAAAAATAATTATAATAGATCTTTTGCAATTCTGGGGACAGGAGCAACTCACTTCAGTGTTTGGTATGTGAGTAAAACAAATCTAAAAAGCTTTGCAATAATAATAAGTATTTCGATTAAATAAGATGTATACTCTTACAAATAAACGTTTACTGAAACCAATGATATATTTTGTATTGAATTTGGAATAGGGTATTACTGCATCAAATAATTGTTATATTAAAAATCAATTAAAACTTATCACCCAAACAATCTTATAACTTATAACCTATTGGTTAACACTAATCATTAAAAGAAACCGAATTTGTATTGTGCAATACGGAATAGAGTGTCATTGAGTGAATTGGTATCTAATTCAATATACGATAGTGTTTTTTCCGTGCTCGGCTATGGATACGGAATCGAAATAAATACGCATTCGGGTGGTCACTAATGCAAAATTTCAAGAGCAAATGAAATAAGGATGGAATGTAAGGGAACGACGTGATCTGCGGTTCGTCATATTTGATTTCATGCTTTCTTTTTCTAATGCCATTTCCTAAAAAAGATAGCATGTACCCATGCTTTTATTCGGTAAACTTTGCCCTAACCTTCGACTTAGAATCATATGATACCGCATCCTCTTAATGTCCACCTACAAAAACCTAGAACATCCCACTTCTCCCGCTCATTTATACCTAGGTTCTCCAGATTATGGAACAAATTGCCTGCAGATGTTTGCCCTTCCCCTTCCAGTCTCCAATCCTCTAAATCCCTGGTCAATAGATTGTGTTTCCCTTATTCTCTTCAAATGCCCACGGTACATTAGTACCTAGGCTTTAAATCTACGTGGGTTATTTCAGATAAAAAAAATTTTGATCCTCATTTTCATTAATTTCTTGGTTTAGCTATTTTTCCAACTTGTGCCAGCACTGCATTTAGCAAGCCAAATGCGTGCATGATATCCCTCAAGTTTTTCCAATTAAATTTTTATATAAAATGTTGGAAATATGTTTTATATACCAAATATGTAGAATATCATTATCATTATTTCAATTTTTGAGATTTAATTATCTTCTTGTAAGTACTCGAAACGGTTCCATTAAGTCGCTATAAGAAGTCCCTAATATCACAAGTTTTTGTGATCCTTTTTTGCCATACTTTTGCAACTTCACCAAGTCAATCTTCCGTTGTATCGATATAATTTGTTGCACTTGAACAAATGCCAGTTATTTTTGCGGTAAGAATTATTTTGTTTTAACAGAAAATAAAATATAAAATGTGTGTTTTTTTGTTTTTAATGATTATTTGCGGACTTTTTTCCCTGAAAATTAATCATGGTTACCTCTTTAAATCTTTAGTGTTAATGCTTTTTAAGCTCATTACTTTTTTTTTGATTTTTATTCCGATAGTATCGGACGTACTGCACCTCTCTAGCGTAACTGAAACTTGTCACAGTAGTGTACTGTCGCTCACGCTTATTACTAGTATTTTATTTTGTTTTTCAATATTGTTAAGTTATGTAGTACTAGCTTTCGCCCGCGACTTCGTCCGCGGTGTAACAATTTTACTCCATTACAAACTTTGAACCCCCATTTCACCCCTTGAGGGGTTGATTTATTAGAAATTGTAAAACACGTGTTTAAACATTTTTTTAGAGTGCTTCTATGAAGTTTTGAGCTAATAGGATCATCTAATATTTTTTCTACATATATACAAAGTTTAAACCCCTGTTTCATCCTTTTAGGGGTTGAAAATGCATTTTTGAGGAAGCTGTTTTTCGAAAAAATTTACTTAATTTAACACCAAAAAAAGATGGTTGTTGAAAAAAGAAACAGCTAGAAGAATTGGTCATCTTAGCTTACACGCGACAGGACAAATTTTTTGATTAATATGAAAGTGCAAATATTGTAGAATTTTTTTTATGCCTTTTGCTCATTTGGGGGGATAACGAGTACTTACGAAAGTACAATTTGTCTAAAACCAATTTTTCAAACTTCTTTTAAGGCACTATTCAAAAATACATTTTTTCAGAGAACATCTTTTTCGAAATTACATTTTTTCGGATAGTATTAATTTTTTTAAGCAACGGCTTTTTGAAAAAGCAATGTACGAGAAAGTAAAGTACCAAACCTATGGAAACCTGATCAAACCTATAAAAGGTTCGTTTGGGTTTATTTTTCGTCTTTTTTTCATTAACATTTTCCAAGCTACTAGAGAGTTCATAATTTAATTTTCTAAATATTGTTTTCGAAAAAATATATTTTCGATTATTTCACTCATGTGTTAAAAGTCCCGTAAGATGAGTAAGGTTTTTTAAAATTACAGCGATAATTTTTTTTTGACGTTACGTCGATTAAAAAAAATTACACCGATAATTTTTTCCTGTCACTTTCTTAGTTGTCATAATTTTAGTTTAATTTAAAAGCAAGTTTGTGTTTTCATTCGTGAAATAATCCCCTAAATACCACTCGAGCTTTAAAATTACTGATAATTTTTCACTCTTACGTGTTTTCTTTGCAAATTTCACTCGTCCTGCGGACTCGTGAAATTATAGAAAACACGCAATCGTGAAAAATTATCGGTAATTTTTAAGCTCTCGTGGTATTATCCCCGAAAATGTTTTAAAAATTATTTGTTTGGAGATATTTTTGAAAAAATGTACTTTCGAAATACGGAGAAAATATTTCATAAATCCATTCTCTAAAAAGGATCTTTGAAAAAGCGGTCAGGACATTTTTGAAAAATGTAGGTTCGAAATATGTTTTCGAGAAAATATTTTTGAAGAATTTCGTTAATCCATTTTCGAAAAAGCTATTTTTCGAAAAAAATTGCTTTCCAAAGAGATGCTTTTTGAAAAAAAAAATTATGGCGTTATTTCTTTCATTTAGAACCCAAAACTATCCGGCGCAAAATTTGATAAGATCGCAGTGAGATGTATGAGGAATGTTTTCAGAAACAATCTAAGAGCATGTAAATCAAAAATGCCAAAAAAGGCTTGCATTTTTTATATTACATATTATTAGTATTTATCTACTGTTCATGTTTTTAGTGTTCCGTGAAAGGGAACAGTTATGGACTCACTTCGGTGTCCGTCCGTCCGTCCGTCGTCCGTCCGTCCGCCTGTCCCTCTGTCACAGACGATTTTCTCTGAAACTATACGACGTAAAAAATTGAAATTTGGCACAGAGATAGAGTGTGACGGCTCAATTATAGACGTGAAGTGTAAAAAGTTAAATTTTGATTCTGGGGGTTAATTTCGTGGGGTAAATAGGGAAATGAAAGAAAAGGGCATCGTGTAGGGTATCAAATGAAAGCTTATTGAGGCACGAATTCATCGATATATATGATGTATTTTTTTAATGCATTTTTTAAAACATTTTTCGGGAAGAACGTTTAAAAATTGCTGTCCCCCACTTTTATCACCAGAAGGATTGCCCAGAAAAAACATTGAGAATTAGGTGTAGATTGAGTGAAAATTATCAGGATTGAAAAATTCTAGCGAGGTCAATTGTTATAAACAATTTAATTGTTTATTTCCTTATAACTGCTGAACTATTGATTTAAAAAAAAAGTTTTTGGACAAAAATATTTCTCACAATCTAAGAAACAACTTTTGTTCTTACACGTTTTTCAATATTTTTAATTTGGCCCACACAGCTCCGCGCATACGCGATGCGATGCGGTGTTGGTGCCGTTGGCGGCGGGTAGCGCGGCAGATGGACGGAGATTGGGCGGTAGAGGTTTGCTCAGGTTAACTGGGGGGCTGATGGCACGGAGCACTAATTGTGCAAGAACAGCTTGCACTTGAACGTTTTTTTTTGCTATAATTCATTTCAAAGACCTTACGCAGACGGTGAAATGTTTGTTTTTGTTTCTAATATTTTGTATAATATGTAGAAATGTTTAGGTATATTACAAAATTTATTTTTATAAAATTCTCTATTGAAATCCTTTTTGTACAAGGCTATAGAGGGGAGCGCGCCCCCTGCGCCCCCCTTTAAATCCGCCACTGAGACAGTCAGTTTCTTCGTTAATATAAATATAGAGATAACCAAGCGACAACGTTAAAAAAATACAAATTAGAAGTAATGGATGTCCAATATTGCCCCTTAATATTATTGGCAAAACATTAAAATACTATGAATGAAAAAACGAATCATTTAGATGTATATGTCTTTAAAATATAACAAAGCTTGCCCGAAACACTCGTAAAAATAGTAAAGAGCCACGAAGCCCGGCATCCACCCTGCTGGGGTTAATTTTTCAACTTTAAATTTATTACAATTTGAGCATCTGGACTGTTGCCAGCCCAGACTGTGAGAAAATGCCGAGGACCGACGATTCCGAAAGTCGTAGGTGGCGAGGAGCAGGTGGAAAACAGACAGATATACGGAGAAATCGTAAGCGAGACGAAGACGAAAACTCGGTTGATCGGCGTGACCTTGAGACCTATATTATAATCATTTACGTGCACTCCAGTTGACGAGGGGGTGTATATAATGAATAGAAAACAGATTTTAATCTTCTTCGAACTATTTTTAATTTCATTCTTCTTCACTTGGTTTCTTTTCGCTACAATAAAAGTTTTGACACAATGGCGTTTTGTTTGGATTTCAGATTGAAGATCGAGATTTTTTAATATTAAAAATGTGAAAGAGACGATAAAGTTGTATGTTTGATATCAGGTGGGAGCTTGGGGTTTCTTTTATTGTAATTTTCCATGATTTGGATCTTTTTATTCATGTAGCCTTAGTTTAATATTTTAAAACGCATACAAGTGTATGGGACCAGCTGTTTTTGGAAAGAAATTATTATAGATAAGACTTTTCTCTCCTCTTCCACACCGATGAGCTGTATGTAGGTCCATGCCTCTAAAAAAAGTAGAGTACCGAAGTATATAATTTTTATTGGGTTGGGTAATAACTAGAATTTGTGTTGACAGCAGCCGCTAACTTCCTGAAAGTTGATGAGCGGTAATTTTGAAAACAAAATGATAAAATATGAGTGTTAATATTTTATTATGTAAAATAACTCCAAATGTTTGACCACCTAACGTAATTGTTTTAGAGCTATTTTGCAATCCAATTACTTAATATGGACTGAAAAAAATGTTGGGTAAAAAGCAGTATACAAATCCGAATGCATGTTGTTAACGTATTTTAACAAATCTGTCAACGTACCGAACTGCAAACTTGAATCCCCGAGACAGCCGTCCTTTCCCTATGTGTGCCATTTTATTAACAACAGGTCTTATGGGTAGTAAGTAATCTATTTTTTACAAGCTTTTATGTAACTTCACCTGTTAGTATGTATGTTTGTATGTATATGTTAGTATGTTTAGGTCTAATATTGCAATCAAAATTTCGACTACTTCTAATTAAGCCAGAGCTTTGAAATTTTGTACACGTGTATAACTCCGGTCACAATGCAATATAGTATATTAAATATTTTTCTAAATCCAATATGGCGGACGCCCTAAGATGGCGGATTACCTTTTTCTTTACAATCCTCTTGATATGGGTATCAAATGAAAGAGTTTGACGAGTAGAATACGATAAGCTATGTGACGTCATTCTAAACCCAATATGGCGGCCGCCACAAGATGGCGGATTACTTTTTTTCACAACCCCCTTGACATTTATATCAAATTGAAGGGTTTGACGAATAGAATACGATAAGCTGTGTGACGTCATTCTAAACCCAATATGGCGGACGCCACAAGATAGCGGACAGGGGCGGATGGGCAACTTTGAAGCGGCCCGGGACGGTTTTTGCTCAAGTGGCCCCCTGAGGTGAATAGCGCTGAATACAAAAACAGCGAAACCTTTTTTGGGTGATGAAAATAAAATTTAATATCTTTCGCAACCCTTTGCAAAAAATAGGGTATAAAAATAATCTTTTAATAAAAAAATACTTATATTGCTCAAAAACACATTTTCGAACGTAATTAATTGTGTAAATGTTCACAACTATATTCTATCCAATTGTATGTGAGAATGGTGACAGAAAAACAATTGAACAAGAATTCACCCTATTGGTCAGTTCCATGGACAGTTTACACCAGAACATATTTTGGTGATCACAATATTCATCTTTTCTTTCCTGACAATCACGGAGGAATCAGATTTCTTTCTATCCGTGTTGGCGAAAGTGCATTAGACAAAGACAAATAAAAAAGAATTTGTTCAAATTTTTATCGTACCTTCTTTGCTTGTGGAAGTATTGCTGGTTATATGCTTCGAAAGATTAGTCATCGCAAAATTCTTTTATTTCCTGATAAAATTCCCAACGGAATCCGATTTCTTTCTATCCTTGTTAGCAAAAGGGGCATTAGTGAAAGACAAATAAAAACGATGTTGTTGCCAATAAAAAAGAATAATCAAACATTTTATCACAGTCGGCTTTGTTTGTGCAAGTATTTCTGGTTCTCTACTGTGAAAGTTTAATCGGAATTGTCATAAAAAATTAATTTCTAAACTGACAAAATACTTACGTAAGTTTTATAGGTACCTTTGTTTTTACTGAACACAAACAGCATTTGCAAAAATCACATTTTTATTAAGCAAAAACAGTGTCAGCTTAGCCACATTAACCTTCATATTTTATACTACTTAAAATTGATTCTTACTCAATTAACAATACTCCCTCTAACCAATAATTTGCAATAAAAGGATCGGAGGAATAGTTTTTAAATAAATAAAGAAAAAATAGCAAAAATTAATAATTTTTTTTTAAGATGAACAGTTTATAATATGGTTAAAAAATATTCCCTATTCTCCGATATATAATGAAAATGGATCTATAATACAGCCTACCTGCGAACAGTGACGTTTGTGTAAGTTAAAGACGCGATAAAAATTGTTTAATCGAATATACCAAGTCGTTTCACAATTTTAAACTGTAAATGTTGAGTTTTAGTTCCAGAAGGATAGATACATTTTGCAATGGCACTGTGACTTCAGCTTTAAACTGAAACCAAACGTTTCTAGGGCGCAATTTTCACTACTTTCTCCATAACTAAAGAAATCTTCTGTAATGCCCACTATTCTCAACTTTATATCGGGTCGGCGTTCCTGTTACTCATTCCCATAACGCCCGGTCCAAGTAATGTAAAGGAGAACAAATATGTACCTTGCGTAATATTTCAATAGCTGTTAGTCAGTCCCAGATTCATAGAACACAGGAATTTAAGCTGTTAATATTTTATATAAACTTTTTAAGTATATTTATACACTTCAAAAACAACTTATATTACTGGACAAGCTTCAAATAATGTATCATGTATATCTTTCTCATAAACTAACTTTCTACCAGCTGTAAAAATTTTACGAATATGAGATATAGATAAACATAATATATTATATCTGTTTCAGTGATAACTTTGATACTACTTTTATTAGGATCCACCCACGCGAATTACGTCCACCTATAAATACAATTTAGCATTACCACAATGAAAAAACTATACTTATTTTTTTAGTTTTAGTACATCTAAATAATAAAAGCTTATTTTTAAAAAGTATTTCTACAAGATTTTATTTTTTTAGAGAGCTGTGGCTGTAGTGATGCCGCCGAGACGAGAGATTCTCGTCTCGTCTCGTCTCGACGAGACGAGAGAACGAATTTCTCTAGACAGAATTTTTCCTCTCTCGAGCTTTCTCGTTCTCTCGAGCAACGAATTTTGATTATTTGATTTATTTCGTTTAACGGAATGTCCGTTTTTTACATTAATGACTACTGTTTTGTTAGTGTTGCATAAGCTTAACTTAAAATCTAACAAACCAATTCTATTTTCTTCGATAATATCTTTCTACAGGAAGTGTATTTTACAGGGATTTTACGTTAAAAGTAACAAAAGCAGTAGTTTTCGTTTTTAATAGTACGGATAACTACAAAAAAGTATGTAATTTGTGTTTAACTTTTGTAAATTTTAATTATTAGCTGAGTGCTGTTTTTTTCATTAATGGCTGTACCTACAGTGTTAGTGCGTTAACCTAAAATATTTTCAAAAGAAGTGTATTTTAACTTGAGAATCCCTGATTGCTCTAAAATGAAAAGAATGGTATCTATGTATACTTAATTTGAAATCAATTATGTGGGCTGCCTAAGAAAAAAGGACTTTATGTTAAATTATTCAAAAAATTAGATATTTATTCCATCCTTCTACACAGCTGGTCTGTTAAGGATTTGCGTGGGTACCTACATCGGTTTATGGCACCTCGACAAATTTTCCATGTTTACACTGATTTTTCTGTACCCTTTACCTTACCCTAACAACATCAACTACCGTCTTTAACCCTTCTTATAAATTATTCCGGAGATGACCCAAAAGCCTGTCTAATTAATTTTAAAATAGCCGAAATCTACGATCTACAAATTGTATATCGTCTACATCCGACGAAAGCAAAACTCGAGCATCAGCTGTTTCCCTCTTTTTTTTTTTCATCCCCTTTTTTCTATACCATTAATGTCATTATACCGTCTAATATACGCATAAAAAACTGACCACTTAAGATCTCCCTTAACCCTTTCATTATGAGAAAGTGTCGATAAAAGAACAAAAGACAAAAAATCTCGTAAAAAATCTGGGCCAGCTTGATGATGGCAGGAGTCGCCACCTGTATTTACCTGGCTTATTTGAATAATTTCACTTTCGGTATAATGATTTATTTTTTAAGATGCCCGGTATGCGTAGACGTAAGATTCGTAGACGGGGGAGGAAACCAGTGGCAGTGGCGTAGGGTAACCAAGAAGAAATAAAAGTTTACAGTACTTCGGCCCCTAAGTTTTTTTACAGGTGCGGCAAATTTTGTGGGCAACTAGTGAGATCAACGTAACAAGCAAAATACACTTTTTTATTTAGGGAAGGTTTTTTAATAATGTGCCAATTTCTGCCAAGAAATTATTTACCTACAAATAAACACGTCAAAAAACATAAAATACTAAAATTGCATTTTTGCTGTGACTTTTTTAAATTACATGCAAACAGTTTATTGCACTTTTAAATCCATTGTTAACACAAGTACTCAAGTATTAGTACTACACTACTACACAAAGGACAAAACACAAATATCAAGTAAGATCCAAAAACATATTTCACAACAAAATTACGAAAGCCGAAACACCCCTTTAAACTAATAATGTGCCAGCGCGACCTAATGAAATATAAACAAAAAGCTTCAAAGTAAAGTGGTTTTTGAATCCTAAAATATGAACTTTAAAAAAGGTATAATTTTAATTAATAAATTAATATATACTTTTAACCTTTTGTTTAAACAAATTAACCGTAACACATGTCAGTCCCGTTCTTGTCGCTCTCATAAGTTTCAGTAGTATCTTTAAATATTTTCTCCATAAAGAATATCCAAAATTTTGATTAGAAGTAGCAGTTTTCAAAAATCAGATTTATTTTCGTCGTGACTGAGAGACTGTTCTTAGTTAATAATATCAGTAACGTGTCACCATGTGAAAACTGTAAAATGCGAGAATATTATAAAAGCTACCAGGCGTAGGTATTTAGGTTAGAACACATTTTATATCGTTTGATCTCTCTTCTGCTGCAGGTATGTGCATATAAGGTCAGTTTTGTCTTCTTTTTTTGAATAAAGCCAATCTGTTTTACTAGTCATAGCCCCATCAGTTCTATGATATGTATGATTTTTTATACGCTGAGCAATTTTTCTCAGGTTTGGTAATTGGTATTGTGTTCCTTACCTATGAGAATTGATTTTTAGTTTAGTTAATTAAGACAAAAATGTCAGTTTCGTGACCGTCAGTTTCGTGTCAAATTGTAGTTACAATACTAGATTTATAAAATTCAATAAACTAAAAGTATTCACTCCAATTTGAATTTATTCAAATATAATTGATTTTTAATTGACCTCCATTTGTGCCAGCTCGAAAACTTGCCAAGGACGCCCATGTTCCTACCCCAACGAAGGGCTCATGACCCTTAGTCTCGACATCCCTAGATGCGTTCACACGCTCTCCGAGGGCTCTAATCGACCAGATCGTCATTTGTTTTATACCTTCGCATCTGCTATCTTTGTCTGTTGTTCTTTTGAGTGGATGCTGATGGATTAGTAAGAGAGCAAGGGAGCTTTGCAGATTTTGAATGGGTGTAACCTGTCCTGGTTGTAGGTCAGTAGTTTTATGTGAACAAAAGCAAATTTAACTCACGGAATAACTTAAGGCATTAAAATTACGCTTTAAGTATTTTTTCTAAAAAAATTTGTATCAGATTTTCTGCTGGGAGGCCATTGGGTGGGGGACGCTCCCCCTTAATATGCCCGCCTTTAAGAAATTTTGTTTTAGGAGAGATAACTTTCTTTCGAATCGTAGCTTAATAGCTACAATTTGTATGTCTTCTACCCCCGGACTATCGCATCTATCAACTGGGATGAATCCACAGGTAACTTGATTGTTTGGGGATAAATTCTTTGTTAAAAATGATGGAATGACTGCTGATGGTCGGTACGGGGCTAATTAGCGTTCTTTTGTTTTTGATGAGCTGGATTTGATCGTTTGACGAGATGGGTAGTACGTACAGATTAAAAGCAAAAGAGATGTGTCTGTGTGTATGCCTACCGTAAAAATTGCTCGCCAGACAAATTAATTGTTTTTTAAATAACCTCTTGTCTGGTTTTTCGTTTTGACCTTCTAACGACGCTGATATAAATCAATATATTTAATTATACAGTGGTGTGAACTAATTATAGTACAGGACTTCGGGAGAAGATTTATTCCTCGCGTAAACATAAGAAAATATTTCTATCAACAAGGGGCATTCTTTGGCACGCATGCGCAAGATCCTCGCTTCGTTATATATTCATAATAATATTTATAATTATAATATATATTTATAATAACTTTCACTTTTTTGAAAGAAACGCTTATATTTTTTGGATTTAAAAAACAAATTAATAGGTGAATCATTGAAAATAAATTATTAGGTCGTTGACCAAATGACCTTATGGACAAGCCACGCCTCTTTCTTATTAGCTTGAGGTTTTACAAGATAAAAATAATTGAATCCAATAATTATGAACAAAAGTTTCACAGTAAAGTGGTTTTTGAATCCTAAAATATGAAGGATGAACTTAAAAAATGGTATGATTTTATACTTTTAACCTTTTGTTTAAACAAATTAACCGTAACACATGTCAGTCCCGTTCCTGTCCCACTCATGAGTTTCAGTAGTATCTTTAAATATTTTCTCCATAAAAAATGTCCAAAATTTTGATTACAAGTGACAGTTTTCAAAAATCTGATTTTTTTTCGTCGTGACTGAGAGACTGTTCTTAGTTAATAACGTCAGTAACGTGTCACCAAGTGAAAACTGTAAAATGCGAGAATATTATAAAAGCAACCAGGCGTATTTAGGTTCGAACACGTTTTATATCTTTTGATCTCTCTTCTGCTGCAGGTGAGTGCATATAAGGTCAGTTTTGTCTTCTTTTTTTGAATAAAGCCAATCTATTTTACTAGCCATAGCTCCATCAGTTCCGTGCTCGTTGATATGTGAACTAATTATAGTACAGGACTTTGGGAGAAGATTTATTCCTTCGCGTAAAAATAAGAAAAGACTTATATCAACAAGGGTCCGAAAATCTCTAGTTTTCGATATACAGGGTCCTAAAGAATATTTGGTTCTGCGCCACAGGTTTTAAAAAAAAGCAAAACAACTAATTTCTCAAACAATGAAGGTACATATCCGACGTTATATTGCCTCGGAAGAAAAAATGGGCTTATCAGTTGGTTATCTAAAATACTGCATCACATATTTGTCTTAAAATAATGCTGATCTTGACACTGGAGAGCAAATCCCGGATTACCTCTACTCCACCAACTACAATTTTGGGATCTAACTACTACATTCGATGTAAAACATTCTTCATCAGAAAATATATTTGCAAACATGCATACCTTGATATTAAGCCGAAAAATCAAACCGAAAATTAAAGTCTCCAGGTTTTAACCTATGGGCAAAGGTAAGGTTGTATGGATGAAAATGATTTGCTTTAAGAACTCTTCCAGCAGTAGATTTACAAACAGAGCGTCTTTCGTTTCCAGGAAGTACTTTTTCCAAATTTCTCAACGAAGTCTTGAGATTTTCAACAACGGCTTGGATAATTTGTAGGTGAATATCCTCATCATCTTCGGCCTGAACTTTTTTTTTATTGAAGCGGTTTTCCACACTTCCACTACTTTTAAATTTTGCCATTATGTGTCCAACCTGAATAAGCTTAGATCCACGAAAATTATTTTAGAAATACGATGTACGAACACTGCAATTAAAGATTTACCGGTACTATACCGGTTGGCGCACCAAAATATGTATTTTTACTGAATTTCAGATCATGCGGATTGTAGCTAATCCGTCCCTAAACATGACCAGTTGAGTCGACAGTTAAAATTTACCTATTAAATTTATAGTTGGTCAGTGACCTTATATCAATAAATTTGAATTTTTTCTCACAAGAATTTTGGAATATTATTCAATGGTTAGTTAATTTCTAGCCTGTTCGAGGTTATAGGTCAAATTAAGGGTTTGACTGCAGGCCACCTGTCTGAAACGTAACTCCCAAGGGTGCCTTTCTATATTTTTGAAAGACATTAACTCCCAAATTCTCGAAAAGGGTACAAGATTCAGATCTGTCTAATTTGGTGATTATTATATATCAATGTAAGAATAAGACAACAATAAGTTTTTTATTAAACATGAATGAATTGTATGGCGTAAACAATTTATGATTATTAATATTAATAAATTGTCCTTGATATTTAAATAAAATAATTTAATATTATTTTTTTGACTTTAGATAAAAGCTTTTTGATATATGCATAACAATAATAAAGTAATTAGCTTTAGGTAAAGATCATATTTTAAATTCTAAAGTTAGAGTAAGTAAACTTCATAGAGTCTGGGGTACCTGAAAAAAAAATTTCAATTAAATTAACACTGACTTGAATGAATTTTTAAAATATTACCCATAATATGTGATTTATTTTACTCTAGTAATGTTATTTATCTACTCCTATTAAATTATATATTAATTATTCAACTACTTTTGAACAATTAATAGTATCTATAAACAAACAACATGAGTTATAATAACTCACTGCTATAACTCACTATAATAAATCGGAAAAGATTTACGAACCGAATATCAAGGTGGCTCTGTACAATCCGATTGGCCGAAAGGAAACAGTCGATTATTGTTATTGAGGGAAGTAATGTCACTCGAATAATTTTGACGTTTTCAAATTAAGTTAATACCTAATTTTGTAAATAAAGTTCTTTCTCGGTACTTGTATCTTAGTATTTATTGTTATAGTCGTAGATAAAGTATAGTATTCAACTTGCGATACTGGTCATAACTCACTTGATGAATTACAGCACTCGCCTGCGGCTCGTGCTGCAAATTTCATCTGCGTGAGTTATGACCTACATTACCGCTCGTTAAATAATATACTATTATTTTCTTTTAAGATCATCTGAATATTAGTTTTTTTCGCAACATCTAGAAGATGCTTGTACGATTTATAAAAGACATCACAGGAGTTTCTCTAACAGACTGAAGAACTAACACTGTAGCAGTATCGCTTTGGTCATATTTCTTCTTCTTGTTGAAATTCAACTTGAGTACCCAACCAGTTCTTTAAAACTTTTTTATTCTGTTGTAGATTGTCATTTCAGTTATTGGTTCCTTCAAATTTCTCGCTAAATTGTTCCATGATGTAACGGTATGATACTTGGCCATCTTCATAACACTGGACTATAAAAATCCTTTGTCCAGTATAATGCACGCTTGGTACTACCCTTTAAGTATTAAGTTTTTCCCAAATTTATTCGAAATCTAACAATATCTTACCGTAGAGCTCATTATTTTTTAATCTCTTTTGAAATCTGTCTCCTCGTTTACAACACTTTTACTTTTAGGGTACTTATATTAAAAATAATTACTTTATACCGGCTCTAACATGATTAGAAAAGATTACATTAATTAATTAATTACTTGAGCTCTTATAATAACCCAACAACTTTAAAGCAGTTTTGACGCACTTTTATGAAGCATTAAAAGAGAAGATTGGATAAAAATGACTATAGGTGTTGTAGATGTCTGATAATTGATATTTACGTTACTAGATCGGTAAACGATTTGTTATAGTACGAATTATTTACGACGCAGGACTCGAATCCTGAATAAAAATTACTTCCATAGATATTAAATTTATGTAAAAAATACAGATTTTTTTTACAGATAAACAACTTTAGGTCTGGTACTGTTATTAGCATGACACTGCTTCTGTATATAAGTCTGGTTTATTTTCCTTCATGCTGCTCCATATATAATTATATATTATACTTGTGTAACTCTTTAAATATTCCTCTGGCCGTGTAATTAAGTCTACATTAGTCTCTGCAGATGTAGAAATTACCAAAGTTTAAAACCTGCTCTATGATGTTTGACGTTTCATCATCGCATACATACGTTCGTCTTCTAATGATTCAGATTTAATAATTAGCTATTAGAGAATTTTAATGACCTTGATGTCTTTTGAACGATGATGGCTTGCATGATCATGATCCGTAAAAGGTATTTTCGTTTTCTACGAGTATAGGTTCAAGTTAATGCATGTGGATTAAACTTATAAGCACGCAACGAGTGAAGATTTAATAGATGTATATTAAAATGAGATAATACAGGATGTTGCGTCGGGTACACGGTCTGCGTATCTCATTAAAGAAGTTAAAAATTGCACCCCTTTTGCTTGCAGAACAAAAAAAACTTAATTTGAAAGGGATCATTAAGTTTCACAAGTTTCTGTGACCCGGTGGAAGTTAATTATTAAGTCAGTGGTGTACTGGGGTAGCGTACAAGGTAATAAGAAAAACGAATTTTCGTTTTTATTGTTGACACTTTCATTTTTAGTCTATGGGCTCAAATTCTCGCGTCATTACAGCAATGATGTCATTGACCCCACCTCCCGCAACGGCATTCTAAATATGGCACTGTATTCATTTGTCAAACGTAAGATGACGTAGTATTGTTTTTCGCTCATAGCCGGTTCAAATTTGAAATTTATAAATTACATTGTCACCTTTTCTATTTCTTTACAGCTTTGATAACTGTGACGTATTTGTCAAAATAATAAAGATGTTGTCTTTAGAGCAAAGAATATTTATAATTAAAAATTGCATACTCGTACAGGTTAAAGAAAACTACTAATAGAATATTAAATAAAAATGCTTGTAAACTATAAAAGACAACACAATATTGTGTATAATTGAATCAAGTAAGTATCACTATAAAGAGCAACGTAAAAATAATTAATTCGGAATGAATAATATAATATAATCTTTAAAAAAGTGTTCCTTAAATATTTTTTCTTGTGTTGAACCCATTATTTTTTTATTTAATACTCCGTGCATTATTTACGATGGTAATCACCATCACGATTACAGGATGCGATCCTTTGATCGTTATTTTCTCTCTCTTCTACCGTAGTTGTGGTAGCTGATGGGTCTTCATTAATGTTAAGTCAAGTGTACGATGGTCTTTATATTCTTGTTGTATAGTTTTATCTTGTTCTTTTATGCATGAATCGGATCGGTTGTCCCCTAGAGCGCGCTTAGATCGAATAATATGACATGTTGTTTTTGATTGCTTACGTATAGGCCTGCTTTTGCACCTGGACACATTCGCTAGGTCAATTCTTGTAAAATTTTCGGGCTTGGTGTCGTGTGATACTTCTGGCCTGGTAACTTTAAATGTATTTGGTGGTATTCTTAGAATATGTTACTCTTAATCAGCGTAGTTATTTTATTTACATATTATGTTCTGACAGAAAAAAGAATTGGTCACAGATATTATAGCGTGAGTCTCTGAAATTAGCACCATTGCTTACCAACAATAAAAACTAATTTATGAATAAAAATACAATATTATTTTTGCAAAAAGGTAACACTATCTTAAAAATCTGTTCGTGCTTGGGTTAACGCAAATGGAAAACATGATGTATTAAAATAATTCGTATTTCCTAACAACACTCGTCGATATACTATACAGGGTGTCCGAAAAGTCTTAGTATGGGCAAATATATTTGATATTAGTAAGATAGAGACACCAAATTTTAGGTCTATCTTACTGGTCAATAAATCTACTTTTTTATATAATTTAACTTTTTCAACCCCCTAGAGGGTGACGCTAGGGAGTTGATGTCAGAAATTTTAAATGTAATCCTATATTATATGCCGTGTCGTACCTCATTTTAAAAGTTTTTCAAAAAAGAAACATTTTACCGCACACCCGAGGTCCGTATCTGAATTCGTTTTTAAATGGTAAGCCTTTAAAAATTAAAAATCGTGAAAAAATGTAAAAATTTAAATACCCTTATTTCTCTTATTACTTTAAAAGTTGTTTAAAATGGCCACCATGAACTTCTTGGCAGAAATAAAGTGGATTTTGTATCTCACTTCTCACATTTTCGAGAAGTAACATCTGCTATTCTCGAAAATGTGAGAAGGCGTCAAAATCGACTTGGCTATGTTATACCGTTAACTCAAATAATTATGACTTACCTATTACGTTATTAATGAGATGAGTATTACTAGTTGCTTAAACTTTCTACCTTTAAGAAAAGGTTAAAAATTAAAACGCAACACGATACACTGTGGTTCCAGGTCCACAAAGGTGCGACAAAAACCAAAAATATGTTACTGCAGCCTTTTTTACAAGAAGACTAATTTTAGGCATCTACAGAATTTATTTACAAAACAGTGTGATATACAGTGTCCGCGAAAAAGTCTGCACCCTATGGGAATATTTCGTATTTCTAGAATTTTTGCAACACGCATTTCGGTCTTAGGTTTTGCATGACAGGTTCTCAAAAAAGAGCTAAAACCGTCGGGAATATGTTACCTTTCACACATTTGTCAAAATTGAAGTATTCAAAAATATCAATATTTATAAAAATGCAAGAAAAGGTTATGAAGAAAAGTTGTCAGGATTGTAGATCCCAAGTTTGCTACAAGAATTTTGATTTTAAATTTTTTCCTTCAAAATAATAATGAGAAATCTCGACTGTTTTTGCTTTTTTTTTGATTACCTGTCATGCAGAACCGAAGACCGAAAACATTTTTTCTGAAATTTTACAATTAAAAAATAGTCCCATATGGTGCAGATTTTTTCGCGGACACTGTATATAAATACGCGCTACATGTATACGTTGTGTTTACATAGTAAAGTGCAAAAAATATCTCTGGCAAAGGTTTACGTGAACAAAGTGGTTCCAAATTAAGATTTTCCTGCTCCGCGATATGTAAGCTATCTATGATTTCATAGAATTACCGGTTTCAATATATACAGTGAATGTCACAACACCCTGTATATGCTTTTTTGTGTCTACACTGGAAAGGCATTGATTTTTTTATAGCAAATGACTGGGTAATCTCAATGTTAAAAAAACCAAAAGTACTACCCTTAAATTCGTGATATGTAGGTTGCTTGCACCCAAACGGTTATACGAAAAGCTTCTACAGTTGACGTTTTGACGGAACCACGGACGGAACACCAAAAAACGGACCCAATTAATTTAAAGGTGCATGTGCTTAAACTTCATTTGAAATTCGAGCTGATAATCCTCTTCGTATTACCTCCGCAGCACCCCCAATAAAAAATCCTAAGTTAATTAAAATCTTTGATCTAATGACTGGTACTTTCGATCATCTCTAAAGCGTATCAGTGGCTTGAGCGCCGACGTTTCAGCTGTTCTTTTTTGTTATTTATATCATTATGGCCGATATGCATAAAAAAGAACCATCAGGGCTTATCTTATAAGGGAAAAAAGTATATAAAAAGTTATTAAGTATTACTAAATAGAGCTAGCCGCTAGTTAATGAAAAAACATTTTAATGGCGTAAAACAACATTAGCCATTTAGGGAAAGTAAGAATCAAGCAAGAGAAAGCCTGACAGAGACCGCAATTATTTCCTTCTTACTCTTCTTTTGCAAAGTGGGCTTCAGAGGCGTGTTATGGATTATTCTTATGGTAAAAATAGTGATGTTGAATGAACTGGCAACGCTGCACGATTTTCGCTTTGGCGAAATCAGAATCGAAATAACATCCGCCCCATCAACATCCAATCTCTTATCATTGCGAGTGCCTCTCCGATGTTGCCGAATGTAGAATATGGTCAGATGGAATTCTTCCTCGATCGAGGTGGTACCACCCCACACCCCACACTTCCTCTTAAAAAGGGCTGGTGAAATCCCAACGGATGTTTCCAGCCCTGGATATGTGACTCGAATTTCCCCAGTACTTCCTCTGTGTTATACATAGTACTTAGATGTCGGCCTTAATAATAATAATAATAAATACATGTACATAGGAAAAACATATTACAAATTATAATTTTAATTAATATCAAAAATAATAATGGAATTATTTAGACATATTGTAGTTTTGACAAACTATTATTTTTATATTTTGTAATTGTAATTTTAATATTAGACTATAGTTTTAAATTTATAAATTTCGTTAATTCTATTGCATTTGATACACATTTTGATTTATACATTACGAAGTGCATTTACAAAAGTAAATAAAGAACGCAGCAGAAGTAATAAAATAATAACAGAAAAGTTTTTTACGATGATTTTTAACAATGACCGGACAAAAACGTATCAAAACCGAACACCGAGCTGATTAACCAGAAGGTCTAAATTTAAACGCTTAAGGCCTAATTGGACTACTTTCGTGGGGGCACAATAAAAATCAGTATTTGCCATTTCATTGACCATGATATCGTTCTAAAAATCAGGATAATTTATTGAAATAACAGGTGTAGTGTAAATGAATATACTATAAAACCAACATAAATCGATTTGAATAGGGTTTTAGTTCCCATAAATTATATAGAGCATAGATTGCTCTTTCAGTGCCCTATACGTTTTACCTGCTTAAATAAATACTGATCCCTTGTTATGGCTACAACATAAAACAACAAATTGATTCATTTGGGGTAAATTCTTTTATAAAAGGAGAAGTTAATTGTATTCTTAACCGCATACTTGAAATTTTTATAATTTTGGATTTAGTTTTCATGTTAAACCGAAAACATCAAAAAATGATACAGTCCTATGTTGAATAATATTATTTTTGCTCATATATAATAATATCTGGCCAGCTTCTCTTTGTGCTGCAAATGCTTGACCTTGTTGTTCCTGTTTATTATACGGTGTGTAATACAACTCATCAAATTTTAAGCTAATGGTAGAGCTTTAAGCAAAACGTGAAAAAAAATTGTTTTAATTTAAAGAAACCTCACAACTCTGCCGAAGTTTTATACGAATTATTATTCTTCTTATTTTTCTTCTGCCGCTGCTTTCTGCTAAACCTTTTTCCCTTGACTTCATCAACCGATCTGTGCTTTGATCTTCTACTGCTTCTGGTTCCGTATCCTTTCATTGTAATTACCCTTCTCCTGGCATTAGCATGCCATTGCATTCTTCCGTGTACCTTTGTAGGTATTACCTCTACCATTGTGTTTCATTCATAACCTTGTATTTTCTTGATACCACACACATACATTTTAACATTCTTATTTCTGTCTCATCTACCCTTCTTTCATGCACATTCTTTATTGGCCAAGTATCACAGGATATACCATCCCTTCAAACCTTCAACAATAGTAATGGCCATTTCTCAATAAATAGACATTTCCCTTTCACGTTAAGAATTTAGCCTATTGCCTAAATCCACATCGCTATGCATCCCATATGGGGGTGTAACAAAAAACAAAAAAAAACATGTAAACACTTACTTTTTTTGGTGCGCCCTTAGGACCATATGCGGACCCAGTGTCGAAAGTAAAAGTGGTATTCACTTCTCGATTGTTGCCGAGATCAAGGTCGGAGGTCCTTTTTTCCTCACAGTTGCACAGGTGGTGGTTTTATTTTTTTCTTGTTTTAAAGGTGCACACAATAGGGTTGAATGGTAATTTTATTATTATAAATTCTTTTTTGTTGCGCCCGATGTGCGTACGTAAGGGCATCAATTAGAGAGCCTCCCGAGTCGCCGGATTTAGACTGTTGAGATTTTTTGTCGGGTTTATTTAAATTACTTTTGTTGAACGACGGATGGACGCAATGTGCGCTCTGAGAAGGGATGAGAAGACGATAACAACAAAAAAATGTTGAATCGAACGCGAGGTTTGAAAATGTACAGGCTGCTTTCGGTCGTATAAAAAGTTAATGGCTAATTTATTTTTAAATAATTTTTTGCCGGCAAAGGTGCGTGTGGACTGTTAAGAAATAGTCAGTATCTGCTTGAGTTCGGTACTGACATACCGTAAGATAAAAAAACGTCCTCAACGTATGCCGTGGAATCAATCACGGATATCTTGAATTATTACTATTAGGTACTATTGAAAGGTACCATAGGTAAAAGATATAGGTGAATGAAAAATAAAACTGTCAAGTTCTGAAGTTTTTATTTTTAAGAAAATTACATTATTGTCATTGTCATTTCATAATTCAAAATTTAAAATAAATGAGAGACTTGTCCACCTTCTACTTCCAAATATTTTGTCACTCTTCTTTTTAAAGCATCAAAAACGTTGGTGAAGACTTGGGGAAGTTGTTAATCTCCTGAAATTTATTTGAATGTAATTCTAGCACATTTTCACAAGGGGTTCTGTAAAAAAGGCTTCTGTGCTTCGGCGTGAAACGTTTGTCCAATATACCACATAAAAATTGTAAATTCTGCATCTACAACGATTGAAGTACCTAAATCCCCGACACGTACAATCCAGGGGCAAAATAAAGTTCCATTTTCCAGAAGAAAAAACATTACTGATAAATTGTCGCCACTACTATACATCTTATTAACATTGGAGAAAGCGACAATTTGAAATACAGTAAAATATCCTGGTATATGGTCGTAAGTTACTGCTTTAACTGCTTGTTCTTATTTAATAGATACTGACCTGTTGTTAGTTTGAAAATATTATTTTATTAAAGGTATGATTTGTCTTTATATATTTGTCTTAAAATGTTCCAATTTTTTTTGGCTTTATTTAAAAATATATCCTTACAAAATAAGTTAAAATCATATCTACCGTTATTTTTAAGCAAATCTAGTTGAGATTTCGTGATTTTAAAAAAATCAACAATGTCAGTAGATGGTTAAAAAAGTTTAAATTTAGCATTGCGAAACATGGACCAACTAGAAACAAAACTGAGTTAAAAATAAAGTTTAAATTGTTATACTAAAGGCATTTTTTAAATACAGGGTGTCCGAAAAGTCGTAGTAAGATATTTGCTATTAGTAAAGGTAGAGAGAGACACCAAATTTTAGGTGTATCTTAGTAGTTAATAAATCTACTTTTTTATGTAATTTAACTTTTTCAACCCTCTTGAGGGGTTGAGGTGAAATTCTTTAAATGTAAAAAAAGGTAGTTGAGGTGAAATTCTTTAAATGTAACCCGATACCGTGTGGTAGCCCATTTTAAAGGTCTTCAGAAAAGAAACATTTTACCTCAAACTCCGTACTTTAATTTGTTTCTAAATATGACAAGCGTTTGAAAATTAAAAATCGTGGAAAGAAATTAAACATTTAAATACCTTTATTTCTCTCATTACTTTAAAAGTTGTTCAGAATGAGCACCATGAAATTCTGTGCAGTAATAACGTCGATTTTGGAACTCACTTCTCAGTCTTCTTACATTTTTGAGAATAGCAGGTGTTACTTCTTGGCAGAGTTCCAAAATCGACTTTATTACTGCGAAGAATGTCATTGTAGTCATTTTGAACAACTTTTAAAGTAATAAGAGAAATAACAGTACCCACATTTTTACAGCCGTATTCTCCAAAGCTAGTCCGGCCTGATTTGACAACCAAAAGTTGTAAACTGACAAGTGTAAGAATAAGACAACTAAGTTTTATACTATGAATTTATTTCTGAGCTTTTTCGCAAATTTATAAAGAAAAGGGCAATTTTTGTACATACTTTCGACAGTACTAGGACTAAATTCATTACAGCAACTCTTTCCAACATGAAAATCATTTGGAAACCATCAAATCGCTGAAATATCAGTACTAAATCTTAAACCTTCTTAGTGAATGTGAACGTTAATTTTTTTTCACGATTTTTAATTTTTAGAGGCTTGCCGAATTAAGATACGGACCTCGGGTTCGCTGTAAAATGTTTCTCTTTCGAATACCTTCAAAATATGGTACCACACGGCATAGGGTTACATTAAAAAATTTTGACCTCAACTCCCTAGCGCCACCCCTCAAAGGGATTGAAAAAGTTAAATTAAAGAAGTAGATTTATTAGCCAATAAGATATATCTAAAATTTTGATGCCTGTATCTTTACTTGCAAAGATATTTGCCCATACTAAGACTTTTGGACACCCTGTATATCTTCATATTTTAGAAGTATTTAAATACTTTAACAGTAGTTAAATACTGCAAAAGTATTTAAATAACTTTTTTGGCAGTACTTAAGTACAAAAGTATTTAAGTATTGAAAAAATAATATTGAAATGCTTTTTGTGCGAAAAAAGGATTTAACATTTAAATATTTTTATTTTTAAGGAAGCTATGTATCTAGTATTTTAATATTTAAATACTTTTTAAAGGTATTTGTCAGCTCTGGAGGCGATGATGAGGATTATGATGATTATTGATTACTTATACTACTACAGAATTTACTACATGCTGTTTTTGACAATGGGACTGAGGAAATCAAAAGAAAAATAAAACCGAACACTGTTATATCCTCAACTCTTTCGGTTCATTCATTTCTTTATCGCTATTTAGCAATTATTTCAATAATTAAAAACTCACCTGATTATCACAGGTTTATGGTTGACGGGTTCTATTGCCTTGTGTAATATATTATAGTTTCATTGGTTATAATTTACTTCTTACCGGAACAAATTATCGCAATCCGACAAATTCCTCGGTTTCCATCGTCGGCGTTGGTTTGTGATGGCCGCAAAGTTCACGCCCACTTGGCTTGTTTGATTGTTTCAGTAATTGTGTATCCGCATTTGGTCGTCTTGTTGGAAATGCCGTAACTTGTTGAGTTGTTATATACACGCAGAAAAAGACTCTAAAAGAAAATTGCTTTAAAATAAACAAAGATCGTCTTGGAAATAATAAGTGAAAAACCCATGTCTTTGAGCACATTTGCTCGTAATAAGGGGACTGTGTATTTAAAATTAAACCCTTTTAATTCCCTATTTTAATTCATTATTTTTGGTAACGGATAGCACTCTTCTACGATCCCGATAGACGACAGGCTACTACATGGTAATGGCGAACCCTACCTTGCGGTAGCTACTGTTTTTTTCCACATTCCCCATCCTCGGGAGATATCAGTTCCCAAACCATAACTTTCTAATTTTCCTGTCTATATATCACTCTCCCTGGTGAAGAGCAGCAGTGATCAGCAGTACCAGCCCAAAGTGTAAAGGAAATGATTCTGGACTGGTTTGAAACTGGAATATCACAAGCGTGAAGGTAACAATTTTAATGGTTTTAATGTGTAAGGCAAGGGGAATCCAATACACTATTACTACCAAGAAAGTACCATGATAGAAACAAATAATACAATGGCCCTTAGTCCCCGGCAGACCTTAAATAGTCAGAAGGTTCAAAGAATCTCGGGCTTTAATGATCAGTATGAACTACTGCAATGCATAATTGAGGGCAAGACTGAAGGAAGAAGGGGTTGAGGAAGGAGACGAACGATAAGTAATATACGTAACTGAACAAGTCTCAACAGAGAACAACTTATACAGACAGCCAAAGATCGATGAAGATATGCCATGTTGCTAGCCAACCTCAAACTCTGAGACCGAGGTTTCCTCCTAATAAGAGAAAGGTGTAATTAACATAAAACCCTTTCAATTCTTCATTTTAATTCAGTACCTGTACATCTTCGTATTCATTGATTTAAAGAGAAGCCGCCCGCGCCATCTAAATCAAAACATCGTGTTTGGGATCGATGAACTGGACGTTTCATTTTAAATCCTCCTCCCTGCCTCAAAAATAAATAACGACATCACTTTAGAGGGAAACGGCCTTAAGGTTTTTTGTAACGCTCTCTAAATTTTATTTCCCAGTTCCTTAGCCTTTAGATGTATTCATACTGATTTAGTGATTGCACCACAATCACAAAGGAAGGGGTCCATGAAACGCGTTTTGTTTTACTAGGTTAAAATTGTGAAAGACGCACGTAACTTATCGATGCAATGGGCAGACAAACAATAAGAGTAGTAATAGGACCGACTACGCCGCGCCTAGGGCGATTTTTTAAATTCTAGAGTATTGAACTTTATTTTTTTATTGTGACAAAGTGGATGCTGAATTTAAGTATAGTATATGTCTTTAATTGAATCAATATTTTTGGTAAAATATATTTCTGGTGTTAGGAGAGGTCTTAAGTGAATTTATACTCTTATTTGGATTTCATGTTTCATTTTATTCATGTCTCTTTTTTGTGTGTATAAACTGTGGGTTGGTTTAACTACTTCGAACCGCGACCGTCTGAGAAGTTTTTGCGTCGAAGGTTCTAAATTTTGAACACTTTCCAGACAGATCCCAACAGATGTAGCAAATGTTCGAATATAACATGCCCATCGTCTCGCCGATTTAACATTCGGCAACAACAGATGACTTGGGTCAGTTGGTTACTTTTTTGGTTTGGCAATATGGAATCTAACTTTCTTGGAACGTCAGTTATATATTATTATGTGTAACCGGTTTTTATCTGGCTGGGTAATGTAGTGTTTAGTAGATATTAGTAAATATTTTTACAATTTTTTTTTATCTTGTACAGCCTGAGCTGAACCTATTTGCAACGGGCAATGAAGGGGATGTTTTTTTTTGGCTGGGGGGGGGGATGTAATCTATAGACATGGGATTTAAAATTGGAGGTTGGGAGGAGAAGGACATCTGCAGGTAATTTGTTCCATAATGTCACGTAGGAGTAGGAGTCGATAAATTATAGTGTTGTTTACCAAAACACTTATATTTTAACAGGTATACAGCACACAGTCACTTACATGGCAATATATACGTTATACGTTGACGTAGGGGCAGCTTCTGACGGGGTAACTTGTTCAGCCTAAAGGGCTGGCACTATCGGTACTACTAGCGCGACACCACAGTAAAGCCTCCCTGTCGGGACGCGACGACGCGATAGTACCTCGCTCCCTATGCATTTCGCTGGTACGCTTTCATAAAATTCATAAACTAATGGCGAGACCAACGATATGCAATTGTAGCACGTAGAGTGCTTTCCGAAATATTAAATAAAAAACATGATAAAATGTATAGAAATTTGGAAAAATTACGAATAAATGGGAAAATATGACATTTTCCCCGCACCCGTAAAAGCTAGCCCCTAGCTTTAAAACTTTACAGGTCTGATTACACTAAAAAAATACAAATACAGATATGCACAAATATAAAACACAATTAAACAAACTATAAACTAGGTTTCAGCTCGCAGGTTCCGTACCTACATCACGGATTTATTAAGATGAAACGAAGAATGTTAAAACTAGCTTAAATGAATGATCAAAATGGTTACTGTTCTGGTAGTCTGGCTCACGTTAATTTACACATTTTTACAAAGTTCTATTATTAAGGAGTTCCAACACGTTACTCATCGAATAGCCACACGTTGAGGTTGTTCGTCAGCTGGTTCTGGTTCAGACGCAGCAGTCACTGTTCCTGTGTCCTGACTAGTTTTGTTGCCGACTCCCAGTGCAGCAGGGGTCTCCCTCCTCCAAAGAGTTCGGCTACCCGGACTTTGGGTGTCTGCTCCCCGTTTAAATAGGAAAATATAACAATAATCTAAGCCATCCTAAGCAAACCTAGGTAAGAATGGGCGAGAAAAGTGGGTGTTCTAGGCTTTTGTAGCTGAACAGTAAAGGGATGCATACGTAATGCGCTTCTTGTTGTTCTGTTAGGAACAGCCAAAGGGGGAGTTATAGCGACTAGTTCTTCAGCGCAAAATCCGTAGAAGTATCTGTAGAAAAGGGTACATCCCCAACGGCGCAGCGATGAGCGAGAGAGGATTTTTTTGTGACGAGCTGGTCATTGTGAGTGTCGAAAGTAATACTGCTCCCCAAATGTGAGAACACTAGGTTAGGTCTTATTTGGGAAACATAGAGAGTGTGTAAGTTGGTAGGGGAGACATATTTTCTGGCTCGAAAGAGACCCAAGCTTTTCAGCTGCTGATGTAGCTATTGAAGTAATGTGTTTGTGCCAGTTGAGATCATGTTCGAAAGCGATGCCAACAAGATCGAACGTTTCATTGTCCTGTAGGGCTTGGCCATTGATGTAGATGTGGTAAGTGTTACAGAATTTTTTGCGTGACAGCAAGACTGGGTTTTGAAGGCCTTGAACTGAACAAGGTTTTTGGCACCCCAGTCGAAGATTAATAACTGAAGATCTTAGGAAAGGAATAGGTGCATAAATCCGCGTCTATTATCCAGCTCTTGATTCAAGACTTATCTGGAAAAAACCCTAACTATGGATGGGAGAGTTAGTAGTTGAAGAGAGCAGATCATCAATGCGTAAAAAAGCCGAACTAGCTCGAGATACGCAATAAGAAATAAAATTTATATTCCGTGCAGCCCTTAAAATTTCTTACGTTTTTAATTTGAGTGTACTTTCATGATATTAAAGAAAAAATTCGGGCACCCAGGGCCAGACGACAGGCCCATCGCAAATCGATACCAAATAATATGAAACGAACAGAAGCAAGAAAGACCCGCCGCGCTGCCGAAATTTCCTCGGATTCGGCGGCATTCTTGGTTGTTATATTTATAAAGAATATGAGCAATCAATACAAAACAGGGACTGCGACGCCCTACCCCAGCCCGACATTTTTTGGGCCTCCAGACAACAAGCCGCGAGTCGATAATGCCGCCGCGTGGAGATGTTCGATACCGTAACAAGTATCGATACTCCATATCGATACACATTGGAAAGTCAAATGTCCCATTGTCGATATATCGACACGCAAACAACGCTCTTAAGATAAAGACAATTACTTTAAATCATAGTGCAAAGTTTTGATAGAATTTTTGATCTTAATTGAAGATTCTCTTGCGTAAAACGTTTAAATTATCATTATATAATATTATATATTTCGATGCAATATTCACTTAAGGTCCCCTGGCCAACCTACTTCTGGTGCATCAGTGCCAAGTGGGTGAAAAAAATGGATTAGTTTTTGTCTTTTCACAGGTTGCTCGGTGGAATATAGACGGCCCGGAAAGCCATATCGGTTGCTCGCGGAGACGGATTGATAAGCTTTTTAGTAGGTATTTGGTGTTGAGCATCCATGATATTTTTCGACATTTTGTCAATAAAAATAAACAGATCGTCTAAAACATTGTTGATGCTTTAAAGCTCAAAGTATTTCTTATTTTTGAATTGCAAACTATATGTCTGCCAAGAATATTTAGGAAAATACGTAATTAAGTAAAAAATCGCTTATATATATTTTTTTTTGTTTTAATATTTCGATACGAGGCATCGACACAACCGTGTATCGATAGAAAATATTAAATATCAATGAAAGGAGTATCATATTTTTATTTGGTATACATCGGTACACATGGACCATCTCTACCGCCGTGTTTCAGACACAGAACACATGAATAAGTTATATCCATCAGGGTCAATAACGTGATTTCATTAGGTATTTCCTAGAAGTTAGAAACATTTTGTCAATTCCCATTAGCCCAAAAATTGCTTAGTAACAAGAACTTGGTGAGACTGAGATATCTAGCGACTATCCTAATTGTTTATTTTTGTGACCTTCGTGTAATTTCTGTAATCGTGTAACAGAAAGACATTAATGAAGGTCAAAATTTAGATTATGAAAATCTAGCTTTCAGATCTTTGAAGATATTTAAGGATTTTTGCAAAAAGACAGACTCTTTTGCATGATTGAACAACTAGTCGACAAATTTAATATCCAATATATACCCATTTTTCCAAAAACATGTTTCTAAAAATCAAAAGTTCACGGAAGGCTGTGAAAATCTTTCTTCTTATTGGCAAGTATCTACATTACAGTAACCAAGTTCCGTTTTCCTATACCTATACAAAGTTCCCAGCCACATGCTGCTCAATACCAAACCGAAAATCGAAGATTTGCATCGCTTTGCAGATCTTAATCAATCAATGACAGTCATAATATGCAAACCACCTTTCCCACTGATCTTATACAGGGCAATTACCACACTTCAATGCGCCTCGACAAAAAGGCATCACTGTCCCCTTTCAATCGCGAGAAAAAAGATGCTAACTAGAACATCAAAATACAAGACCATTACCGATAAAATACGACCATAGTTATTATGCGGCATTAAGATCATTACCCGATTCAAAATATTTATCGGTTTTCAATATTAACGACACTGTAATATTGACAAATCTATTTGACTACCCCTTTATAACCGTTCAGGGGTGCCAAAATGTATCGAAAGGGGCATATCTGCATTATAAAGAGTATAAAATGTGCTCGTGCGTTTGAGGTTAGAAAGGAGATCAATGCGAAAAGGTAAAGATACGTTCGATCAATGGGTAAAATGGACCACTTATTGGTACTTTTAAAAATGGAGCTATTGTGAGAAGTTCGAAGATTACAGGTGTTACTTTTTAAATTACGACAGAAGGGGTGGTGAAGATTGCGATTGGAAAGGGAGATTATCGGCTGATCTATATTATTTAGAGTACAATTTGTGGCGAGGTATGTTTTCACAACATTATTAGGATGTCATCGACGGTATAGAAAGGTTTTTTAAGGTAATATGATACGTTTTTAAATCTTTGGAGTTTGATCTTGTTTAGTTAAAATAAGTTTTTCATCGCAAGCTATATATATATATATATATATATATATATATATATATATATATATATATATATATATATATATATATATATATATATATATGCGTGTATGTGTGCCCAAACAATATGCCTGCCTTCGGTGTGCGTGACTGTGCTCACATACTCACCGAGCCGTTAACTTACCTCTTTAATTTATCCATAAAATCTCAGGAATTCCCATTGCTGTGGAAAATCTCCAGATGGTGTCCGATGTTAAAGAAGGGTGAATATCATAATTTCAGCATGGGTTTATCAAGGGTAGATCTACAGAAAGCAATTTAGTTTGTGCCACACAATATATTTTCAAGATATTGTGGACAGTGGTGGTCAAGTCGATGTAATTTACACCGATTTCTCTAGGGCCTTCAACCGGTTGAACCACGATATTCTTCTTAATAAACTATGTAATTTTGGCCTAACCTCCATAATTCGCTTTTTGGAATTGTTTTTAAAAGAAAGAAGGCAGTATGTAGAGTATCGTGGCTTCAGGTCGGGGGAGGTTCTGGGTAGGTCGGGGGTACCGCAGGGGTCGGTACTGGGACCTTTATTCTTCTTAGTCTTTATTAATGACATTGTCAGCGATTTAAATGTAAGCACTTTACTGTATGCGGACGACATGAAAATGTTTTCCTCTATAAAAAGTGAGAATGACTGTATACGTTTGCAACACCGCTGTTAATACTGTGAAATGTAATGTAATGAGCTTTCAGAAGAAACATGAACCTATTCTGAAGATAAATTCACCCGCTCGTGATAGATCGGAGTCTTTTAAGGACCTTGGTATTCTCTTCACTCCTGACCTGTCTTTCTCTACCTACATCGACGACCTCATTTCGAAAAGTTTGAAAACTATGGGTTTTATTATTCGCGCATCTAAAGCATTCAATGATACTAAATTGACTACAACTCTTTACTATGCGTTTGTTAGGTCTAAGCTAGAGCACTGTTCGATGGTTTGGGCACCTGGATATAAAATAACATGTCCTGACTGACTGACTGATTCATCATCGCCGAGCCTAAACCGCTGAAGCTATAAATATGAAATTTGCTCAGTAGATTTATTTTATAATGTAGAGACTCGCTAAGAAGGGATTTTTCAAAATTCAAACCCTAAAGGGGGGTCATACGGGGGTTGAAAGTTTGTATGGAGAAAAAATATTAGATGGTCCTATTAATTTGAAACTTCATAGAAGTACTCCAAAAATTAAATGATTAAAAACGTGTTTTACAGTTTTTAATAAATCAACCCCTAAGGGAGTAAAATAGGAGTTCAAAGTTTGCAGTGGAGTAAAATTGTTATACCGCGCAAGCTAGGTACGTATATAGAGACTATAGAACGCGTCTAACGGATAGACTGCTGAAATCCCTTACTTTTATGAAGGATGGTGATTATCCAGAAAGGGGCATTAACCATCATATACTCCTATCCAGATTTGAGAATCAGAGCCTGAACACCAGGCGACGGTATAAATCCGTAAAATTTATTTTTGAAGTTGTTGATGGAATGATTGATTATCCGCAGATCTTGGGGGAAATTCAATTTGAGACACATAGATTGGCGGCACGGCAGACACCAAGCTTTTATTGCTTCTGTTTTCTCCCGTGTGTTTTATAGCTGCCATGAATATTTCGATGTTTTTAATTATAGTATTAAGATCATAAAAAATATATTTTTAACACTATGCGTGATCCACAATTATTGTGATGTAAATTTTTTTGTTTATTTTAAAAAATTAAAGTTGCCCTTCGACGAAGTACTTCGCTGTGTTTTTTGTTAGTGTTGATCTCGGTGGTGATTTAATTTTTTTGGAATTTAATAATTGAGAAAATTAATAAAAAATAAGTTCTAACATATCACTATGCAGTTTAGAAGGAAAATTTTTAAAATATTTTGGTAAAAGCTCGGGTATAAGTTTTACGACGTGTTTATTTTTCGAAAACAATCATGAAAGGTTTTTCCAAATTTTATTAATTTTAAAATTAAATCTAGACAAACTTGTGTCGATTTTTTGTTAGTCCAGGTCAAGGGGTGGAAGCTCCTCAGCTACGGCAAATAATTAAAGAAGCGATATATAATTCAGCTGCTTCAGCACGGGTCATCGACCCTGCGTAGTGTTTCAAACAAATTAACACGCACATTATTTCAAAGGCCACAATCTCGCCGAACGAAGCTTTAAGGGTCGATTGAGCCAGACGGTATGCCTTAGTTTCTTCCCTGTGTTCTATTTTTCTAAAAAAAAAGCAAATTCTGTTAATAAACAGATATTAATGACCCTATTATTTAACCATTGGGAAAATTTTATTTATAGATCATAATGTTCTATTATATTGTTTACTCTTCAATAATCGAAACTATACCTTTATAAGAGGTATATAGGATCCATAAACAGCCCTTAATTTCATTGATTTCGAATCAAGTATAGATGTCATTATTTTCATTTTAGAGCAATCGGGAATTGCGAAGTTATTTATAATCCGCCAAACGCGTGCGGAAAGTAACTACTTTCCGCAGAAAAAATAATAGCTCTGTTCGTAGAGGAATCACAAACCTATCAGCGCCAATCAAATTTTAGGTATTTGGTAACGTGACAGTTTGCCGACTAGTTTCCAGTAATTTCATTGGCTCTGACTGGGTTGTGACTCTTGTGCGAACAGGGCTAATAGCTCTGTTCGTAGAGAAATCACAAACCGATCAGCGCCAATCAAATTTTAGTTATTTGGTAACGTGACAATTTGCGGACTGGTTTCCAGTAATTTCATTGGCTCTGACTGGTTTGTGACTCTTGTGCGAACAGGGCTAATAGCTCTGTTCGTATAGAAATCACAAACCGATCAGCGCCAATCAAATTTTAGTTATTTGGTAACGTGACAGTTTGCGGACTGGTTTCCAGTAATTTCATTGGCTCTGACTGGTTTGTGACTCTTGTGCGAACAGGGCTAATAGCTCTGTTCGTAGAGAAATCACAAACCGATCAGCGCCAATCAAATTTTAGTTATTTGGTAACGTGACAGTTTGCGGACTGGTTTCCAGTAATTTCATTGGCTCTGACTGGTTTGTGACTCTTGTGCGAACAGGGCTAATAGCTCTGTTCGTAGAGAAATCACAAACCGATCAGCGCCAATCAAATTTTAGTTATTTGGTAACGTGACAGTTTGCCGACTGGTTTCCAGTAATTTCATTGGCTCTGACTGGTTTGTGACTCTTGTGCGAACAGGGCTAATAGCTCTGTTCGTAGAGAAATCACAAACCGATCAGCGCCAATCAAATTTTAGTTATTTGGTAACGTGACAGTTTGCGGACTGGTTTCCAGTAATTTCATTGGCTCTGACAGGTTTGAGACTGTTCTGCGAACAGGGCTATTTCGTAGAAAAATAATATTTTTAGGTTTGTAATGACTTGCTTAAAAATGACTTATGCAATAGAAAAATACATGCATATTATTTAGTGTGTCCAGACCTTCTAAATACCTTTTTGAAGTCTTTTGCTTTTAAAAACTCCTTTATTTCAAAAAAGTGAAATGTTAATTTCTTGGGTATAATATTACAAAAAATTCGGTCAAGTGCAAGCTATACTTGCACAATTAGTGTTCCGTGCCATCAGCCCCCCCTCCCCACTTAACCTGAGCAAACCCGATCTCCGCCCATATTTTTTGTTGAAAAACTTTTTCTCTAAAACCAATGGTTTAGCAGTTATGAGGAAATAAACAATTAATCTGTTAGAATCTTTCAATCCTGCATGATAATTTTTAGCTCAATCTACACCTAATTCTCAATATTTATGATTTTTTTCTGATTTTTCTGAGCGATGCTTTTGGTGATAAGGGCGGGGACAGCAATTTTTAAGCATTTTTCCCGAAAAAGATTTTTAAAAAATGCGTAAAAAACATACATCATCTACATGCTGTTGGAATCGTCAGAAGATTCGGAACTAGAATCATTCGCATTGGCGCAAGTGGCGCTACTGGCGGTAAAATAGGATATTCGTCTTCTTTTTTTATAACGTGGGCTACACAGTTTCTCCAAATATCACGGCTCAATTCACTTATTACTCGTCGAATATTATCCAGTACCACTGCACTTAATGTTGGTGACTGATTACATTTACGAAGACGTTTTTTTATAGTGCCCCAAATCATTTCAATTGGATTAAATATGCAATAATCAGGAGGTAACCGCAACAGGGTATGGCCGTGTCTAGTGCAAAGATTATCAATTACATATTCATTTTTAAAATTTCGACTCTATCATTTTTATCAGCTCTTTTTTTACCGGGACCTTTTCAGGAATTTCCATATTTTTATGCCTCATAAAATTTAAAATGTCTTCCTTTTTAGTATTATTATTCGGTATTTTGTTTAATATACGCGAATGATATGGTGCATTGTCCATGACGATTACCGAGTTTGGTGGAATGTTCGGTAAAAGCTGATCAACAAACCACTTTTCAAATAAATCCCCAGTCATGTCCTCATGATAATCGGCAGAAGATTGGGTTATGTTTTTGGCCGACAAAAGCAGTTCATTGGGCACGAAACCATTTTCACCTCCGGCATGAAGTATTATCACGCGCTTTCCTCTTGAACACGGTGCATTTAAACTGCAATTTTGAGTTTCATCTACCCAACCGTACTGAACAACATCATGAGTATCAAACCATGTCTCATCTAGATACACTATATACCTATTTGATTCCCGGTGTTCTTTTATTTTACGCAAATATTCTTGACGATGTTCAACAAGACGGCGCGATTCCATTATAACCATCCGATTATCAATTTTTTTGTGTTTAAATCCGCAATCTAATAAAATTCCTCGAAGAGTTTCCAATGACTGGTAATTGTAATCAGGGTAATCGCGTAACTTATCCCGGATCATTTCTAATGTTGGCACCGTATTTTCCTTATATAGATTGTACACAATTATTCGTCTAATGACATCTTTTGCTGCATCGTCAACTTTCTGAAACTTTTGATTAGTTTTCTTTCGCTTTACCGAATGATCTGTAACATCTCTTGTTTTAATTACGCGATAAATTGTAGATATCGAAAGTTGTGTTAATTCGTTAACTCTTTTTATAATGGCTTTATCTGACTTTGCCGGATTTTCTTTTTTTAACCAGCCGTAAATATTTAGAATTATTCGTTGACTTTGAACATGTAAATCTTTATTAAACTCCGGACATGTTTCGACTGGCGATGCCACTGTCGGTACCGAAGGTAATTCAACATGTAATAATTCGCTTTCATCTACCTCAAAAGGTCGCCAAAAAGCCATTATTATAATAAAAATTCACTTACATAAACCAAGTAAAAACACTTATAATACGCACTTCACTGATCAAAACCTAAAACTTAACTGTTTCACATAAATCATGTTCTAAACGAGCATCTGTCTAGACGTAACGTCTTAATTATAATAAAATGACTCCTTCCACTGCATGCGCCAATATAATATTACCCTTAGTGGAAAAGAGACAAAACGAATCGTCGCTGCAGGTGTCCCTTCACGAGACAGGCAGCTGCTGTTTGCACTATATACCGAAGTTATCACTAACAAATCTGAATGAAATGTGGGATACTTGCTATGGGGAATAGAGCGAGCCCGGTATGAGCGGCAGGCGTTTGTCTGGCTTTTTATACCACTTAAATCTTAATAATTTAGATTTATGAGATTCACTTAGGACTGGCAAAACTATATATTGTATTCGTGTTTCAATAAATTTTCATTTGACACCCTACACAATGTCCTTGAAATTTTTTTCCATTTCCCAATTTACCCCCTTAAATTAGCCCCCTGAATCAAAATTCAACTTTTTGTACTTGATGTCTATAATACGGTCACCACACTCTATCTCTGTGCTAATTTCAAATTTTTATGTCGAATAGTTTTAGAGAAAATCGCCCGTGATAGACGGGCGGACGGACTCCAAAGTGATAAGAAGTAAGAAGATAAGTGTTCCGATTTGCTAATTTTAGCACGGAACACTAAAAATGGAATAACGCACGTTCACGAATTTACGGTAAAAGTAAGTTAAATATTATAATAAAAGGATCTAATATACATATGACGACTAATGGTCTTGCATTTGAATGATCTAATATATTAGCATCTTTTTAACATCTCATTGTACTGGGACGGTGTTGCCTTTTTGTTGAAGCGCATTGAAGTGTGGTAATTGGCCTTAAAGATCCAGTGGGAAAGGTGGTTTGCATATGATTTTGATGTCACTGATCGATTAAGATCGGCCAATCTATGCAAATCTTCGATTTTCGGTTGGTTGTTGAACAGCATGTGGTTGGGAACAACGGAACCGCCTTGAACATACCGCCTGAATTTCGTGAACTCTCTATTACCGACGTTACGACAAAACTTGAAATTTATATTTCTGCTAAATTACATTTAAAAAAAAATAGCATAGCCTCAAACCCAGCCAAAACTTTATCATATTCGTGACCTTTTATAATTTTGTTATATGAAGCCTGACACGCGAGATATTACATCAAACGAAAAAACGCAAACTGTTCTTTTTGACACGACAACAGATATTTTAAAGAACTGCAAATAGGTAGGTATGTATGTATTAAAAATTATATCCCTAAATAAATCTAATAATACACTTTCTGGTGAATAGAAAAACGGTATTATTTGCTCAATCCAATACGTGCGTTTCAACTAAGCTGTATAAAATAATCCTCAAAAATTGAAATGGGTCTATTAAAGGTATTTCAGAGGGTATTGGTTAGACCCTAAATATAACGGGACTTTTAATAAAATTATATTACCCAACATTACCTAAGAACTACAAATGCCGCCATACAGATTAATAAAAGTTATATAACCCTTTTTAAAATAACTTTGAACCAAAGGCAAATAACAATAAACCGTCAAAGGGGTAGGTACTATAACTGTGGTAAAACGAAAAGCGATTAACCCTAACCCTTTCTCTTAGTTTTAAAATATTAAGGATTCCTTTCCATTATTTTCTGGATTATTGCCAAAAAAGTCAGTGTTTTCGTCCTCCATAAAATCTGCAAAAATAATAGAAAAATAATGCTGTTATCGAAAGCAATAGAACCTATATTCTCTTTAATTGCATGATAACTGGTCAAATGTAGCTAATTTATTGAAATTATTTTCTAAATCGGCAATTTTGTGACACTTTAGCACGAACTTTTTGTTTGGGCATACATACCTACTTAGATTAAACAATGAAAAAACTGGGTTACATCTCACAATCCATGATTGTGGGATTTGACCAAAATAAAAAAAACCGGGTCAAATCCAGGATTGTGAGATTTGACAGTTGTTTCATTATTTAAACATAAACTCACATTTGTTATTCCGTAATCATATAATTATTAGATTATTTTAATTTTTCAAGCAAGGAACATGGGTAAGTTACTTTTGGGGAAAGCACCCTATTATTTTTTTCTGCAGTTTGTTGTACAGTATTTTTGTCCTCCATAAAACGTTGGAAAAATAATAGATGTTAACGAATAAAATATAATCTATATTCTCTTTAATTGCATGATAGCTAGTCAAATGTAGCTAATTTATTGAAATTATTTTCTAAATCGTCAGTTTTGTGACCACACTTTGGCACGAATTTTTTGTTTAGATAGGTATACTTAGATTAAATAATGAAAAAACTTGGTAAAATCTCACAATCCGGGATTGTGAGATTTGACCATAATGAAAACATTGGGTCAAATCTCACAATTCAGGATTGTGAGATTTGACAGTTTTTTCATTGTTAAAACATGAAACGAGAATAAGGGATATTTTAATTCTTCGCCCTACCTAACCCCTCGGAATTATCACATACTTTAGTCTCTAGGTATAAAACGTACTATTTTATTTTAATTTTTAACACATTATTCTTTTCTAAATCTAATTTTTCCATTATTTTCTCCTGATAAATCTTTCCTTAGATCAGAATTAAAAGAAACGAAACTGTTCACCTTTTACTCCTATAACAATAAACGCCCGACCGGCCAGCCCATAAACAAGGTATTAACAAGGGTCATAAAAAGAAAGATTTCAACCCTTTCCCTTATTTTAAAATTGCCCAATATTGCCCAAACCGGCCAGACACACGGAAGTTTTGTATTATGTTGTGTCAATAAAGGGACTCACTATTACTGGCTTTTTTTCGGCTTTGCTTCTAGTGTTGTAAACTTATAAAACTATTTTATTTTGTACATAAATCCCAAACAATCTAGCTTTAAATAGAGGCATTTTATGTGTCAAATTGGGCTTTTTACCGACCTATTATAGACGAGGAAATTTTATATTTGTATGAGACTTTGGAAGATCTAAAAATATTGTAATCTCTTTACATAAAAGAAGAAACTAACTGACTGATGATTCACTAAGAAGGTTTGAGATTTAGTACTGGTTTAAATTAAGAACTTATATATAGTTGATCAGTTATGTTTTGACAGGTTTTTTGTCCTGTCATTCTTAATAAGTCGTCATTAAAGACTTATGAAGTATTCTGATATTTCAGCGATTTGCTTGGTTTCCGAATGATTTTTATCTTGGAACGAGTAGCTGTAATGAATTTAGTTCTATTATTGTCGAAAGTAGTAGTAGTTACTGTCCAGCTACAAAAGCCTAGAACAGACCACTTCTCTCCCTCATTCATACCTAGGGTCTCCCGATTATGGAACAAATTGCCTGCAGATGTTTTTTCTTCCCGTCCCAACCTCCAATCCTTCAAATCCCGTGTCAATAGACTACATTTTCCTTCTCTTCAGACACCCACGGTACGTTAGTACTAAGGCTTGAAGTCTACGAGGGATGTCTTAGATAAAAAAAAGTAACTAAAATTGCCCTTTTCTTTATAAATTTGCGAAAAAGCTCAGAAACAAATTCATAGTATCAAACTTAGTTGTTCTATTCCTACACTTGTCAGTTTAAAACTTTTGGTTGCGAAATTAGAAAGGACTAGCGTTGGAAAATCCGGATATAAATGTTTAAACACGTGTTTTACTGTTTTTAATAAATCAACCCCTAAGGGGGTGAAATGGGGATTCAAAGTTTGTAATAGAGTAAAGTTGTTATACCGCGGACGAAGTCGCGGGCGTAAGATAGTTTATAATAAAACACAAGCCTGACTCATCAAGTAAAATTAGCGTCCTATATGCGTTAATAGCCTCTTAAGGACTATAACTTTGCTAAGCGGGTCAAACCTAAGTAACCTAACCCAGAAAATGTGGCTATAAAATAGCTAATTCGCGATATTCAATTTAATTATTTTTTTAATGCGGTTGTAAACGGATTTAAAGGAACAACGTAATCTAATACATATAAATAAACTGCTGGCCACTCGAACTTACACATAGAGATTTTTAGGCAAAATTTAAAGTTCAATATTTTCAACAGGAATGCAAATTTTTGAACACGTCTTGCAGATTTTAAGAGCTAGTTTTTTTCGGATTAAGCTGCATGACGTATATTTATCGTAGGACCATAGGTTTATTATATACGGGGTGATCAATGAAGTCATGCAAAAAATCAAAAAGTTTGTATGAGTGAAATTTCCGCAAAAAATTTTTTTGGTCGTTGCAATATGGTTCGTTACTAAGGTAACATCAATATCTCTAGACGTTTTTGTCACTTTTTGGATTAAGGCCATTAGGTCTTGTACACATTACTAAACATAAAATTTGGGTAGCAAAATTTTTAAAATGCTATAACTTGGTATTGGATTGACGGTTTTTGATAATTTTTACGGATTTGGAATCCTTATTTCGCGTAGATTTTCTATAATCTAAGCATTTTATTTGGAGGTTGAAATATACAGGTTGAAATTTACACATTATACCGGGTCGATAATAGACAAAAACGTAGGGTACGGACGCGCTCTACGGTTTGGCATTATTTAAGTTTTTGTAAAAATAAATTCTCACCTCAAGTTGTTTTTGTTTAATGTCCTTCTCACTGTTCTGTCCAAAACTTTCACCCCAGTTTATTGTCTCAAAGAGTCATTCAGTTTTATAGAGTTCTTTGTCTATAAATTATTACCAAAGATTAGGTATTTAAAGATAGGACACTTGACAATTTTCCATTGATATTTGCCGTTTTTTTAGGGATTGCAGGAACCTTTAAATTAGGTTTAGAATTAGAAATTTTGTAAGAATTGACTTTTGGCCGTTGTTAACCAATCTTGTATATTGTAGAATATAATGTAATAAACTTGTTCTTGTCGCTACGTTTTTGTCTATTATCGACCCGGTATAATGTGTAAATTTCAACCAGTATATTTCAACCCCCAAATAAAATGCTTAGATTAAAGAAAATCTACGTGAAATAAGGATTCCAAATCCGTAAAAATCAGCAAGAACCGTCAATCCAATGTCAAATTAGAGCATTTTAAAAATTTTGCTACCCAAATTTTATGTTTAGTAGTGTGTACAAGACCTAAGGGCCTTAATCCAAAAAGTGACAAAAACGTCTAGAGATATTGATGTTACCTTAGTAACGAACCATATTGCAACGACCAAAAAAATTTTTTGCGGAAATTTCACTCATACAAACTTTTTGATTTTTTGCATGACTTCATTGATCACCCCGTATATAATAAACCTATGGTCCTACGATAAATATACGTCATGCAGCTTAATCCGAAAAAAACTAGCTCTTAAAATCTGCAAGACGCGTTCAAAGATTTGCATTCCTGTTGAAAATATTGAACTTTAAATTTTGCCTAAAAATCTCTAAAAAGTTCGAGTGGCCAGCAGTTTAGTTTGTCAAATAATTATATTTCTGTTAATCGGTTTACCCATTCTCGAGTTAAGCGCTGACAAATATAGAAAGGCTTAAAAAAATTATAATTAAAATCTTCTCAATTTCAAAGCAGGTTAATAACTTTAAATATGAATAATATACGGGGTGAACGTGGAACTTTTCTTTCTTGATTATAATGTGGTTGTAAAATTTGCTTTTTTATTTGTGTAAATTCATTAATGACTTGTAATTTGTAATATTTCCAAATAATAATTGTAATGTTGAGATTGTGTATGAAAACGAAGTTCCAGCAGATCATTTTTTAAAAATCAAAACCGTATAGGTATAAATAAGTATCTAACTTTAATTGTAGGCCACGTTAAATGTTATTTATTTTAGTGCATGATTCTTTTCAATTCACTTATCCAGGACTGTTGCTTGTAGATTTAAAAATCAATTCAGGTTTAATTTTTTCTCTTCTATTTTTCCATCAAATATTGGGGGTTAGAAGTTAGGTTTCCACAGAATTTTAAATTGCGTTTTGAGGCTGGGTTACGAAATGGTTATCTTAAAGTCGTTACCAGATCGGTTCCAAGACCGTAACCGCCATGCGTTACCTGGTAAACGCAAAGATATGCCTATACTTATGTTGTTTTTTGTACAAAAAAAAATAAAGGAAAGATTCCCATTTGCGTAACTAGGACATGTTTCTGGGGCATGGGGGGGGGGGGGGGTGGCAGTCGGGGCCACATTTGTACAACACAGCACCAATCACAGTCAAGTCATATTTCTAAATTTCAAGTTTCTAGACCCAGCGGTGTTGGCTGTGCGTTGATTTGTCAGTCAATCAGTCAGTCAGTTTCTTTTTTTATCGAGGTTGCCAGAGAAAAAAATAAAATTGGCATCATTGCCTTCTACAATTGTAACATTGTCAATATTTTATTACGTTCAATGTGCTAATATGATACTTTTATAATATACTTTTATTTACTCTCACTTAAATGTGTTTAATGCAATTTGAAAGATTTTGATATCATTTTATTTTAAATGTTTGTGATTGCAATATGCAGACAATGTTTCTTTGCGTGAAGAATTGAGGCTGGGGGGGGGGGGGGCAACGACAAGCTGAGGGGCGGCCCTCCCTAGTTACGCCAATGAAGATTCCTATTAAAATACTAGCATTGCTAGTTACGTTTTTTACTCAATTTCAGCGGGCAGATAATATTGGATAAGATCGGACTTTTTTCAGAACACAGGCAGATATTTAGAATTGGCCAGCCCAACAATACTGAATCTAACCCCTCGATTTTTTCTTGTAGGACTTCCTCAAGGACATAATATAATTTATATAGCTAGCTAGCTACGTTTCATTCTGATTTATATGGATGAAATGAAAAGATAACACAAGAATACGAACATTTACTGATACACCTTGACATTTTGTAAAAAAATCACCATTTAAGGGAGGTTTTTGAATAGCCCACCAGTCGAAAACCTGCTCGACTAAACAGTGATAATAGTGGCGCATAATTTTGATTATACAACCTCGGTCAACGTGTTACGGTACATTTTATGGTCCGAAATGAGAAGTTGCACAAAAAATGGGTTAGAGAGGTACCAAGAAAAATGCCGGCTAACCTGAATTCTGCCGAAGTGATTTGGATACCGTTAGACGAGTTAACTTTAGATATTTATAGATAGTGGAATAGATATATGTTGTAGATTATATTATAGGCCTCTTCAGGCATTTATATTTTGTTATACATATTCTTTTACTCTAAGCATCGTTATTAATAAAAACACTATCTATAGGATGCGTATCTGTAGAAACGCAAATTTGGGGAGGGGGATATACAAAACGACTCACCAAAAGCTATATTTCTAACAAAACGAAATCTAAGTAACTAGCACAACTTAAAATTTATAATTTTTAAATTATCACTGTAAATGATTTTTACATGATTCAAGAATCCAAATTGCAAAGTCATTTTTACTAAAAATGCCAATTTAAAAAAGTTAAAATTAGTTTTATTCAGCAAACCAAATGCGGCGCAATGTAACAGTAATTTTTAATCTCAGTTTCAAAATTAAAAATACCATTTTTTTCATTAAAGTATGAATCTACAGCGATAACAACTAGCCTAAAAAATATATACTTTCACATAGCAAGTTTTAATGTAATTTACTGTTCTGTAATTCTCGTTTCTCGTTCTCGTTTTTCATTAATTCCTTCGTTTAACTTTTTTTTGAATTGTGCCGATTGCATTTAGTAAGCGATATTGTTCGGCTTTTACACAGAAAATTACTGAATATATAAATATTCGAAAAGATAAAGAAAAATTGTATATTGTTAGTATTGGAAAAACTATATTTGTTTTTACACAATACTTTTAACATTAACTGCTGAATATTTTAAGCTCATCAGTAGTAGTCACTGTAGTATAGTAGATTCTTTCAGCCTGCAGCAGTAGACTTACACTATCGTAAAGTTATACATGTCTATTTTACCTTCTGTATTCAGGCCATTGATTCCGAATCAAGTAGTGTGGGTTAATACTTTTAGGCATAAATACCACAGGCTAAAGCATATAACTAAGAATTAATAAAATATACCATTATTTTTCGTGATAATAAATTTTTAATAATTTATTTTCATTGCATTGTGACGAAATTTAGAGTGAGAGTGGCAACGTCGCTTCACGGGGCGTCGTCTGCTCCACTGAGAAATCTACTGATCCTGCAAGGCGTAATTTTGTTTGTACTTTCCAAGCAGGTCGAAATATACGTGTGTAGTGATATTTTACTTGATTTGATGCCAGTTTTTGTTGCAAGACTGGAAGGTTCCTGGGCCAAATTTGGCTTGAAATATATATGCATAAGATTTTCGGAACCTTCTACTTTAAGTACATGGATAATTCATTGGATGAGTTATGCATTAAATGTAATTTATATTGATCTTTCGATGACCCTACAACACTGGAATTCGCCATGTACTCATTATAAGTCATAAATTCACTTTTGATGACGCAGCCAATGGGATCACTTTTTACAAGTTTCGAAATTCGCGCGAAAATTTGCCGTAGAAAATCCTTTTTTTTTTTTTGTTAATAAAGACCAAGATAAATGGATAACAGCAATCGGCATAAACATTTAATTTATGTAGAGAATATAAAAAAATATTTCAGAACTAATCTTAACCGAAAATCAAAAAGCATTTTCAAAAGTGGAACAACTTAGCAAATATATATTTTTTTAATTATAAATACACTTAGGTACCTTGAAAGCCATAATAATAGGATTAACAAAAGTACATAACAAATATCTTAAACGACGCGTCAGCTAAAAGTACGCGTATTGATGCACATTAACAAAGCTGGTAAATATAGTCAAATTTCATCGATTCCCGTCTGAATTCCCGAATTTGCTATTTAATGTCACATAAATAGCTATCCACATACAATGTTTTACAACACCAGCAAAATATACTTTGATTTTTTTCTTGGCTTACCCGGTATACTAAAATACTCAAAATGCATAGGAACGGTATTTTATATGTCACAAAATCATTTGGTAAAAACGATACGGGAAAGTGATTGCCAATTTGAGCTCCGAAGTTTAATTATGATTTTTTATTTCCTAGATTGTGCATTTGTCACACTGTGCGATGACACGCCGAGGCGGAATTATAGCGGTTGATCTTTATCCTACACACGCACAATGTTTGAAGCAAACAACAGGCCAATTATGAATGACCGGCTGCTTCTTCTCTTGCTAAAGGTCGATTATTCTGGCAGAGATTTAAATGCAACAGAAACATTTTATGCATTTCCACTGTCACTGATGGACTAATATTAAATAAATATCTACTAAAACAAGTATCATCGTCATATAAAATGTAATAATTATGTTATTAATTTTTACTGCCGTAAATGAAGCTGATTTAGCCACAGGGGGGCAAATTAAATCCCATTTTACAAGTAGTTATTCCAAGAAGGTAAATTAAATAAATAACTGGAATTAAAGCTAAATAAATTTATTTTTTATTTACGGTAAAATAGTAATTTTAAATCAACCGTTTTTACCTTTAATTAGGTCCATACGTACACGAGTATGGTGGACAGACACACTCGAAGTTTTCGAGCAAACTTTTATGTATATTAGGGTCTTTTGTATGAAACATAATAATATTTGACCACCTTTGCTTTTTATCAGCCCCCTTAGTTGCAGCTTGTTAAACTAGTTTTTATCGCCACCATCCCCCACGGTAAATACTGCCCAATATTTTTTTTTAACAGGACCCAGATGATTGTGTGTCCCTAGAAAATAAGATAAAAGATTGCTGATGCGTTATTGAGGGAGAGAGAGAGAGAGAGAGAGAAAAAAAAGAAAGAATTCTTACAATATAGTTAAAACGTTGCCTAATGATACCCCCTATTTAAACAGCTCCTAAGAATTACTTGGAAGTCCTGGATTTTCCAAAAAATCATCGATGCATTTTGATAAACGGGTACAATAATTATATTAATGCAAAAATATTTCCGTTGCTTATTCACACATAGCATTTACATTAATAAATACTAGGAGACCATAATCATTAGTTTTTTCATGTAAATTACCCAATTTAAAGCAATGAACAATGTTCCCAAAGCAAAGCGAAAACAACCCGACATTTTTCCACGTCAAATTATTTCGTCTCGCACAAAACTAATTTTGACAAATCACTTTGCAAAAAAAGCCTGTAGTGCTGAGGGATAGATATCCTTATGACCCTCTAATCGACTTTTTATTTAAATGCAAGAAAAAAAAGCACGGGGTGATTGAGATGATTAGAGCAATGCTGGAATAATTGTCGTCGAGCAACCTCGACTAGGTCGCTTTTATTCCTGTCAAATCACACATCTGACGGATGACGGTGCTCTCTCGCCGCTCACGTACAGATTTTTTTCTCACGAAGATATGCAAATCGTTGCCTAACATCTACCTGTACCATAATTTCTTCACTGTGCTTCTGTTTTGTGGATGCCTTCACCCAGGTTAGCTCTTTACACACTTCTTAACATGGTACAGATTCCCCTTATTTAAATAGGACGTGGCCCAGGCAAATTTTCACAATGTGTTCAGTGGTACATCCCAAATCTTCAGCTTGGTCCGGTGGATGTTTGGTCAGATTATGAATAGGATAGATTTGAATCAAAATAATAAAAAAGACCTAAGCCCATTCAGACTGGGCCTTTTTATGCGATTTTAAACGTGGACCACCTTGCCTCGGATATTGCACAGTCACATTCTAATGAAGACGGGTGACCAGGGGTCAAAAAAGGGACCGGATTTTTTTGGGAACATAATCAGTTTCTATTGAGATGGACTTTTTTCCGTTATGTCATGATTTCTGGGGTGCACCGCCGGATTTTTAACGTATTTTTTGTAACGTTTTTTTTTGTGTGTTGTTTTGAATGGCTCGTGCCATATGTGTTTTTTTGGTAAAACTTGTTTGACGTTTGCGAACTTCCTGATACGTAAGCTGGATTTATGGTTTTTGTGTGCCGCCTTATAAAGTTATAATCTTTGAATAGATTTTTTGCTTTTGATTAATAGGAAATAATGTTTGAATTGCTTTAGTTAAATTATCGATATTTGCAAAATTGGAAAGTTGATAATCTAATTTTATCGATCGATCAAGGTATCAGAGGAATTTAAATATAAAATTTAATAAAAAGAAGTATTTTGTATACTATATATATAAGGGACTAGAAAAAGATGGCTGAAGTTTCTTTATACATGCAAAACATGGTAATGATGACAGTAATTCTGCAATAATATGGAAGTTTGCAACTTTGTGACTTCCTATATTGCTTCCTTAAAACTTACTAGAAAGTATCAAATGTAATTAAGAAAATAAAAAAGTCCCTTTTTTAACAGTTATATTAACCACATGTAATGTGCAATGCAATAACTGGATACTGAGAAAATCAGTATTCAATTATTTTGAATTAAACCAATTGCACGCTGTAATATGTATGTACATATTTTCAGTATAACTTTTAGTAAACAAGGACTGAAAATCTCTTAGAAAAACTACTAATTTGTTTTAATTATTGGGGATTTACTTTTGAGAGTGACGTGTGACAATTATTTTTTTCTACAACTAGGCGGCAGTTTTGGCAGCAGTCATAGTTTAAAAACTGTCTCCTAAAGTTAAACTGTCGAACAGATGGAGCAATAAAACTGCGTGATCGACGCGTATCGGGGGATGCCGGGTGAGACGAGCGGGTTTTCATAGATAATGGTAGGCCAAATATCGTTTTCTAGGAGGTGATAAACTAAAAACATTGGCATTAGGTGCGTAAAGTGCGTCAGTGCGCGTGGTTTGCACCTGTTCTTTTTAATTATTAACGACGTTATGTCAACTGCCACCCAAAGAACCGACAAGATTTAATTATAAAGAATAAAAGTGAAATTTAGTACAGTAACAACACAATACTTATATGGAATTTAAAAAAAAATTGTTTAATAAAAAGAAGTACACACAAATTACACTATAATCATAAAACGAACTCTACACAAAAAAAACATTATCTTATATTGAATTGCATACCCATTCACTCAATGACACACTCTATTCCGTATTGCACAATACAAATTCGGTTTATTTCAATGATTAGTTTATCATTGTTAACCAATAGGTTATGATTGCTTACAATATAAGGTATCATTGATTTCAGTAAACGTTTATTTGTAAGAATATACACTTATTTAATCGAAATACTTATTGTTATTGCAAAGCTTTTTTGATTTATTTTACTTACATACTATAAAATACTTATAAAGTCCACTCCAGTCCACACAAACACTGAAACACTCCAGTCCCCAGAATTGCAAAAGTGTGTATTTGTGGCTTAACTTTAACGCAATAATCAAACAGGCGGCAAGCTTAAACGTCTATTAAACGACCAAACTACCAACAGCATAATGTTAACCTCTCCAAAGGGTGTCCGCGAGCAATAGAAGTAAAACTTCAGCCAACAATAGAACTCATTGAATTAATACTTTTTATTATTTCTCTAATACCTTATATGTTTTATTGGAGTGTTTATTTTATTTAACATGATATAAGGACAATATTACTAATTTATTGGTTTCCAATAGTGTTTTTGTAGTTGAAAAAATGATAATATAGTTTTCAAAGAAGTAAGACTACGTTTGAACTCTAATAATAAGTCTATATTTAAACAATCTTTTTTTTGTCAGTGATGTTTTGTTGAAACTATTAACTTTAATATAGCCAAAGTGAGAGTGGTCAAGTATAATACTATTATTGAAAATAGCATAGCAGTTTTTTCTGTGTACGCAAACAACAAATATTCTGTATCCTCTATTTACCTCACGAGTATAGGCAAGTAACTATACTCAAGGTACAAGGTGTCCTTATTTTTACGGCTGTTAAAAACTCAGAGCAAAACGGATTAAATTATGAACGTAGTACACAACAGCGACGCAGGCAATATCATGCGTCATTTGCCAATGCTCCTGCTCAGATGGCTGCGTTTCAAATTGTAATACATTACCTATACTGAAAAGTAAACAACTTTTTTCGGTTAAAATTACCCCAGTAATTCTCTTCAAAATAACGTTTTTGGGTTAGTAATAATTTGCTTGAACAATTTATTCAATAAAAAAATACATGCATATCCCCTGTTCGCTGAGAGTTGTCGTAACAGAAATACTCTTTTTAATATCTTAGTAAAACCGCATTAAATCATAGCGTGCACATTATCGGAATACCAAATACCTACCTACATTACAATTATTCCCGAGACCTCTTATGGTCTGTAATTATAGAGATTTTATATAACGACCTTCCTCTGTTTCTTTCTCTTTTGGTTTTATTTCGTACTTAGGTATACTTTAAATTTAAGACCAACTAATAATATTTTGACATGCAAAGAAATATTTTAAAATGGCCAAGAATTATATCGGTGTGTTATTTCCAACATCCGTTTCATTGAGATTTTTTTTTGGAGAATGCGTGGTCCCTACAGGCGTTTACAAATATTTGTATGTAAAACTTTTGTGAAAATCCTAGGAATTTTATGAGGGGATACGGTAGGTGTTATGGAAAATGTAAATAATCTCTTCAATCTCTCGTGTATTTGCATGTAGTTAAGGCTAAGATATTACTATAGAAGTAATTATTTTCTTATACCCCCCTAGAAGTGTATATAATTTTTTGTATGGCCGTTTTATAGAAGTTCATATAATTCTTTCCTTATAGTCCCCCTAGAAGTTCATGTAATTATTTTCTTATAGCCCCGTAGAAGTGTATATAATTTTTTGTATGTCCCCCCTATAGAACTTCTTTAAATTCTTTCCTGATAGTCCCCCTAGAAGTTCATTTAATTGTTTTTCTTATAACCCCCCTAGAAGTTGATATAGTTCTTTTCTTATAGCCTTCCTAGAAGTTCATATATAAAATTCTTTTCTTACAGCCCCCCTAGAAGTTCATACAATTATTTTCTTATAGCCCCACTAGAAATTCCTACAGTTCTTTTCTTATAGCTTCCTGAGAAGTTCATATAATTACTTTCTTATAGCCCGATAGAAGCTCATATAATTCGTTTCTTATAGCCCCCCTGGAAGTTGCTATAGTTCTTTTCTTATAGCCTTCCATAAAGTTCATCTTCTTATAACTCGATATCGACTCTCAGGAAAGCAGTTAATATTTTTTTTTTTCGTAATAGGTAACTGAAATCGACCGGCTTATGTTATTAGAAATCTGAGCAAATAGTAGATGTATGTATTTTTTAAAGAGTTTATCGAAATTTAAGTATTGTGAAAAGTCAGTGCGTACCAAAACACAAAATTAACCGGTATCAGAGTCGTAAAGTCAAATAGCATACAGGGGAGAAATAAAAATTTGAATATCAAGTGCTATAGTGCTAATAGCAATATCCTTTTTAAATATATGATAGCAAAATAGCAGATTATGCTCAAATATGGAATCATGGCCTTCTATGTTAAAATATACTCATATAAATAGCTATTTCACTTTTACAACAATAACAAACAAGTTTTAAACTTATATAACCCATCCTGTATTACCATTATATAAAATCAATTCAGTTACGAAACGAAAATTAAAAAAAAAAATACACTACCAACTTAGTTCGTTTCCTTGGTCAATGTCATTGCATTTTTTTTTTATAAAAGGCCCGCTCGAGATAAACTTGTAAAAATTTAAATAAAATGCCCGTTAAGGCCTTTAAATGTCATAAAATGTTTCATCGAATTTATAGGAACAGCAGAACTACCGGTTTCAAACAAGAAATTAATAAGAGTTCGTTGTAATAAATTAATTTTATAATGTCAGATCTACCGGGTGAATTAGATATACATATACGAATTTACAAATACCAGAAATATAGTCGACGTGACCTAGGTGTGTCGTTTTACGAGAGCAAAGCCGCGGGTAACAATTATGTGTCTACCTATGACACTCAGGGAGGTTTACATTACTCACTAGTGAAATTTGTTAAAAATAGATGGTCTAACCCAAGCAGACCAACATGTTTTTCATAGTTATATATATTTCATAGGTACCTATAAACTAGTGATTTTATGGATCAACTCTAATAGTGTTGCAGCCCGACAGTCCCCCCCCCCCCACCCATGTACATAATATGTATCAATGCCTAATGTACCGTGTGTATGTGGTGTGTAATTCTGATATCTGTCAGATCCTTAACATCGTATCGAAAGACGTGAAACATTTGTATTGTGTGCCTATTTTGGATAACATGCCACAATGTCCTTCATTTACTGCAAGCGCCAGAAATGTGTAACACCAGCAATGCAATGGGGTCTTTCTTTTCTATATAATAATTGAAGACCCCATAGTTAGACGCTTACTAAAATGTAAGTTTCAATTTTTGTTGCTACGCTTTAACCGTCTTTTTCGCGATAATTTCGTGCTGATGTTAAAAAATGCTGTATTAACCGTCATTTTACAGGGTTTAAAACAACAACTTTAGGCTGGGGGAATAAATGAAAAGGAAAAAAAATAATGTAACATTGACAACCAACTTGTTTTCTTAAACCTCTTTAATGAATGATAGGAAAAACTCTTAACGAAACGAACGAAATTTTCCGAGCAAAAGTGCGAGATTGAAGATATAATTTTGCCTTTTTCTTCTATAATAATTATAGTGTCCTAGAACAATAGCTTATCCACCCTATATGGTTGAACGTCTGACATTTAAACTGCGCTTAATACCAATGCAAATTTTTTTTATTATAAGTAGAAAAAATTAACCGGTTTTGTGCCTTCTATGTTTATTCTTTATGTAACAGTGCTATTTATTGTACCCATGGCCTGGCTTTTGGTTTTTAAATAAAAAATATGTTTTGAAGTTTACGAACGTCCTGAGCTATGCTGTGTATTTTTTAAAGGATTCATTGATACTCTACAGTCTACAGTGTATCGACACCTACATAACTTTTTCAAAGAAATATCGAGTGCCTTTGAGTGGTAAAATCTATCTCTGAAGTCTGGCGGTGGATTTGAAATTTTTGTGAAAAAATTATGCAGACTTTAAAGTCGCTATCTCTTGGTCTATATAGATAGCTTGTTGTAAAGCGTGCGCCATTTTATTCTACAAACGAGATTAAGCCAATTTAAAGGATACGTTTTTGTTTAATATATAAAAAATGCCTATGTCGGTAATATAATCATAATCAAAAATAATAACCAACCTACAATGTATTATTTTAAGTTTTTTTTTAATTATTAACTTATAATGATTGCTTCCACTTTATTATTAACCATTACGGGTTTTTGCCGATATGATTTGTTGTCATCAAATCCGAAGTGATTGGCAGAATTGCTAAATTTAATTGAATTCAATGCTGAATTTAACAAATTCAAAATTTTGTTATTAGAATCAAGGTTGACTTACATAATGTCTGAAAATTTTAAAATGACCGATGACGAATACTGTTATAATTTAAATATTAAGAAAAAAACATAGAGTTCTGCAACACAGTGTACTAAAATGACATAAATAGTATTAATTTTTAGAAATACAATAAATGGTGACTCAGACTTTAAAAATAAATGGTAAGGTAATAAAAACCGCATTTTGTTCAAAATAAACAGTGATTGAATTTAAAAAGTCAAAGAAAACATTAAAACAAATATTTTTTGATGCCCTGTACCTCTGTATACCATTGATATGCCACTTTTTTCTTATTTTTCTAAGTAAAACCTCCTCCCGAAATCCTGTACCACAATTAATTAAAACCCTGTATACGCTACTGAAAATGTGCATCATCCTTCAGCCTTTTTTGCAATCGCCTTAGAACCAAAACAAGTTTAAAGCGCGGTTACTAGGAAGTGCAAAAAAAGTTATAGGTTCAATGGTAGATGTTTTTTAAATTCATTATTCCTGGCCTTGTCCTGTGTTGTGGTTTTTTCATGAATACTTTGCATTTTTTTTTCGTTTTGTTTGTTGGCCGCAGTGGGTGTTAGACAGAAAAACCGCGTGTATGTAGATATAACGGTAATTTTATTTATTAATAACTTGCTACATACGACAAGGAATAGAATAAATAACGCTTGTAATCTGAATTTACTCACCAATTAAAATTAAACAATATCATACGTTGTATTACCTAATTCTGGGTACAAAACGAACAGTTTTTTTTTATTAATGTAGAGAATATACAGGGTGTTTCATAAAACATATGCAATCGGGTCCGCAGATGCCTTGTTTTTGTAAGTTTTTTCGGTTTTTTCAAAATATTTTCAAAATGGCTACAGAAATTTTTATGAAAGTTACGTTACGTAAAATACTTAAATTAAGCACAATTTTGACTGGGACCCTGGAGTGGTATTCTGAACCAAACATTTTTTTCTGTAATTCTGTTGGGGTCCTTCTCAGAATGCAGTTTACAATTTGAGTAAACTGCAACAAAGTTTTCAATTTAAGATAATTTATGGTTACCCAGATTCCTACTCGTCGTTTTCTTAGTACTTACCTATTATTTATAATTATGATATAATTATAAGGTTATAAAAATTTATAGGAAACACGTGAAGTTCTAGTTTATGTTCTTGTGCATTATAATTTGGTGACAAAATTAATCGGTACCATTGGAATACAAAGTTATTCAAAGTATGAACGATAAGAGCGAACCAAATCAAGTTATTCTAGAAAATGAGCTTGTTGGGTAATTTCACGTTTTCAATAAATATGTTGATATTATTAGTTCTATTATTGTCGAAAGTACGTACTAAAATTGCCATTTCCTTTATAAATTTGCGAAAAAGCTTAGAAATAAATTCATAGTATAAAACTTAGTTGTCTTATTCTTACACTCAGTTTAAAACTTTTGGTTGTCAAATTAGACCGGACTAGCGTTGGAGAATCTGGCTGTTAAGGTTTAAAATTCGACCAAATTCAAGAAATTCAGTCGCATATGCGCGGAGCTGGTGCGGAGCGTTTCGACTGAGCCAAATTAAAAATTTTAAAAAACGCGTATGGACTAAAGTTGTTCCTTACATCGTGAAAAATATCTTTTGTCGAAAAACTTTTTCTAAAACCAATGGTTCAGCAGTTATAAGGAAATAAACAATTAAATTGTTTATAACAATTGATCGCACTAGAATTTTTTAATCCTGATAATTTTTGCTCAATCTACACCTGATTCTCAGTGTTCATGATTTTTTTCAGATTTTTCTGAGCGATCCTTTTGGTGACAAGGGAGCAACAGCAATTTTTTAGCGTTTTTCTCGAAAAATGTTTTAAAAAATGCATAAAAGAAAGACATCATATGGTTGAATTCGTGCTTCAATAAGCTTTCTTTTGACACCCGACACGATGCCCTTAAAAGTTTTTTTCCATTTCCCAATTTAACCCCTGAAATTAACCTCCAGAATCAAAATTCAACTTTTTATACTTCACTTCTATAACTGGGCCACCACACTTTATACCTGTGCTAAATTTCAAATTTTTACGTCGAATAGTTTCAGAGAAAATCGCCTGTGACAGACTGACAGACAGACGGACACCAAAGTGTTTCGTTTGACGGAACACTAAAAATAAGAAAATTGGTATTAATACAAAAAACTTTTATTGTTAAAGGTCACTTGGAAACAGCTTTGAGAAAGAAATTCCGTAATTGGACCTAAACAACCAGATCGACGAAATATATGCCGCGTGTCCTGTCGAACAAAGAGCTTCGTCAAAGTTTTCCCTTTACAAGAATTTCGCTACAAAATGTCTGTCGAGGCTGCATGGGTTTTTTATCTAACCGACTCAATTCAATAAAATCCGTAGCATCCAAAAGTCGATAGCAATCTTTTAAAGCTTTCCTTGGTTTATCGCTCGATTGCGTTAAAATTAAAAAGCTATTTTATGTTTACGTTTCGGTTTGATTGTAAAACCATCTTCAGAACTTGTTAATAAATAAGAACTACACTAGTGTTCTTATTTTTGTTCTCAGCATTGTTGCTCTATTGGCGCTTATTTCTAAACTACAGCGCCAATAGAGCCAGAATGCTGAAAACACAAATAAGAACATTAGTGTAGTGCTTATTTATTAATTAAGTTCTAAAGATGGTTTTACAAATAAACGGAAACGTCAACATAAAATAGCTTTTTAATTTTGACACAATCGACCGATAGACCCAGGAAAACTCAAAAAGATTTGCTAAAGACGGTTCAAAAGTAATAAGTGCATTTACAACAACAGTAATTTTAAAAACTGCAAAAGCAGCTTCTGAAAACATTTAAAAAAGGCTAATGAAGTAATAAGACAGAAAAATTGTTAAAATATGACTAAGGAATAATAGAATATACCAGTATTAGTACCTAACTTATTTCCATTGCATGGCGGAGAAATTTAGAGTGGGAGTGGCAATGTTGCTTTTTATTCGTAGCGCGTGTCGTAGTTCCGTTCATTCATGGCTTAAACCATGGATTTATTAGGACTGGATACGGGATGATTTCACATTCTTTGAAGCCAAAACAAACCATTCTAAACGACATTGTAAACACAATTTGTAAACGTTGTCCACATCTTATTTTACCATGTATTTTTGTACAAAAAATACGTTAGAAACATCACAAGATTTACTAAAAGTAATAAAAGCCCTAAAATATTTTATTTTTCTGCTAAATAATAATAAATTTAAGTTAAAAAGGTTTTATTATTTATAGGTTATATTATTTCTAAAGGTGTTTATTTAAAGTCGCTCCGAGTCATTTATAAATCTATATAAATCTATACGTCGCACTTTTTCTTTTCTAGTTCATTAGACAAAGACGTACGTGTAACCGAGTGTTCAGACCGAGGTTCAGCCGTTTTCCTAAACAACCATAACAGACAGCAACACTTCTGAGTTCCAACACTCCAATGCTATTTTATCTCTTTCTACTACCATTCTTGATTCAATTACGTGGTAATTCGTAGTCTTGTCTGTGTTCGTAGTTCGTAAACTGCTCCCCCAAGAGAATAACAAAAACAAAAACAAACAACAAAATATGAGGCTTCAAGTTCGATACGCTCACAGTATACGGATATCGAATCCTTATTATAATAAATCCATGGCTTAAACAGTTGTCAAGTCATGGTATTTTGTGTGTAACTTTTTGACAGGTTGGAATATACTAGTAGTGAAATTTTAAGTGATTTTTGGTTTTCCTTAAAAGGGCATACAGTTTAAAAGAGTATGCAAAAATGAATTATTTTCATCTTTTCCTAGGTTTGCTCGAGTGAATGCAGACGGCTCGGAAAGCCATAGCGACGTCGCGCGAAGCAGGCCTGCAGCCAGGTTTTGATTTCAGAGGGGGCAACCAAAGTTTTAGGGGGGGGGGGGTCAAACTTATTTTAATTTACGTAATCATTTAAAATCACGAGCTTTATTTTAAAAATAAAATAATTAGGCCTGGGCCGATACAACGTTTTAGATACCGATACCGATACAGTATCTACCTCTCTAGCCGATACCGATACTGTATCTACCACTCTAACCGATACCGATATTGTATCTGAATGAAAGTATCTGAAATTCAAATTCAAGCTTTATTTTCAAAAACAACATTTGTAATATATAATGCTTAAAATTAAAACAAAACATTTCCTTTGACAAGTAAAAATTTTTTACCAGCATTTTTAATAAAATCACCACACCTTTTAAGATGTTTGGACAAATTTGAAGTGTTGAACTATCGTTTGTCTCGGCCTCCACGAGAGTAAGATTTTCCACAATATTTACATACATAATGGCTGAAGATTCCTTTTCCGTATTTTTATTTAAATGTTTCCATATATCAGATATTTCTTCTTCACGATAACTAAATACGCATAGATAGGACACAAAAATTTGTTTATAACTATCGATTATCGGTAGCCGCTTAAGAATGGCAGCGGAGGCGGACGATGACAGCCGAGTGTTAAGTATCTGAAACCGGATACTTTTGTATCTGACGTTTTAGGTATGAGCAGGTATCAGAAATTAGTAAGTATCGATCGATATCCGATACTGGGTATCGGCCCAGCCCTAAAAATAAGTGAACAAAAAGTGTATTTGAAATTCAGAAATAAAACTAATTAAATTTGATTCTTGAAATAAAAATGGTTAATATAAAAAAATGATCTGTTAGTAAAAAAATAAAACTCTAAAAAAACACAAAAAACAACACTGTATAAATCAAACTGTCGCTGAACAAGCGGGCACAGCAAATAAACCTAAACCATTTTAATATAATATAATCTGTTAATTTTTAATTTTTTGCAAAGTTTATATTATTTGTCTGGTAATAGGCATTTTTAATCCCTCAAGGACTAAAACTGACACTTTAGTCCCTACAAATAGGGACTAAAATAGCCTTTTTTAGTCACGGAGTGCAAAACATAGTTTTCTTTTTAATTTTATGTGCTTATTTTTTTATATTAACAAGAATGGAAAAATTCTAAGTATAATGATATATGATGTAATATTTTTCTAGAAGACAATAATTTCAGTGATTTTCTAGAGTGAACAACTTTTCCTTTCACTCTGCCCCCCCCCCCCCCCCGCCCACTCTGCCCCCCTCCCCTCCTAGCTACGGGCCTGGCGCGAAGTCTGATGTTTAGCGTTCTCTCTCTCTTTCTTTATCCTACACACGCACAAAAACAAAAGGATCGTTATGAATGAATGGTATCATTCTCATCTTGCTAAAAGTTAATATCTCACAGCCTGTACCTACATATTACATCATACAAAAACAATAAAAGGAAATTATGGATAATAATTTAAATTAACGCACGTTCGTTACAAAAAATCTTTATTATCTACATGAATGACTATAAATAAAAAGGTCAAGGTAATGACAAAAAATCATTTAAAAATTGATTTTCGAACTGATGTGAATTAGGGACAACTAAAAAAAACGATAACAAGTTCCTAACATAAAAAGCTTCGTTTTCATAGGTTTCTTGAATGGAATACCTTAAATGGGTCGAAAAACCAAAGGCCCACAAAAACCCATAATTTTTTGCGATAAATCGCCGCGTGTCGAGTCCGACAAAAAAGCTCCTCGAAAGCCCTCCCATCATTCACACGCACTTCGTCTCGAAACGTATGCCGAGACGCCGCGCCGGCCGTCCACCAAACCCCCTCCCCGCCACCCTTGCGACGGCAGACGATCCGCCGACTTCACTTGTTCGAATATTATGTTGTTACGTAATTTCAGACCGGCCTGCCCCCTCCATCGTTTCCGACGCACAAATTACCCCCACTTTTACCCCTCCGTGCCGGCGCTCACTGGATGCTGCCTGCCGGCCTGTAAGTGAATTCAGAAAGCGGCGGCGTTTTTGTAATGTTTTAGTATGTTAGTGTAGTTTTTGCCCTCGATAGACGCGTTCGTTTTTTAGCTGCGTTTCTCCGCTCACGACCACTTGCCGAGCGTAAGCCGGCGAATTTTGTTTTGATTCCGCAAGCTACCGACGAAACGCGCATTTTATCAGAACTTTTTTATTAGTTTTAATTTTTAAAGTAGTTTTTGATAACTCCGAAGCTTTTGCAACTTTGTACCTTATAAACCCCACGAGAGTGATATTTGATTGTGATTTTAACCTTGACTGACACGGGTCCTAGAAAACAAAGAACTATTGTTAAGTTTGAGTATATTTAGTGACAATTTATTTACATGAACACTATCGTTAAGAAAATTAATGCTAACACAAGTTTCAATTTAGTCCGTCTCCACTAACCATTTAAAACTGGAGTCGAGGCTGGATTACCGGACTGGGGGCTTGGACTTTCACCAACCTCCTCCAACCATGTTACTAGAAAACAATACGAATTACCTCCAGAGGTCCATCGATACCCTCCGAAGTCTGGGGGATCGCCTAGGAGACAGAAACGTCGATCTCCGATTAAACCTGCACCATCAGGATTATCACCGAGGTAGTGACAGGATAGATAGGAATTACAACAACCATCAGGGCATAAACAATGGGTTAGAGCTAAATCTAAGTTTAAACTCCGCTGATAGACTCTTACAAGAAAGGATACAGCAGGAGCGCATGCAGCAGGAAAGGAGCCTAGAGAGAATCCTCAACGAGAGGACTATGCACGACGCAAGAATGAACTTAGATCACAGTCTAAGCTTGGAACGCCTCAATTTAGAACGTTCTTTAACTCAAAGTCTTGACCGAAGTCTCAATCTAGCCCATCATCAGAATAACAATGATCGCCCTTTAGGAGACAGAAACCTTAATGCTTCTGAACCTAGGCTACTTGATCGTAATTTAAATAGCCTTGGATACGGGCCAGACAGAGACAGTCTTCGAAATCCCGACCTTAGCGACCTCAAATACAGGGAATACAAGGTACACTTAGAAAACCTGCGAGAAAGTTCAAGGTCGTTGGAAGGGGGAGGTGGCGGCGGCGTAAGAGGGGAAGACGGGGGCGATAGGGGGACCACACCGACCACTCCACCCACGCCGCTTAGCGTCGGGGAGAACTTTCATGAGGAAAAGGTAAGTGGTGGTAATTGTTTTACATCTATTTTAATTAGTCTTTGACAGTAATTCCTTTTTCAACGTGTTGACCGCTGTGGAATTTGCGAAAAGGAGAAGATTTTGCTGGAAATTGGGGTAGATCTCATTCTTATAGATATGTATTGCCAAAAAGGATGAACGCATGCTTAACAAGAAATTATTGAGATCAGCTGACAAACCATAAGGTTTTAGCAACAAAATATATCGTTAACTTTTGACTTGATTGTGAGTTTTAATACAGTGACGAAAAAAAAAAGTTTGAATTTATGCCTACATTTTTTATAAAGTGTCGTGTATTTTTAAAAGGATCATATTAATTTAAATAAATACTTGAGTAGTGTTTGTATTAATGACTGAATATAAAAAAGGCAGCAAAACATATAATTTTCTGAAAATTTGTCGTTGTTTGCTGGGTTTATGTTATTATTCTTAAATTTTGTTAGAGAATTAAAAAGAAAATAATAAACTTTGAAATGTGGTAATGCCAGTTGTATCAATGCTGTGCACAAATTATCAAGAAAGAATTCTGAAAAATTTTTAATAAAGAAACTTTTAATTGAAGCAAACTTTAAGGAATATTTATGTATATACCGTATGGACTTTTAAAAATACGTTTTTATCTACATACCTATGTTCTATACCAAAAAAAACATTTCGAGTTGAGCATGAGTCAATAACTCTATTTTAGGACTATTCTAATGCAGCTACCAAATGAATAAACACAAAAAACACCTATCCTTAAAATTTTCCGTTAGAACATTTTTTCCTGCATGATCCTGGCCTCCAAAATTTTGCATTATTTTTTCAAAGGTCAAAAAATTACCTTTAAAATTATTCGCGGCATAGTATGTAATTAGAATTACAAAATAGCAAAAGTACAATTAAGATAAATGCAAAATTAAAGCTTGGGTAAAAATTATAGGCTTGAAAAACTTGTTAAATAGCGTTTTTTGAGCGTCACTGCCACCTTTTCCACATAGTAATAATACTTTGTAAGGAAGTTGTTTTGGTGTAATAATATTTTATGATTAATTAAGCACGAGTGACACTTCGGGGCAATTAAAAATTGAAATGGACGTTTACGTCATTTAAGTATACTTTTCTAAAAGTGTTTTATTTTTTGACTTCGCAGTCTATGCACATTAGCAAAATTTAGCATAGAAGATCCTTGGAAATGTTTGTATATAGGTATGTACTTGTCTTAATGAAGTGGACAGTATTTATTTATTATAGGAAATATAATTTTGAAGAGTGTCATAAGTCATAGTCGCTGTTTTACATGCCTAATTAAAGAATTAATGATTAATATGCATTAGAGTTATTTTAAAAGGTAGTTTATAATTAATTATAATTATAGCAAAAGGAGAATACTTAGCGCTTTTTATTTAGGCAAGATTTAAGTTTATTGTATACCTACTACTGGGAACAGAAACATTTTGGGCTTGAAAAAAATAATTACATTTTTATAGCACGAAACTTTTTTTTTACTTTTTATTTTAATCAAAATCATAATTGTCCTATTTTAGTGATTTTTTTTATGATTAGATAGATATTTAAATTTTTGAGTACCTATGTATTTTGTTCAAGAGCCTGATATAGAATTATTATCTTTATGCCACATATAAAATGTAGGGTATTCACCTCGGTATTCACGCTACATCCATCCTAAGGCTTAATCTTGCATATTTAGATCTTCTGGTTCATCAGTTAGGTTTATCATCCTACGAAAAACAACTGAACGTAGTGGGCAGTGTGGCGAATTAAATGAAGGATGCGGCAACACCGCCACGCGCCCCTTCAGCTGTTTTAGTACTAACAGAGAATGTTTATATTTTGCTTAATTTGTAGTATTTTTTAATATTCGAATATAGTTTTATATTTAAAGTTTTCTCAGCGAGCTTTAGTGTTTTTAAATACAAACAATGAACTACAACAGAAATAAAAGTAAAACTCAAATGTCGGCATGTAATAGTTTTTTGTTGTTGTCATTTAGTGAATAATGGTTGGTATTTCTTTGATGCCTATGCGGAAATATACTTTTTAGGTTATAAAATATTATGCCTTGACTGTTTTCTGAGTTCTCTTAATATGTCTGTGTAATGGGTTAGTATAAATTTGGAACATGCCGTTTTTTAATCGGGAAGCCTGGGGTTATAAGGTTTAAAAAATCGATGGTTTGACTATGAATACTAATTATTAAAAAATCGTCTAAGCTATCTTTCTGCTAATTAGAACAAAATTAAATTTTTTGGGAATGAAGTACATATTTTGTGTTATGACAAAAAATGCTGTATAAGCCCATTCTAATAACCACTTAAAATTAAGTACCTAATTTTTTTTTATTGTGTACCTACATATAGATTATTGTATATTTAAAACATTTTTTTTTTCGAAACGTAATAAATAAAACCGAATAAAACACCATATCATTTAAAATGAACAAGAGTTTTAACAGAATGAAACAAGAATATATAAAAAATAGCGTTACTTAGTAAGTTTATAACATAGTTTTTAATTGCGTTAGACACATTAGTAAGATAGTTTATCATCATCACTTAAAAATATATACCATTAAATAGATGGCAATTTAAAATTCGGCAGAGAATTTTAATTATTTTAATTAATAGCTCTGCTGGTCGATAGCCAAATATTAAACTAAAGATAATTATCTTTAAAAACATTTACTTAATAAGAATTCTTGCCAAATTGTCAAAATTTTAGTTATAAAAATTTAGCTTAGCTTAGAACTTATAAAAAAAATTAGTTTAAATTCATAATATTTTCTGTATGTATTTTTTTTAGCCACAATTTAATCCCGGCCACTGGTTTTCATATTCTCAATTTTTATAATATTTCTGCCATTTGCTGCTTATCCAGATAATTTTTGTCTTGGAACAACCTTTTTCTTTGCCTAAATAACTGGCCATTTGGTCTTAACCACTGCCATTAACTTACACACACATAGTATCAAGTTGAAACTTGGTGGCCATTTTTAATACATAAAGAGGACTCAGATTTGTTTAAAGAAGTGTTTGTGTTTCTGTGACTCTCTTACTTTTTTGATATTTCAACAAATTACACTAATAAATAATTTTATGCATACCTTTACATTGTTTCGTTTTTATCGAAAACGGCTAATCTGAGCGAAATATTCAAGACATGATTTTTGTGTAGTTTTATTTGTTAAATCAATAATCCTATCAGATTGGATTATTTTTAAAATTAAACCTCGGACGTTTCCCCTATGGACGCCACTGGGGAAACGCGAAAAAACGGGTTTTGCTTAAAAGACTCTCCTTTATGCATTAAAAATGGTCACCAAGTTTCAACTTGATAATAATTTGCGTATTGTAGATATTTAGGAAAAACTTTTAAAAAAATTAACACCCTGTATATGAACTTTTTGTCTTAAAATTGGAATAATACCCTGAAGTTTGGCCAAATAGTTTATTAACACACAAAATACATCTTATTAAAAATATACGTTCTTTTGATAAAAAAAAACGTTTGTTGATTCTAAACTATACAAAATAATATAAAGCAAGATAATTCCACAAAAAATAAACTAATTTTTAGGATACCCTTGATGTTATAAATGAGAAAATTTGTTTGTTTGTTCGTTTGTTATTGTTACTAAATCATTTTAAGTAACACTTTTTTTTTAAATGAACAAAATTTACTAACTAAATTCTAGTTTTTACTTGCTATTGTAAAAACACAATAAAAAATATCTTATTTTTGAGTGCTTTAATATTACTTTTATTGCTCATTAATATTTGCCCATTTTATTAAAAATAGTACAAATTTAAATTGTGCCCTTGTTTGTCCTAACTGGTTAGGTAATTAAAATATTTCGCAATTGATAAGGACTAAATCCTTTTGAAAGCAGTTCTGTCCAAAACCAAATTAGAAAAATATAGAATGATATACGTAAGGTGGTGCGATTTTGTATACCACGCGGATTGGCTAGACCTCGCTTCACTCGTCCCGCAAATACTCGTTACGTAAAATCATTGTTCTGACATAGATAAGTGTTTGCGTTAAATAACCAGTACTACTTGACATGTACTTTTGGAAATTTACCGGAAACGTTGTCTCAACAAAACCTAATTTTTTCTCTTGATCTTAAAAACATGATAAAAAAGTAAGAATCATTTTATTAGCAATAATTGTGAGCGTTATCATTGTAATCAGTTTTATTCCATCTATATTAGTCATTGTCCTACCAAAGTCTACAGCTTGATTCTACATTATAAGGTTTTTTTTAAGAAAACACGTCTGCAAAACTAGCACCAAAACAGAAACTGCCTGATTCCCCAACGTTAGAATGGTCTAATTTGATAACCAAAAGTTGTTTTCGTAAATTTATAAAGAAAAGGGCGATATTAGTGCGTACGTTTCACAATAATACAACTAAATTAATTTTAGAAACACGTTCCAAGATGAAAATCATTTGATACCCAAGCAAATCGCTGAAATATTAGAACAACTCATAAGATTTTAGTGGCGTCTTAATAAAAATGAAAAGACAAAAACCTAACTGATTAACTAGAAGATCTTAATTTAAACCAGTACTAAATCTTAAACCTTTTTAGCGAATCTTAGTAATTGATATAATTTTTAAATAAATACTTATAAGGTACCGCTTTTAAGGGGAGTTTTTAAAATTCTCAATTTTCACTCGCTAAAAATATGGGTGTGATTTAAACGGGCAGCGAAATTTTACAATTTTGACACATCGTAATATACGATTGGTGATTGGCGGTGAAGCTTGATCAGGTAATAAAACAAAAAATGGTCTGCGTTTTAGATTTGAACAAGCAGCTTCAAAATCTTTTAAGCAGTAAAAAAAAATAAGTTGCAACTAAATAAATATTTGATCTGTGCGAAATAAATTACATTTTTTTTTGCCTGCTCCAAAATCAAGTTGACTGCTGAAAAAATATTGTAACATTACAAATTGATGGGTAATCTAATACTGTTCTGACTGCTCTAAAATTAACTTAGCGTGTAATAAGGGGTAATTAATTACGTAAAAAATAAAGCATTTTATTAGAAAACTCCAAATATTGATTAATGTAAAAGCCCATACATTTCATGGTATTATTAGTAAGGCTGCCCACCATGGGCACCCACTGGAATTTTAAAGTTGTATATCTCTGTTGCTACTTACGGGACCCATACCAAATTCAGGGGTTTTGATAGTGAGCCTACTAGGAATGTTTTGGTAAAGAAAAAAATATTTTGTAATTTGCGAAAAAAAGCTAAATTTTTGTTTGCACAACACACCCCCCCCCCCCCTCTGAGAAAAAAATGAACACGTTTAGGTATTTTATTCATTAATTTTTCTAAACAAATTTTACAGCATTCCCTCGAAAATTTTTAAAATTTTAAGAGAAAAAAATGTGTTAGTAGAAAGTTAAAGTCATTTGAATTTTTTTAAACTTAAAACGTAATTTACAAAAAAAAATAAAATGTCTATAACTTTCTACTAACACATTTTTTTCTCTTAAAATTTAAAAATTTTCGACGGAATGCTGTAAAATTTGTTTAGAAAAAATAATAAATAAAATACCTAAACGTGTTCATTTTTTTCTCAGGGGGGGCAAGTAAAAATTTAACTTTTTTTCGATTACAAAATATTTTTTTTCTTTACCAAAACATTCCTAGTAGGCTCACCTGAATTTGGTATGGGTCCCGTAAGTAGCAACAGAGATATACAACTTTAAAGTTCCTGTGGGCGCCCATGCTGCCCACCGCTCCAGTAGCATTACATCGCGGGGAACTCGGCCGCAGCAGCAGTTCAATTTTTCGAATTCTTTAAAATTACGGTACGCCGCCGGGCCACGCGGCACGCCGTCCGGACCCCCTACGAGCGAGTTGAACTCGCACCTGACCGTCTTTTTTTATTTCACGTGAATATACATACGTACTTAATTTTCGGCATCGACGCCTCTGGTAACAGATCAAAAGTGGCCAATCTTAGTGATGATCAAAAGTTCAACAGACGAACTAAAGAAACCGATCGCTGCTAATTGGTCGCACGAATCGCCTGAACTTGTAGACAGCGCCACCTTTCAACGAATCTCGCCGCTATCTTCAAACCCTTGCCAACTAAAAATATTAAATACAGGTCATTTGACTTCCTGGCTTTTAAAGTAAATATTTTGCAGAAAACGAAACGCTGCTTAAAAACTGCTGAACGATATTTAAATACCGAGCACATTTTATTCACAGCCTAATTTATTTTGTCACCAGCCAACTAATAATTTCACCGCCCAATTAATAATTTTACTGCTCGAATAGATTTCGGACTGCCCAACGGGATAGTTATTTGTTTCTTAAAGTTTTATTACGCCGACCACATGAACTATATTTTGCCCATCATTGTTTCACAGGCAGTTTATTTAAAGTATTGACAGAAAATTATTATACCACCCGAGTAATTTTTTTGCCGGTTGGGCTTACCTATCTACTTATTTAAATCGCAGCAGAAATAATTACTAGCCAAAAAATATTACATTACTGTCCATTGACCTTATAGTTGTCTATTGCATCATTTTATCTCGTAAGAGTATATTCCGTTATAGATTTTACAATTCCTTATTACACTAATTTCTACCCGAATCAAAATACACATGTCAACTATATTCCGATACGGTCGACGTCAATGTGCAAAAAACCAGCCATTACTGGTTTTATTAGTTTAGAAATATCGGAAATTTTATCATTAATATTTCGCCGACAATAATTTGTAAACTGTGAAGATGCATGTCAGAGAGAATGTTAATAAATTAATAATGTTAACATAATTTTTAAATAAAACCAAAATTTTTTAGAATAAATAACATTATTTGGTGGCCTTTTTCTAAGATACTTTTTAAAAATTTTATTTTGAAAAGAAAGTATTTTTTAGAGCTATAAATTCTGCTTGTAGCTATTTTTTCTAGGTTTTTTATTTCAGAACTCTTAAATTTCACAGAAAAATAGTAAAATAAAATTTAGATTTCTCCTTGGATTTATTAAGAATGGATACGGGATGATTTAACATTCTTTGAAGCCAAAACAAACCATTCTAAACGACACTGTAAACACAATTTGTAAACATTGGCCACATCTTATTTTACCTTGTATTTTTGTACAAAAAATACGCTAGAAGCATCACAAGATTTACTAAAATTAATAAAAGCCCTAAAATATTTTATTTTTCTGTTAAATAATAATAAATTTAAGTTAAAAAGGTTTTATTATTTATAGGTTATGTTATTTCTAAAGATGTTTATTTAAAGTCGCTCCGAGTCATTTATAATCTATAAATCGCACTTTTTCTTTCCTAGTTCATTAGACAAAGACGTACGTGTAACCGAGTGTTCAGACCGAGGTTCAGCCGTTTTCCTAAGCAACCAGCACAGACAGCAACACTTCTGAGCTCCAACACTCCAATTCTATTTTATCTCTTTCTACTACCATTCTTGATTCAATTACGTAGTTCGTAAACTAATCTCCTGGGGGAACTGTTTTCATAACAAACAACAAATATAAGGCTTCACGTTCGATACGCTCACAGTATACGGACATCGAATCCTTTCTTAATAAATCCATGGATTTCTCCAATAAATTATATACAGGGTGATTCAAAAATACTCTGATAGCTTTGGAATGTGGTTGCTGAGATTATTTTAAGATGAAAAGTTCGAATAAACTATGTTCCTTAATAGCTTAAAAAAATGAGATATTTTAAAATTATTTCTAAACAATTTTTTTAGTGAAGTTTTAAATACATTTAATTTGACTGATATTTTAAAAAATATTTATTTTTTAATGAATCTTTGCTTCAATCCCAATAAAATAGGTTTCTAGGGGGATCGTTTAAGAGTAAATAATTTCTGTTGGCCTAGGCTATATAAACGTATAAACCTTTATTTTAAAGTAACATTATTTTATAACAATTAAAAAATTCGGTCAAATGCAAGCTTGACAATTAGGGTTCCGTGCCATCAGCCCCCCACTTAACCTGAGCAAACCTCGAAAACAGAAAGAAATAGAAAGTAAATTAACGTAGATAGTTTCACTGCTGCATTTTATAACTTTTTATTAGAACATTTATCAAACGAATAACGAACTACACAAAATGCTCGTTTATTGTTGCAAGATTCACAAGAAAATGACCGTGAATGCCGGCTTACGTTTAATCTCGCGGCATTTTCAGTAATAAGTCATGCGATTCCGTCAAGCTTCTATAGCCGGGCGGCGTGACAGATTTACAACACATATAACGTAAAAATTGGCCCTAATTTGTGACGTATAATATTTCGGAATATAAACTATATTTTTAATTTGTAATTTTACTTTACTTTGTGAAATTAAATATTTTATAATTTCTTGTAGGAATTAAATTTGCATAACTTATTTTGTGCTAACAAAATAGCATAATTTATTAAGGAAAAATAAGCAATATCTTATGGAACCAAACTGTAATTTTACAGTCATTTTTTGCAGTGTAAACCAGCAAAAATTATTTATTCTTGAACAATCGTCTGGCGGATCAAAAAATACAAGAAACCTTTTTTATTGCAATTAAAGTAAAGATTCATAAAATAACAAATATTTTTAAAAAATCAGTGGCGTGGCATAATTTTTATTAAAAATAAGAACGCATAGTTTTCACTGGTTCACTCTAAGAATTTTTAAATTAACTTTGTTTAAGTGTTAATTTGATTCACTAAATGTTACAAAAAAATCTTAACTCGTTTAGATATTATTTCAAAATAACTAATTCTTTTTAAAAAATTTGGACACCCTCTGCCTTCTAAGCAAAGCTGTTAAGAAACACAGTTTATTGGGACTTTTCATCTTAAAATAACGTCAGCAAGCACACGCCGAAAGTATTTTTATATCACCCTGTATCATATGCCCGTCTTAGTTCTCCTTATAGGATAGTCTTTAGGTTGGGAAAGAGCAATAAACAATTACATTAAAAATTACCATATGCCATTAATTTCGACCTTTAAAAATACTGCAAATTTATTATTTATGATTTAACTGTAAAAATAATGTATTTCTCCCTAAAACTGAAAAAATCAAGAAAATTCTTAAACAATAACTTAATATGTCAATCTCTAAGTAACTAGCTAAAGGTTCCATTGTTTAAACAATCATGTTTTTCGAAATAGCATTTTTATAAATTTTTGAATTCCCTTGTATATTGCTAGTGATTTCGCATTATATTATTATCAGTTATCACTCACAACGCTACCAGATGATTTGTAATGCTGTAATTGTTGCGTTAAGGCAAGTGATTTTACCAAACGCCTGTTCATTGACATTCGAAAATTGTTTATTTATTTTTAAAAATACGAATTTTATCGCTCAATTGATAATCCTTATAATGTCCGTTAATTTTAATAGTTTTAATTAGCTGCAGATAAATTAAAAATAGTAAACTATCTTAAAATATTATACAGGGTGACATCAATCAGCTAGTTGCTATTTTTTTACTAAAAATAATTAATTAGCTTTAATCAATCCCTGCTATTTTGTTTTTTATTGTGCTCAGGTTATGAATGTTTGTGTATTATATATTATACGTACAGAACAAAGAAGATAAGAGTAACATCAATGTTTAAAAACGAAAAGTGTGGATGGATGCTCTTAGTAGTTAAATTATCTGCAAGGAATGATGATCCTATTCTGCTTCTTCTGTAGCAATTAATAGTTTAAAATACTGGTTTTTATTTAATTATAATATAACTTGTTGCTATGCACAACAAGAACCGTTAAATATACTGTTCCCTTATTTTATAACTATACAATCAAAAAACAGAGCCTGCAATATGTCGTCTTTGTTATATCTCTATAAAATAATATGAATATTACCGAGTCTGTATCTAAACACACATCAAACACTTTAAAACTTTTCTCAGAATGTAATTAACAATAAACATTAGGTTTAACCTTGGACACCGGTCCAAAACTTGTTCTCTTAAGTTTTGGCGGAAGTCTTATGTGGGCAATTTAAGGATTAGCTATAAATCATTGAATATAAAAATAAATTTTATAAAATTTATTTGATATAATAGCCTTAGAGATTGGAGTTGATCTTCGCACGGTTATAGACAGGTATTGGGGGGAGCCTGTGGTAATAGGAACATAGCGTAAAACGTTAAGTTGGAATATTTTATTTGTAGACGTAGACATGCAATGTTAAGATGGTTGCGATTACATTTTCCGTACAAGTGAAACCTTTTCTTTTTTACAAGCTTTTATTTAACTTCACCTGTTAGTATGTATGTATGTTTGTATGAATGTTAGGATGTTTAGGTCAAATATTGTAATCACAATTTGGACTAGTTCTAATAAAGCTTTGAAATTTTGCACACGTGTATACGTCGGGTGACAATGCAATATAGTATATTTAATATTGTTTTCAATCGGATATGGCGGATGCCCCAAGATGGCGAATAACCTTTTTCTTTACAATCTCCTTGATATAGGTATCAAATGGAAGGGTCTGACGAGCAGAATACGATAAGTTATGTGACGTCAATCTAAACTCTATATGGCGGACGTCACAAAATGGCGGATTACCGTTTTTTCACAACCCCCTTGAGATGGGTATCAAATGAAAGGGTTTGACGAGTAGAATACGATAAGCCGTGTGACGTCATTCTAAACCCAATATGGCGGACGCCACAAGATGGCGGATTACGATTTTCTTAACGATCCCCTTGATATGGGCATTAAATGAAAGAGTAGAATACGATAACCAACTGTGTTTGTGTCGTAGTCAGTGGCGCAACCAGGGGAGGGCTAACATAATAGACATACAAAAATTAAAAAAATTGCATTATTCAGCCCCTCCCCCGAGAAAATTCTGGTGTGCCCATGTCGTAGGTAATTTATTAATAAAAAGAATTTTCTAGTCAATACAATGTTTTTTTAATTATTTTTATGGGATCTTCCCCCTTTATAATTGCCTCCGCACGCCACTGAATTATACAGTATGTTTAAGGAACATCCTTCAACGCTTATATGGGTTTAGGGAGATTATTGGTTAAAATAACAATAAATAATGTTATATTAATTATATTTATATTATTATAGTAAAGTAATCATACTCAAGATACAGGGTGTCAAAATATAACTTCTTATTAAAAAACGACTTAAAATTTTTTTACGATTGCAGATTAATAGGGAAACATATTGCATATTATGATGTCATTTGTTTTAATTTTATCTAGATCGGGATCGTCGCTGTTTATTTCGAACACTGGAAATTTTAAAACCTTAACATTTTTGAAATCAGCAATAATTTACCATAAGAAATGGTTCTTGTAAAATCTCTAAAATGGGTAATTTTGAAGTATTTTACATGTTGCAAATGCAAAGTCAAATTATTAAAATTTGCAACCTTTTTACTCCATGTTCCACTGATTAATTTGCAATTATAAACGAGTATGGTTATGATGGGCACCTGGTCTCACATCACCGAATTACAATGTGCATCTACATGTAATTAAAAATATCTTATTTGCAGAAAACTAACTGGTCTTTATTATATGTAAAATATTATATCTAGTCTATATTGTCATATAAATTAGACTGTTAGATCTTAAGCTATATTGAGCTGCTGTCATTACCATATTTGGTATTGCGTAGTTAACAACACCATAAACTGACATCTTGTTACAGGTTTCATTAAAAATTTTGCTGTCAGAATAGCATTCATAATAAAAACAGGCTTAATTTCATTTTTTGAAAATGTAACACATCTCGCCTCACTTTAACAAATATGCTATGGCAAATATGGCAAATACAGTGCATTTTTTTAAAAGCTGACCATAGAATCTTATATGTAACCCCATGTTAGGGGTTCTATTAGAAGTATAGATAAAAAAACTCGACTTAGGTAAGTCTTAAATCCATGTTAATTTGCCAAACATGCCAAAAAAGGTCCAAGAAATACCATAAAAATGCATTTAAAATTGTGACAATAAAGTCTTAAATGTCGGAAAATGTGGCACCTTTACTTGATACGAAAAGGTAAAAAACCATGGATTTATTAGGACTGGATACGGGATGAGTTCACATTCTTTGAAGCCAAAACAAACCATTCTAAACGACACTGTAAACACAATTTGTAAACATTGGCCACATCTTATTTTACCTTGTATTTTTGTACAAAAATACGTTAGAAGCATCACAAGATTTACTAAAAGTAATAAAAGCCCCAAAATATTTTATTTTTCTGCTAAATAGTAATAAATTTAAGTTAAAAAGGTTTTATTATTTATAGGTTATGTTATGTTAGGTTATTTCTAAAGGCGATTATTTAAAGTCGCTCTGAGTCATTTATAAATCTATATAAATCTATACGTCGCACTTTTTCTTTTCTAGTTCATTAGACAAAGACGTACGTGTAACCGAGCGTTCCCAGACGTTTTTCCTAAGCACCCAGCAGACAACAACACTTCTGAGCTCCAACACTCCAATGCTATTTTATCTCTTTCTACTACCATTCTTGATTCAATTACGTAGTAATTCGTAGTCTTGTCTATGTTCGTAGTTCGTAAACTGCTCTCTCAAGAGAATAACAAACAACAAAATATTTATATTATATAAGGCTTCACGTTCGATACGCTCACAGTATACGGATATCGAATCCATATTATAATAGATCCATGTAAAAAACAGTAAAAATAGTTGAAAAATTGTTGTAAAAAATAAATGCATTTTTAGGTATTTTTTGAGCTTTTTTGCCATAATTGGCATATGGACCTAATCTTAAGACTCTAAAATTTACCTGTGTCAAGTTTTATCTCTATACTTCTAATAGAATAAGACCTACCTATCCAACGTTATATTGCCTCGGGAGAAAAATAGCTGGTTATCTAAAATACCGCACCACACATTTGTATTAAAATAAAACTGATCTCGACACTGGATAACAAATTCCAGATTAGCTGTACTCCACCAACGACAATTTTCTGAGCTACCTACTCCATTTGATATCAGAAAACATGATTTTTTTGCAAAAAGACGGGTCATTTTCATGCATATCTTGATGACACCAAGCCGAAAAACCAAACCTAATATTAAAGTGTCCAGGTTTCAACGTGTGGACAAAGGTAGCTTTGTATGGATGAAAATGATTTGCTTTAAGAACTTTTCCAGCAATGGATTTGCAAACAGAGCGTCTGTCAAGGACGGATCTAGAAATTTTGAAGTTGTATATCTCTGTTGCTACTTACGGGACTCATGCCAAGTTTAGGGTTTTTAATAATGAGCCTACTAGGAATATTTTGGTGAAGAAAAAAAAATTGTAATTTTTGCGTTCATTCATTCAAAATTGTCGACCTTTTTTTTTGAAAATTCCCTCCGAGGAAAACTGTCCCAAAACTTAACTGTCGGCGTTTTTTGGTACGAGGGTACGAGGTCCTAATAGCCAACTCGTACTCCGAGCATCCACAGGGGGGGGGGAGGCCACCCCCCATATGTCCGCCCCTGCTTTTCTACACCAAAGTGATTTTTTCAACTTTCAGGAAAAATTGTTCCCATTTGGCAAGAACCCCCGTGATACACGCGTATTCTATTTTAGATTTAATAAAGAATTCGACATAAAAATATATTATTTAAATTTATATTTCATCCTATTTTTCGAGAAAATATGGGATCAAATCCCCAGCTTTAAATGAAAGTGGATTGGAAAAAAATAATGCCGGAAGATCTCGACATAACAGTGTTTTGATGAAATAAAAAACGAATGTCTTGCATTATTTATTACTTATTCTTCACGTTAAAACTTGTATGTCTTTGTTTAAATCTGGCTCAGTAATGTATTTTTCTACAATCGTACACAAAGTACGCTTTGCGTTTCCAAAAGAGAGTGCGAAATTGCCCTTTTCTGAGGAGCTTTACTGTACAGCCATGGAGCGGCAAAATAAGCAACTCAGCCTTTGCAAGAAATAAGATGGCCCCGTGTCATTTAGTACTGTTGTGCTTCTTACGTTTAGATTTACTAAGAAGGTTTAAGATTTAGTACTGATTTAAATTAAGATCTTCTAGGTGATCAGTTTCGTTTTGACAGGTTTTTGTGCTGTCATTGTTAATAAGTCGTTATTAAAAACATGAATTATTTTGATATTTCAACGATTTGCTTGGTTTCCAAATGATTTTCATCTTGAAACGGGTTGCTAGAATGGATTTAATTACGTACTTTTCTTATAAATTTGCGAAAAAATTTGTCAAAATAGACCGGACTAGCGTTGGAAAATTTGACCGTTAGTTTTTATATCCGTTTTAGTAGTAGGCTTTGAACGTTGTGGATAGTGCATTACTTAGTTGCCATAACAACCGTGTAATGTCACCAAAAAATACGTTGTAATGTGTAAGCAACTTGTATTTAATTTAACGTAAAATAGAAAAATCTATAACCTTGTGCTTTCTATTTTTATATTTCTTTAAAAAGAGCACTTGCTTGATGATTGTAAAAAAAAGCATGTGAATTCGAGCGCGAAGCGTTTTTGCTCTTTTCTCAGCGCAACAATTTCATTATACATATAGTAATCATAATAATAATAATTTGTAGCTGTGCCTATAAAACATTTAAAACCTACAGTAATTACGACCTTGACAATAACTTGGCAACGCAGCATCAGATCCGTCTGTCGATTTAAAGGGTCAGGCATGCGCTCTCGTTTAGTCGATGTGTCAAAATTCTTTGCGTGCATAACCACAAAATATAGATAGAAGAGTAAAAATTAAAAAAAATTATAAGTTTTGGTGAGTTCTCAATCTTTGTATATGTGATAATCCTTAGCGATGATTATGACATATTTTTTGTGTTGTGTCGTCCGTCTACATGTAAAGATCCGTGCTGTGCTACCTTCCAAATTTTTATTTTTCTGCTGGTTTGTGAGTAGGTAAATAATTTCTTGGCAAAATTAGGCACACCATTAAAAAACCTTTCTTAATTAAAAAAGTGTATTTTGTTTATTGCGTTGGTATCACTAGTTGCCCACAAAATGTGACCCACCTGTAATAGATAATTTTCACGAACCAAATACCAAGAAAAAAAAATACCCGCCTCTTTTACTGACACTACTTATGTGTTCTCTGTACGATCCTTTTGCTTTTAAATTCAGACTTTCGGCACCGGTTGCTCCATCTGTTTTTATCCGTAAGAAACTAAGGAATTCCACCGATTCCTGACCTACTGAAATACGAAATATTGCGCTTGTGCTTTACAGCTTCTCCATTACATTTCTAGAGAGTTAATCCGTGTTTTTTGTAGAGTTTCTAATTGTGAGCTATAATTGAGAGGTAGTTTTAGGCGTTGAAAATAAGAGTTAAGTTCTCTGGAAACTTTTTTGTGTCAGTGAAACTAACGTAGTTTTTAAGGGACCAATAAACAGTGTTCGCTGTTTAAATGAAAGTTAAGAATAATTATTATTGTACACTTAATACACAAAGAAAAAGAGAATCTTACGTTAAGCCCGAAATTCTTTTAAAATTTTGCACTAGATTTGACGTAACATGAAATTCAAGTAAGAGTATAACTTTACTTTTACACCTCCATCGCCTTTAACCCAAGAAATTTATTTTATCGGCAATGTTGATTTAATTGGAGCATACACTTTGTTATAATGAAAAAATACATAATATCTTAACATAAATAATTATTATCAACAAGTATTTTTTAGGAATTCTAGGTATTTGCGAAAAGATATACCGGCACGGGGTGGGCGGCCCTATTGCTATTCTTATTAATTGTCTGCCCGTTACGTTGTCGTGCCGCGTGCATCTTTCCAATTTCACCCTAACAAAACAAAACGAATAGCTATTGATTTTTCAGTTTGTGTAAATATTGGTAACGGTAAATATTTTTCTGAATCAAATTTGAGCGCGACCTTGTAGATAGAAACCTTTATAAAATCAACAAAAGATTATGTCAAAAGAAACTGTAATTTTTAATTTTGTTGAACATTAAAAATAGTCTCTTTTTTACAAGACTCCATCTTAAGTGTGGTAAATTTAAATAAACATTGTATTATTTGCAATAAATCGTTTTTCGTAACTTCAATTTACGGTAATATAATAGTATAAATATTAATGTGAAATCAAGTGTAAAATAACCTGCGAAATGACCTTATCTATAAAATAATGAAAAAGTTATTATATCTTGAAGGTGCTGACGAAACTCTATATTAGAATTAAACTCATTTCATGTTTTAAATTGCACTTGATAAATATGTTTAAATTCCTTAAGCTGAGAAAAATTGCATTACATCAATATTTTCAATTGGTTTTGCTATCTATGAAGGCATAGATATTTTCAATATTATATGTCACAAGAATACTTAACAATAGTAAAATATTCTTGTGATTACGCCTGCTGTATCTTCACACAAGCGTAAATATTTTTATAGGTATCTACTATGCACTGATTTCGAATCAAGTATAGGGACAAATACAGTTTGCGCCTCAGGACATCTACCGCCTGCAAAAAAGTACAATTTGCGCCTCGGGTAATAATAAAACACTGATCTGTTCTCTTAAATTGTTTATTTAAATATCAACATTATCCAGATTGCAAAATATTTTATAATACTATAATATACAGTGAGGTCGTAAAGTAATGCATTAATTAATGAAATAATTTTTTAGAAAATAAATTGTTGCCTTACTTTACCATTTCAATTTACATAAGTCAGTAAAATGAATGTAAACTACATCTATAAACGAGTATAACAAAAAAAAATAAGGGAAAGGATCAAAAAAATATTTTGTGTTCACTAAAGGGGTGTGTTAAAATATGAAATACCTGTTAAAAATTGCATTCTGGTTGTATTTCCATTTTTTTATTTATTTATAAGAGTTCTTAAAGTGTTTTGATTTTTCTTCAATTTATTATTATATTTTTTTTGGTTATTTTTTGAAATTTTGAATTTTTATAAATGTTTCAATCTGAAAGCCTTTCAAAACTTCTAAAAACTTGCATAAGTTCGGATGAGAATGATAAAATTCTGAGTTTAGTTTAGAATGAAAGGATTCACATGAATAGGTAGTTCTGAATATTTATTTCAGGATTTTCCGCCCACAATGTGGGAATTTTCGTAATTGTCAACTGTATAATCATAGTATTTTAGCAGGCTATCATGTGTCAGTAAATTTTCGAAAATATCAAAAGCCAAACTGTTTCTACCATCTTTTGGATCCAAGTAAGTTAAGCCAAAAGAATATCTTAACCGTTTACTTATTTCAGAATCTTTATTTTTATATTCGGTGGTGAGTCCCAGTTTCTGAGTTTTTCTTTAAAAAGCCTGTCGCATTGCTGATGTGTTCAGATTTTCGGTAGAACAGGTGTGTAGGTAGATTTTAAAGTTCTTAGTAATTTATTTCCATTACATGGTGACGAAATTTAGAGTGAAAGCGGCAACGTCGCTTCACGTAGCGTCGTCTGGTTTATTGAGAAATCTGATGAATCTGAAAGGCGTAATTTTGTGTTTGTACTTTTCAGGCAGGTCGGAATATATATAAGTGTGTAGTGATATTTTACGTGATTTTTGTTTTTTTCTGGCAGAACTTTACCCATAAACTTTGCGGAATGATGCGTCAGTGTCAACTGTGTGAAAAAATAAATTCTTAACAGAAAACAACCAACCAACTAATTCGAAGTTGATAATGAATCAAGTATCATAATTTAAAAATTCATAATTTTGGAATTGTTGCATTATATAGGTCAATAAATTAATATTCAAAAAGTGCCAAAACTTCCATTTGACTTATGGGATAATTAATAGTGGATAACCTTTGAAACATTTGAAATGCAAACCTTTTGTTACTCTGACATTGTACTAACAATATGTCATACTTATTTTACCAACCAAATTTAAAAGATTCATTTTTGGCATAATCATTTTTAGGAAAATTAATAAAAGCTAGTTAAATATTTTATATATTTTTATGACTTTCTCACACAGAGCACGCCAATCTTTTATTGGAGCTATAAATTTTTGAAAACGGTGTTGTGATGAACCTGTTCCCAAGACATTTTAATTGCTCTTTTCGTATGGGTATCACTAGAAAAGCTATATTTTTGAAGTCAAAAAATGGTTTTAAACAACTGTTAACTTTTAATGATTAATGGGTATGAATTACATTAGAACTTTATCCCTGAGCAGTTCTCGTGTGGTCTTGTGGAGAGACATACACATTTTGCCTTTGTGCAATGGCGAAATAAATTACTAAAGAATTATTACTGCGAAAATAATGGTAAATTGTTATAATTTACTAACTCTTAGTTATATATTTTAGCCTGTGATATTTAACATTGCAAATATTAACCGATAGTAATTTTGTTATTTTCGTATAAAATTTACAAATCTGAAAATATGCCACATAACTGAGGGCCTGGCAACAGCCATTCTCAAAAAGTGTGGGGGAGGGGGGATCATGTAGTTGACCAGATTAAGAATAGCTCTGGAATCTCTAATTGTTTTAAACTGTAAACAACGGTATCTCCTCTTTATTATTTTATGCATTGTGAGTGTGTACACAGAAAAAACACTATCGTATATTGAATTAGATACCAATTCACTCAATGACACCCTCTATTTCGTATTGTACAATACAAATTCGGTTTCTTCCAATGATTAGTTTATCATTCTTAACCAATAGGTTATAAGATTGTTTGAAATATAAGGTTACCCTATTCTAAATTCAATACAAAATATATCATTGGTTTCAGCAAACGTTTATTTGTAAGAATATGCGTCTTTAATTTAATCGAAATACTTATTAATATTGTAAAGCTTTTTAGATTTGTCTTACTTACATACCACGAATCACCGAAATGAGTTGCTCCAGTCCCCAGAATTGCAAAAATCTAGTATTTTTGGCGTACCGCAATAAACAAACAGGCTGCATTTAAACGACTATTTAACGAACAAATACCAACAGCACAATAATTTTAATCTCTCCAAAGGCAATAGAAGTAATATTTTAGCCAACAATATAACCCATTAAATTAATATTTTTATCCGTGCGGAATGATGCGTATGGATAAAGTTCTGCCGAAAAAAAATATCACTTAAAATATCACTACACACGTGTATTCCGACCTGCCTGGAAAGTACAAACAAAATTACGCCGTTCAGATTCCCAATGAAGCAGACGACGCCCCGTGGAGCGACGTTGCCACTCTAACTCCAAAGTTCGGCACCATGCGATGGAAATAAATTACTAAATTTTATTATCACGAAAAATAATGGTATATTGGTATATTTATTAATCTTTAGTCATATTATTATGATTTAGCCTGTGGTATTCATGGTTGTAGATAAGTTTAGGCCACAGTAATTGCGATATTTTAGTAAAGTCTATCAATCTGCGAATATTCTACATAACAGAAAATCTGGCAACAACCCTTCTCAAAAAGTAGGTGGGGAACTATATCGTTTGGCGGGTTATAAATAAATAACTTGGGAATCCCTAATTGCTCTAAAATTAAAATTATGAAATCTATTTGATTCGATAACAATGGATTTAAGCGTCTCGACTATTTTTTGACCACATCTGTACATGAACTATCTCTTTTTTCCTTAGTTCTCATTATCGTTTTTTACGGTTCTTGTCAATACGTTATTTATTTTAGCCATTGTCTATTTCCAAGGAAATTTTTATTTTGCGGTCGCGTAACCAAAGTGTGTCAGAATCGTACGTGCGCGACGAAAAATTGAGCAAGAAAAATAAGAAACAAACTACGAAATAAAAGAAGGAAAAAAACGTAGTTTAAATGGCCGAAATTGGATTTTAATTTCCTTGAAACCAAATATAACATGCCGAGGTTTTAATAGCGTTCTGTTTGTTCTAATTATTTTTTTTTTGGTTCGTATAATTTTACCTTTGAGATTGTTATAACACTTATAACTTATAACACAGCTCGATTGTATGAACAAATATTTTTTGTTAATTATATGGCTAAATCGTAACACATATATTAAAAATGAGCATGTGAAATTATTATTTAAAAAAATCAAAATTTTTAATTCTTATCGTGTTGAGCTGGAGCGCCTTAGAATAATAGATTCTAAAACAAGGTGTCGGCCAATAAATCGATATAATGTAGATAACAATCAGCATATCAGAAAAAATCTATAAAAATTAGTCAATAAAATGTAGATTTAAACATCTCCATAGATTTACTACTCTATTGACTTGGCTAAATGACTGCTCTAAATTCAATTCTAAAATGTGACAAATTTTATTGTAAATACTTTCAAATAAATGGTATTAATATGACCGGCGTTTTTATATTTGGAGGCGTAATTTTTAATAGACGTGTTAACAATAGAGTAATTTTAACGCCTAATTTTCAAATTAAATACCGTATTTTATTGAAAATTATTTACTGTTAAATTTTAGTAAGGCAATTAAAATGAAATTGATAATATTTTAAATACTTTCATTTAAGTACTTACCCTAATTGTAGGTATTGGGATATTAACGCTCTTTATTTTTTTTATTGTGGCTAGCAGAATTTATGCATTTTACTATACGTTATTATTATCTTTATTTAACAAGTATGTATTTTATCTTTTCTTGTACTTCATACATAAGACAAATGAAAAAGCCGTTTTATTTGCGATTGTAATGTTTTTACCACTTTTTAAAAATATACAATACCTACACCCAGTTCTAATTAATAAAAACAATAAATTTAATTTCATTTAATTAATGATTTAAAATGTAAACACAAAAAATGGCAATGACTTTGAAACATTGCTACAATGTTATTTTAAGAATTAAGGCCGATTTACACTATGCATTTTTTCATACAGTTTTGTTGGCCTTTGAATAAAGAGTTGGCAACAACTATCATTACTTTGAGCCAGCATAATTTTCTAGGAACTGGTTGAAATTGCACTATATTTAGGGAGAAAATAGAACTGGCTATTTCTCACAGCAAAAATGCATGCAGTTCAAATTAATTTTGCGTCAAATAATACGTAGTGCGAATCGGCCTTTAAAATGTAAATAATGCCGCTCCATTTTGAGCACAGTGTTAGATCATTGAATTGGATTGTAAAGTGTTTTAAACAAACGTATGTATACATACATAAAATACATACATATACATACATAAAATATCACACACAATAAGTAAAAAATACACCTCAACTCCAAGTTCATTTTGCCGTTCTAGTAGTTACGTCTATATAAAGAATTTTTTTAATAGAATATCAGCTGATATTATGTCATTTTATCCTTCTTAACAAGTTGTTTCTGGTAAGTCCCCAATCCAACCAAAACAAAATACCAAAGTGTTGACTATCATTTGGGTACTCTTATGCAAATTAACACCCAAACATTTTTTGCGTGATTTAAAACAATGTGTCGATTGAGTTATAGGTATTTTATTATGTAATATGAAGGTATATACTTTATTTCTTAATAAAAGTTAATTTATGTCACATCCTTTAAATCTCGTATTAATTATATTTCATCTCCCTTCTCTGATATCTGCGTGGGGTGTCCAAAAAAAAAAATCAGTTCGCTGTATTCCTGTCTATTATTAGAATTCAATTTAGTGCAATTTTTTTATTCAAGTTGTACGTTTGGCTCAGGTTTTGTTTCAAATACAATTTTCTTACGTAAACAAGGAGAAGAAAGAGTGTTCTCATCTCTTTCTCTCTTCTTTTCGAGTTCTCCGGCTAGCTCATGTTTTCTTTTCGGGCGCCTTGATTGTGGTAATTATATTGCCCAAAACAACTAAAAAGCCCCTCTCAAAACCTCAAAATTTCTTTTCCTCCTGTCTTCTACGTTTTCTTAACTAGATTTTTCTGGAATTCTTTTGGGGTTGGCCGCAGGGTACCAATTCCTTACCAACTTTGTGTGAATACTAACTATATTTCACAAAACAACTAAAAAACCCTTCTCAAAAATCTCAAAATCACAAACTTTCTTTTACTTCTACGTTTTTTTAACTAGATTTTTCTGGAATTCTTTTGGGATTGACCGCAGAGTACCAATCCCTACTGACTTTGTGTGAATACTGACTACTACTCTTTTTCTTCTTTTTACACACCTTGCGTGGTTGCGTCACTATCTTCTTTTTTTTTCTTTCGATCTTGTTCTGGTTCGGTTACCAATTTTACTGGCCTTACCTCCACGCGAAAATTTGAAACCCCCAAAATTAACAACTTAGTAATTTCTACAAGAGGTAACATAACCCCACTTTTTATTGTTTTCCGTCCTAATTCCTAGTTGTCGTTATTCAAGATTTGTTTTTCGTTTTACATGGTCGAAAGGTATCAAACAAGAAACCGCCTTAGGCATCATAATTATCTTAACTGTATAATTTATGATAAATTTAATAATTTATATGAACTGCGTCATCCCTTTGTATACGAAATATAACCGTACCCTTTCATCGACAACAACTTGTCAAAGAAAAAGGCCCATTTTCGAGTTTAAATCCTTGTCGATGTCTATCAGCACTTTTTTTTTGCACCACCAGACTTCAAACAATATAATAATGTAAATGGAAAAGTGGTAAAAAAGACAGTTCCGAATAAAAAAATCCATTTTCCATACACTTGGCACTTTTCTCCTCCTTTTTTCTAAATCTATGGTTTAGAACACGGGTATTCCACCTTTTTTTTATCGAAGGGACAGGTTTGGGTTTCCTAATCGACCGGCAGACAGAAGTGGAAATCGAAAAGGTGGAAATGGGCCGCATGCGAAAAATTTTCAAGACCACGTCCAAATTTTTCCAAATTTCGTCAAGAATTCGCCCAACTACTACCTAATTTCGTAAATTAAATTATTTTTTTAGTCTAAACGATGTAATGTATCAGGAGAGAACCATATTTTAAGTTTTGGTAATTTATTACGTATTTATAGAGTTGGTTTTTTTTGTATGCGAGCCGCAAAAAAGTGGAAAGCGGGCCGCGGGTTGAAGACCCCTGGTTTAGAAGCTATTAGGTTTGACATAGTTCTTTGACAAATAATTGTTATCGATTAAAGTACATACTTTTCTATTTCTCATAAAAGGGGACCATGTAGTAAAAACTATTAAATTTATCACAAATCACAGGGTCAGATAATTGTGATATTTGAAGCGTTTATTAATAGAAAATCGCACCACCTCATTTAACGAAATTTCTACATTTAACTCTGTCAAGTATTTTTGTCACGTTCATTTGGAATTGGAACCATCAATTTTTTTATTCTTCTGTAGCCTACGCCGCTGATATTCCCAACATCAAATCCTTAAACGAATCTTTATTTACCACGCTATTCCATCATCCATCCACTCGCCTTAACCTTGACGTCTCGAGTTTGAAAAGCCGTCAGACAACTGACCTAGGAAGGAGAACCCATTGCCAAAAAATCTCCGGGTTCCTCACAAACACGCGCGCTACGACCAATTAACTTCATATGCGTTGTATTATTTAAGAGTTTACATAATGTATTTGGTTCCTACATGAATATTCATGATTTTTAAAAGTTTTGATTTATTTGAGAAGGTAACTTTCAAGAAGACACTTCATTTTAAAGAATAGCATTCTGCCGATGTTTGTATTGCAGTCTGTATATTTTTCTATCAAGAATGTCATCAATCAACGATTTATATGGATAACAATAGTTTTTTTTCTTTATCTTACCTTTTATTTTGTTATTTTTACTGAAACATGTTTTTATTTTATTCTTGCGATGAGTTTCTTTCCTAAAAACATGTTTTATTTTGTTGTTTCTGTGATTTGTTTCTCAAAGGAATTTTTGTACTAAAACATTTTTTTGCTTTGTTAGTTCTGCGATTATTTGTTTCTTTCCCCAATTAATGTTTGTACTGAAACATATTTTTATTTTGTTGTTTCTGCGATTTGTTTCTCAAGGAAATTGTTGTACTAAAACATGTCTTTAATTTATTTCTTTGATTTGTTTCTTTCGCAAATGAATTTTTTTACCCAAACATGTTTTTATTTGTTATTTTTGTAATTTGTTTCTTTTCCAAATGAATTTTTGTACCCAAACTTGTTATTTCTGTAATTTGTTTCTTTCCCAAATGAATTTTTGCACTAAAAGATGTTTTTATTTTATTTTTGCGCTTAGTTTCTTTCCCAAACGATTTTTTGTACCCAAACATGTTTTTATTTTGCTATTTCTGTTATTTGTTTCTTTCCCAAATTAATCTTTATACACAACCAGGTTTTAATCTGTTATTTCTGTAATTTGTTTCTTTCCCAAATGACTTTTTGTACTCAAACATGTTTTTATTTTGTTATTTCTGTAATTTGTTTCTTTTCCAAGCGAGTTTTTGTACTGAAACATATTTTTATTGTGCTATTTTCCAAATAAAGTTTTGCACTGATATAGGTATGCTTTGTTATTTCTGCGTTTTGGTTGCCAGATAAATTTTTGTATTGAAATATGTTTTATTTTTTTATTTCTACGAAACTGAAACTGATTTTTGTTTTTAAATTGCTGACCTAAAATTTTCTAACGTTAGAAAATAAACTAATATATTTCTGCTGTTTTTATTGCTTCCTCTATTTTTCGAACCGAAAAGGAAACATTAAATAAGTTTTTTGAAATATTGCAGATTAACATATTGTCTATAAAACCAGTTATATAGTTTTAGAACTAATAAAAGTTTAGTCAAAGCCGGTGCCGTTTTACGATTTTATTATATTCAATTAATTTAAAATGGCCAATTCTTACGGTCGTATTTGGTAATGCATCAAATTTCTGGGAATCGACACCCAAGTCTAAAATATAAAAACTTTTAAAACTCTGTATTATTCCACTAATTAAAAGAGTTAACGACTAGCAAAAAGTAATAAAATCTGACTATTCGATATCATCGGAACGACGAATGTCATTTTTTGCGATAGTTTTTTTTTAGATGATCTGAAACAAGAGTATAGCTAAGAACAAATCTGGGATTTCCCTGCCTACAGAAGATTTATACTTTTTAAATTTAGATCTATTGTAATATTTACATGATACGCAATAGTACTGTTCACACAAATGCTGTGTTTAATTTTACCAATATGCGATAACTACCTTTAAAAGTTTAAATGCCAGATTCGCTATTGCTAAATTTAAACCACTAACAAGTCATCTTTTTTGTGAATTCCGGGGAGAATTTCTACTAAAAGCTAAACAAACTAATACGATTAAGATTCCAAAATCTCAATTTTGGTAGGCTCAACATCACCGTGATCAATAGAGTTGTTAACCGTTATCCATTTGTATAAATTTTTTCATGGTTGTCAAGGATACACTTTTGTGTGCAAAAATACTTAATTTGTATCATTCGGCAACAGCGCATCCAACCTTAAGAGTATTCAGCGTCCAAGGTACTTGAATTTTTAATTGCATTTTTAATTTTTTTCACGATTTTTAATTTTTAAAGGCTTGCCATTTCAAAACCAATTAAGATACGGACCTCAGGTTTGCGGTAAAATGAGGTACCACACGTGAGCAGTGCCTAACTCCGCCCGCATAATTATTCCAAAAATAGTGATCTCTCAGGTATGTTAATCCTGCACCCCAATTCCGCCCCGAGCGTATTTACTTTATTTTTGCGAGTTTGGGAAAATCCGATTAGAGTATTAAAGTAATAAAATAATATAAATTGTGTTTACTGCATTTAAAGAAGATTACAAAATTATTATATGCATATTCTACTTAATTGTTAAGGAGGAAGGAAGATTGTTTCTTACCAGTACAATCAAAGTGTAAATTTGTAATTTTATATACATTAAAGGTTCCTAATTGATTTGTTTGTTTTATTTCGCATTAAGGATTAGGAGCGGAGTTAGGTAGTTAGATAAGGGAGCGAAAATATTTCGGGGCGGAGATGGGTACTGTCTGTCCTCGTGTACCTGGCGCCGGGCGGAGTTGGGAATCGCCCCCACACGTCATAGGGTTGCATTTAAAATTTTTGACCTCAACTCCCTAGCGTCACCTCTCAAGGGGATTGAAAAAGTTAAATTACATAAAAAAGTAGATTTGTGAACCAGTAAGATACACCTAAAATTTGGTGCCTCTATATTTACTTGTTGCAAAGGTATTTGCCCATTTCTCATACTAAGACTTTTCAAACGCCCTTTATAATGACACTGACATTTAGATATGAGAATAACAGTGAAAAAATGAAGTGTAAATCCATGTATTCACAATAAGTACCGCTTATCCCCACAGTAAACGTAATTTAAAATACCATTACGGTTTTTTTATACTTTTATCTAAACTTTTTTTCATATTACTACAAACGATCTATTAACCCTGACTGTAATTACTAATTATAAACAACCTATCACCGCTCAGTATCTTGTCATTTTTTTTCTAAACCCAATTACGTTTTATAACATCGGATATTTAATAGAGTCTAACCGAAAAGCAACGCATCCAATTTTTTACTAGCCCCGTTAAAAATTAGTCGACATAAAAGCACCCGAATGCTACCGAAAGCAACTGAAAGACCATCACACAGATCCAGTGCAGGCAACATAATAAAAAAAGAAGAGCAGAAAAAAAAGAGAAGAGAGAAAAAAACTAGTTTCGCTTCGGAATAATTAAATTTGACTGACGGGCCAGTCTATACGTATATAACGGGATTTTTCCTAGCCAGCGGAGTGAGTTTTGCGGTGTGGATTAAAGATTAAAGTAATAATTTTTGATTGTCGGTACGATATAAAAGTTTATGTAAATGTGAGTTCAGGTGTTCAAGTTCAGTATATTATCTTGACTTGCGTACATCAAAAAGACATTATGTTACTTCGAGTCCATTTGAATGCAAGAAAGTGCATTTGATAATGAATGATAAATAATTAACTTAAATAAGGAATATGCACTATGTTTTTTTTATTGCATAAATCGTTTAAGGAAGTCATTACAAGCCCAAAAAAAATATTTTGAAGAAAATTACTGGGATAATTTAGCTACAAAGAATGTTTACTTTTCCGTATAATTTATTACAATTTAAAAAGCAGCCATTTGTCCTAAGTGAAAAATGACGTCAGGAGATCAGCAAAAATTAGTGTCAATTTACATGTTAACGTAGAGCTTAACTTAAAGTTGAACAGGTTTGTTTTTCTCGGAAACAGTCAGAGGGAGAGAAATCGAATTTTTTTTTGGAGGAATAGTTCAACTAGCTTCGGTAAAAAATTCAGATATACAGGATGTATCGTTTCGGAGCTATTAGACATCAAAGTCGAAATTTCCGCGATTTCCGTTGAAATCGGGTACAGGTCGCAAAAGTGAATTAAATCGATGTAAATTTTCGGAGGTTGTAGGGGACCCGGAGCTTCAGAACTCTACTGAAGCTGGCGAGGATCAGAATATGACGAGTAATTCTTTTGAATTTTTTTAGGTCGAAAAATGTCATTTGCAGACCCCTCTTTGGTACCTAATAACTCGAAAACAAATCGTCGGTTCGAAAAACGGATTCATAAGTAAAACTTTGAAATCTCAAGTACTCTTTTTTGCAACCTAAAATTATTGGAAAATTGAAACATTTGGAAAAAACTGGAAATTTAGATTTTTGACCCAAATATTTCACGGTTTTTAATTTTTTGTGAGGTCAAAATGGTTCAAATTAAAATCCCATATACGTCATCGGAAAGAGCTCGTCGAAGTACATGATATCCATATTTTTTAGTTTCTTCGTTCTCTCTAGGAAGGGAGCAATCGCCGATTAAATTTCGATTTTTTCCTTTTTGTGCCCTCGACATCGATATATTTGAATTACTCTGTATTTTTTCCTATCCAATTTTTTCCCAATTTTTCAACACTATCTTATAAAGGAATAATCACACTTTAAAATGAATACCGAATGGGTCATCCAGGAGCTTATTTAAGGGGTAAAAATCGGATTTTCTTGATTTTTCCCGACAAATCCTATTTTTAACCGATATTATTCCACACTATTTACATTATTTAGTGATTCTTTTTGGTTTTATTTTATCAGCTAATTATCTAAGAATACCTCCCACTAATTTAAATCGCTTATTTTTTCGTTAAAGTTATAAATAAATAGGGATATTGGCATGGGGGACACGCAAAATTTGAAAATTTTTGAATTTTCGAAGATTGTCATGAAAACAAAGAATTGCAGTTTATTTACTCGAAATTATTAGGATATGATATGTCAAAATTTCGCAGAAATGCCAATTTTTGTTGCAAAATTGAAAGATTCCTGGACCGATTTCGGCTTGAAAAATGCATGAATGAGATTTTAGGAACCTTCTACTTTAAGTGCAGGTATATTTCATTGATTGAGTTTTCGATGACTACAATACTGGAATTCGCCATGTATTCATGATGAGTCATAAGTTGACTTTTGACAACACTGCCAATGGGATCACGTTTTACAAGTTTCTAAATTCGCGCCAAAATTTGCAGTATAAAATCCTTTTTTTTTTTTGTTAATAAAGAGCAAAATAAATGAATAGCAGCAACCGCCATAAACATTTAATTTATGTAGAGAATATAAAAAAAAATATTTTAGATTTATTTGGGTTATATGCATATTCCCTATTCTAATGGATATATTCACTATTTCTAGTCTACCAGTCTAATTTGACAATCAAGTACTAAGGTACTATTTTATTTAAAACCATTGACCTTCCGCAAGAGGAGACGAAGCCGTTCATTCCATAACTAGGCTTTTGCTTGTTTCATACATTGTGCGCGTGTAAGACAAAAAAAGAGGGCTATAACTCCGTCTTCGCGCGTCACCGTTATGACTGTCCTAGCCGTCGCGTCGCTATTCCACCGAACAAACCCGTATGAAAGGAATCACTTCTCACATTTTCGAGAATGACAAGTGTTACTTTTTGGCGGAGTTCCAAAATCGACTTTATTACTGTCAAGAAGTTCATTGTGGTCATTTTGAACAATAAATGAAGAAATAGCATAATAATAACATATGTAAATAATAATTTAATATAATAAAAAATTAAAAGAATACAAAATATGAGTATTAATATTTTTTCTCAAAACTTATGGGACACTTACGTTAATAGCAAAGATATTTGCCTGTACTAAAACTTTTTTGTCACAACCTAACTGACCAACTAGAAGATCGAAATTTAAAGCAGCACAAATTTTTACTCATTCTAAACAGATCGCGGGGTAAGGTTTCAAATTATCCCTTTTTAGTTAAGTAGGTCGGGGTTAAAGGATAGGGAGCAACCCTCATATAAGGTCACTGAATACTAATCTTAAAAGCCTTTGACACGTTCAGTATGCAATATATTATAATTTCCTATACAATAAATTTTTATTATTACGTACAGAAATCATAAAACTAATATTCTTTGTTTCGAGCTTTCACGCTAGTAAATAAGCTCTGTCAAGGTCACTATAAATCCTTAAGTCTTAAGTAACGCAGTATGTGTGTTTATGAAATTGAACAATTCTGAAATTTAAGCAGTTATATTGAAACAAAAGTCGGTTATATGTTTGGAACTGTAATACGAATGGCGAGTATGTTATGTACAATTAAATACAAACAAAAATAAGAGAAATTTTAAGCTCGGCAATTTTCAGAGATATTTGCACAAGGCTTCGAGTAATATGAAATCCAAATGTTATAAATTTACCTTTAGATCTTAACTTAATACAAAATAGGTATTTACCTAACAAGTGTGGAAAATGATAATTTTCCGCACGCGCCTGCAGTTGACCGAACGACGCGAAGCGGAATTCCGCCAGCAGTCGCATTAAATATAATAAATAGCGTTGAAAAATTTGAAAAAATTAGATAAGAAAAAATACAGAGTGCTTCAAATTATACCGATGTCGAGGGCAAAAAAAAGGAAAAAAATCGAAATTTAATCGGCGATTGCTCCCTTCCTATAGAGAATGAAGAAACTAAAAAATATAGATACCACGTACTTCGACCAGCTCTTTCCGATGACGTATATGGGGATTTAATTTGAACCATTTGAACCCCACAAGAAAATTAAAAACCGTGAAAAATTTGGGTCAAAAATCTAAATCTCCAATTTTTTTCCAAATATTTCCATTTTATAGTAATTTAAGGTTTTCGTAAACGTATTGCAAAAGAAAGTATTTGAGATTTTAAAGGTTTACTAATGAATCCGTTTTTCGATCCAACGTTTTGTTTTCGAGTTATTAGGTACCTACCAAAGAGGGGTCTGCAAATGGTATTTTTCGACCTAAAAAAATTGAAAAGAAATTCTTGCCATTTTCTGATCCTCACCAGTTTTAGTAGAGTTCTGAAGCTCCGGGTCCCCTACAACCTCCGAAAATTTACATAGATTTATTTCATTTTTGCGACCTATACCCGATTTCAATGGAAATCGCGGAAATTTCGATTTTGACGTTTAATAGCTCCGAAACGATACATCCTGTATAACTGAATTTTGTACCGAAGCTAGTTGAAGTATTCCTCTATTAACCCAGAAAATTAGGTTGCTCCCCCTCTGACTGTTTCCGAGACAAATAAACCTGTCCGACTTTAGGTTAGCTTTACGTTAACATGTAAATTGACACTTATTTTTGCTAATCTCCTGACGTCATATTTCATTGACAAATGACTGCTTTTTAAATTGTAATAAATTATACCGATAAGTAAACATTTTTTGTAGCTAAATTATCCTAGTAATTTTCTTCAAAATAATTTTTTTGGTTTGTAATGACTTCCTAAAACGATTTATACAATAAAAAAATATGTGCATAGGTATTCCTTATTGGTTGATTGTGCAATAATATTAACATATGTATTTATTGAAAACGCGAAATGTCTGAACAAGCTCACTACGAAGTTTCTAAAATTAAAAAAATAGTCCCTTATTATAAAAAATTCGATCGGTCCTATTGCTATTTTATTATTTGTCTGCCCGTTGAATCGTTATGTTGCGTGCGTCCTTCCTAATTTCATGCTAATAAAACAAAGCCAGTAACCACAGCCTTCTAAGTTTCATTGACGCCCTTCTTCTGTGCTTGTTATTGGCGCAGGTACTATGGATCTAGAGAATAAAGAATTTGGAAATGTCGGAGAGTGCCATAAAAAAATTTAAAAGCCCGTTCCCTTTAAAGTGATGTCTTAATGGTTGGGATTGAAAAAATAAATGGCTTGGTTAGTATACAATTATTTGCCTTGGCTACAATTCGGTGGATATTGACATTTTTGGTAATTCGACTGTATCAGCCATTTCCAAGAAAATCTCGATTATAATATAATACAATTATCTTTGAGTACAAAAAATAAAGGTGTTCTAATCATTTATTACGTCAAACTCATATTTAACAATCATCCACCTGTGTAATAATTATGCATTATAAAATGACATAGTAAAAAAATAATGTTTCTGATTTTATCAAATCACTTTATATATGTAATTGTTTACATACTTTTTTTTTTGCCCGAACTGTACTTGACTTCGAGTAAATCAAGATATTATTGAACCTTTAACGAACAGGAACCAAGCACGAGGACCACTCAAACAACTTTTTTCTAGACAAACAATTACTGGCATAATTATTATCACTGTTATCAACAACATCAAATATCCTGGTTCAAGTATCGATATCTAAACTTAAAAATTGAATAAGCAAAATTTTAGTTCCTACGTTAATATTAAATATTATTTATCTGCTTGAAATAATCGCCATAAAAAATAATTTTACGTGGAACACTTACATTTTATAAAAGAGTTCCTATTTTTTTCTTTTTTTTTCTATTCATTGATTAATAGGTCATATCTTCTTTTACCGTTATTGGAACCTGTATCGCCTACTCATTTTACTTTCCATCATTTATTTGTTTTATTATTTCCTGTTTTTCCAATTTAATTTCTTGGCTGTTTATTTTTATTTAATATTTATAATCTTGGTTTTTACTGTGTTTGTCTCACTATTATTTTTTTTACCATTGCCGAACTTTCCTCTTCGCGTCCTATCATCAGAACAATAGCTTTTTCCTATGGCATTTTATCATTTCTATATGGTAACATTTTCCTTTTCATAAGAATTTTGCACGGAAACTGCAATATCGGCTGATGAAATTTTTTAATTTAAGTTGTGGAAGTGAGTGTTTTCACACGATCTTAATTTTATGAAAAAAAAAAATAAATAAAAGGCTTGTAAAAATTTTAGATTCGGTCCCCTTTTTTGTTCACTAGTTCTAAGGATGCAATAAGAATATGCACATATTTTTTTATTGAATAAATGGTTTAAGGAAGTCATTACAAAACCAAAAAAAAAAAATATTTTGTAGAAACTTACGAGGATAATTTAGCTACAAAAAAGGTTTACTTTTCGGGATAATTTATTACTATTTAAAAAGCAGCCATTCGTCCTTAATGAAAAATGACGTCAGGAGATTAGCAAAAATAAGTGTCAATCTACGTTAACGTAAAGCTTAACCTAAAGTCGAACAGGTTTGTTTTTCTCGGGAACAGTCAGAGGGAGAGAAATCGAATTTTTTGGGTTGATAGAGGAATAGTTCAACTAACTTCGGTAAAAAATTCAGTTATACAGGAGGTTTCAATTCGGAGCTATTAAACGTCAAAACAAAACGTAGGATCGAAAAACGGATTCATAAGTGAAACTTTAAAATCTCAAATACTTATTTTGCAATACCTACCTACCTAAACCCAAAATCACTGGAAAATGGAAATATTTGGAAAAAACTGGAAATTTAGATTTTTGACCCGAATATTTCACGGTTTTTAATTTTTTGTGGGGTCAAAATGGTTCAAATTAAAATCCCATATACGTCATCGGAAAGAGCTCGTCGAAGTATATGATATCCATATTTTTAGTTCCTTCAGTCTCTATAGGAAGGGAACAATCTCAGATTAAATTTCGATTTTTTTACTTTTTTTGTCCTCGACATCGGTACATTTGAATTTTTACTATCTAATTTTTTCCCAATTTTTCAACACTATCTTATAAAGGGATAATCACACTTTCAAATTATTACCGAATGGGTCATCCAGGAGCGTATTTAGGGGGAAAAACGGATTTTCTTGATTTTTTCCGACAAATCCTATTGTTAACCGACATTATTCCACACTATTTACCCTATTTAGTGATTCTTTTTGGGTTTATTTTATCCGTTGATTATCTAAGAATACCTCCCACTAATTTAAATCGTTTATTTTTTCTGTAAAGTTATAAATAAATAGGTTTATTTGCATCGGGGACATCTAAAATTTGAAGATTCTTGAATTGCCATGAAAACAAAGAATTGCGTAGTTTGTTTACTCGAAATTATTAAGATGATATGTCAAAATTTCGCAGACATGACAATTTTTATTGCAAAATTGAATGGGTCCTGGACCGATTTCGCTTTGAACTATACATGAATAAGATTTTAGGAACCTTCTACTTTAAGTGCAGGGGTATTTCATTGGATGAGTTACGCATTAAATGCCAGTTTTCGATGGCACTATACAACGCTGGAATTCGCCATGTACTCATGATGAGTCATAAGTTCACTTTTGACGACACAGCCAATGGGATCATGTTTCACAAGTTTCGAAATTCGCACGAAAATTTGCAGTATAAAATCCTTTTTTTTTTGTTAAAATTAAGACCAAAATGGCTAACAGCAACCGGCATAAACATCTAATTTATGTAGAGAATACCTATAAAAAAATATATTTCAGGTTTATTTGGGTAAATGCGTATTCCCCATTATTCTTAAAAAAAAAGTTAGTGCTTTGCCACAATAACAAAGCTGAATTTAAAAAAATGCTTGTTCACATTTAATTTGCCTATTAAAAACAAAACTTACCTATTCCAATAAATACATCAACTAGGCCGTGTAATTGCCTTAATGGTCGTAATTGAAATGACCAACCAATGTAATTTAGTCAGGCTTATCAGTGACCACGACAATACAATATGTTAAACATAAGACGACATCTACTAATACTGACAATTACTAGCAGTCGTTAAGCGTTGTTGATAGATTAAACAGTTTTTTCTAAAGATCAGTAATTTCAAAAAGCGTGCGAGAACTTTTACGCACGCTGCACAATGTGTAAGTTTACCACTTTTGGCGACATAAATTAATTTCGCCCAACTACCTAATTTAAAATCGATTTGTGGCCTATGTTATTAATAAGTAGCCAAGAGTTCCCTAAATGTGTGATTACCCCAAAGAAAACCGGTTCTGCTGTCGGAAACTTACCCGCAATCAAGGGTTATTCGTACGGCCGAAATCAAAACAAGAGCCATCTACGTCCTCAGGCCTACGTGGACGTCCAGTTTACGAACACGACGAAAAATTCAGTCCCTACTTTAAGATGTCGGCTCTGACTTACTAACTTGTCCAGCAGCTGCTACTACGTGTTGTATACCTCTCGGAATGATGTCTGAGGAAGCACAGCAGGCAAGGAACAAAAAAATTAGAAACAAGACTTTGGCATAGCAGAAAAACATCAAGAAAATATAACAATTGAGATTTGATTAACTGCCTCCTTGTTTCCTCAGACCTACACATCAGCAGTAAATACAATCCAAAAACCAAATATCAGGATTCGATTACCACAGATGTATGGCAGTTGTTAAAAAGCAATTAGTTTCTTAATTACGAATTTTACATTAAGACAATAAAGTAAGATTTGTTGCATGTTGTTACATATTAATTATGGAAATAAATTTAATATACTTAAAGTGTAGAGAAATACGTTTTGTGTCTGGATATAGACAATATTTTATTTAAAACTCCTGATATTAGATACTTTCGTTTTTTTGTGATAAGTGTCTTGTAGGCTTTGAGTTATTTACAATTAAACTTTTTTGACCCCCCTTCCCCCCAATGTTATATTACTCCCGGATATGTTTCGTTAAGCCTGATAACATTTGTCAAAATAAAGAAAATGGGGATCTTTAAAAGGCAATACCTTTACAATGACTTACCTTGGCTATATAATATGCCTTATAAAACTAATCCACAATTATTTGGAGACACAAAAAATGCCATAAAATGTAACCAATTTCCTTTAAGATTTTTAAATTACGAGTGGTGGGGATAAAACTGTAACATTTTCTCCAAAAATAGCTTACCATTTTGAGTTACATCAGGAAATTCACGATGAAGATGTTCAAAGGCGCATAACTTACGGCCAATGGTTACGTGCCCAAATTGAAGTAAACCAATAATTGTTTTTAAAATTTATAATGTATTTAGATTAGGCTATATTTAGAAGTAATGGTGCTGTCAATAGACATAATATGCATTATTATGCATAAAAAATAAATAACTGGACAATAAACTTTAGAGTAAAACGCTTAGCATATAACCAATCTGATTATTGATGCCATCCACTAACATTATTTTCATTTGTTTTCCATGTTTCCAACAATGGACATCCATTGACAAAAGATGCTATAACGAGAAGATAAAATCCTTAAAATCATTTTTTACAAAATGTTTTCGACGGGCAATAAAATGGCAGAAAAATATATAGATTTTTCGATAAAACTGACATTTTGTAATTAGAAATTTTCTGACTTTGGACCTTAATAAAACACCCTGTAACTGAGATGTCAAATGTTTCATAGAGGCTAGGTTTTTTTGACCTAATTTACTCAGGGTACAAGTTATGAATCGCTTGGAGTCAAAATTTAAGAGTATTTTCACAACAAAGAGATGCTTGCTAATGCTAAATTTTCATTACAAGTCGAATTATCTCGAAAACTATGACTTTTTCGTACATTAAACAAGTGAAAAAGTTATGAAATTACACGTAGAATTCAAAAATCCATTCAAATACAGTGTCCCATTTAAAAAATTAACTTTTTGACACCCTACTTTTCGAGCGCACCCTGTATAATTCAAAATATTTTTAAAATGTGCAGACATAAGAGTTTATATTATCCACAAATCTTATCTTCAAAGCATACAAATTTTTCATAAATTTTAAAAAATGTGAAACTACAGAGAAGAATTATCAGAACTCTGTTTTCCGATCGCGACTACGAACATTAATAGTGTGAAAAATAAACAACGACAAACGAATAATTAATTATTTTAATTTTTAATTTGGTTATGTTATTCTTGTTGTTATTTCACCTTGTTTACCAATATATCCTGAAATATATATGTACATAATTTCATTAATAATTTCGACTTTTTCGTTTACATCGGCGACAAGTTCATGCGTTGTTCAATAGATGTTTTCAAGCTTAGTTACGTTTTTATATAATGCATTTTTTATGTAAATTCTTAATACTTCTAATGATAATGATTATGGGTGTAAATTGATAGTTTTGGTATTAACAACTATTTTCTTAAGTATTAGTAGATAATTGGGTTGTAATTTTATTATTAATTTATATTTTTAATCTTTTTTATAAAGGCGTAACTGAAACTGGAATAGTTACATGAAATGTAGTTTTGTGTTTTCACCAGGTATTTTTATTGACGGTACCCCAAAGGGCTTCAAGTGGCAGCGACGGCAACAGTTACATAAATTACAAATTTTACTTAATTTTAACTTAAGGAGGCATTTTTCACGTGGCGTCCATATTGGCCAATTTAATTTCATTTTGACATGGTTTTTCGGCTTTATAAAATTTTTAACAATAATATTATAAGTATATTAAGTATATCTTTATATCCTGCAAGCAATTTTCAAGCGGTTTCAACGTGTATAATGATTTTCTTCAGAAGATTAATATGTTAAAATATCTATGGTGGCATTAGTTCCGTCACTAGGACCTCAATATGCTTGGTAAATATTGTTTTCTAAAATAAATCATTAAATATCTTGAAACTTTTATTAATACTTTAAAAATACCTATAGAATATGACGCTATACTTATGTTATTGTTAAAAATTTAAAAATCGAAAAATCATGTCAAAATAAAATTAAGTTGGCCTTAAGTCACTTCAGGAATTTTTATTAACAGTTCCGGATGGGAAGTATCCATTCTTCCACACAGTTGGCCCTGGCGCGTCATTCCGCAAAGTTTATGGATAAAGTTTTGTCGGGAAAAACCAAAAGTCACGTAAAGTATCACTACACAGTACATTCCGACCTGACGGGAAAATACAGAGAAAATTACGCCTTGCAGATCCATCGCATTTATCAATGAACCAGACGACGTCACGTGAAGCGACGTTGCCACTCCCACTCTAAATTTCGTGACCATGGAATGAAAATAAATTACTAAAAATTTGTTATCACGAAAAATAATGGTATATTGGTATATTTTATTTAATCCCTAGTCATATGCCTTAGCCTGTGGTATTTACGATTGTAGATAAGTATTAACCAACAGTAACTGCGTTATTTTAGTAGATTCTATCAATCTGCAAATATCCTACATAACTAACAGCCTGGCTACAGCCGTTCTCAAAAGGTAGGTGGGGGGTCATAACATTGGGCGCGTTATAAATAACACCGGCACACAAAAAAAAAAGTGGTCTGTACATTTGACCTGACCCATCTATCTATATGTATTTTGATGCGCTGAACCCAAATTCGAAGTCCGTTTGGCCCGTACACCCTCAAATTTTGAGTAAATTGCGAAAAAACGCTGAAAATGGCTAAAAATTGCGAAAAATTGCAGTTATGAAAATGAATAAAATTTTATTGAACTAGATCAAGTATGTTTCGTATGTATTTTTAATTCAAAGTCCGTTTGGCCCGTACACCCTCAAATTTTGAGTAAATTGCACAAAACGCTGAAAATGGCTAAAAATTGTGAAAAATTGCAGTTATGAAAATGAAGAAAATTTTATTGAACTAGATCAAGTATGTTTCGTATGAATTTTGATGCGCCGAATCCAAATCCGAAGTTCGTTTGGCCCGTACACTCCCAAAATTTTGAGTAAATTGCGAAAAAACGCTGAAAATGGCTAAAAATTGCAGTTATGAAAATGAAGAACATTTTATTGAACTAGATCAAGTATGTTTCGTATGTATTTTGAATCCAAGGTCCGTTTGGCCCGTATACCCTCAAAATTTTGAGTACATAGAGAAAAACTTCGAAAAATAGCTAGAACTTGTAATTCAACTTCGGAGAACTGATTACTTGTGCCTGTAACCAGGGCACCTCCACGTGGTGACGGTGGGCAACAGAACCGTCCCTGGGTTAACGGCGTGTATGCCGTCATGGCAGGCACAAGCGATAAATGCTTTACGGTGCAGGGATTCGGAACCCCAGTATCGGCGTCTGTTCAGGGTGAAAAGGCAGGCCCGCAGGCTTCGTCATCAAGCGACTGCAGGTCTACACAAGTGAGTAACTTGGCTTCTGTAGAGTATAATGTTATAAGAAACCACTCCCACATACATAATAAAAGTCCTCATTGGTACGTAAGAGCAATACTATTTTTTGCTACTTTCTGCTACTTCATTGCTATTTTTTACGATTTTTGAAAAATATATGAATGATCGAGATTAACAGATTCTGAATTTGGATTCAGCGCATCAAAATATATAAGAACCGTACTTGATCTAGTTCAATAAAATTTTCTTCATTTTCATAACTGGAATTTTTAGCCATTTTCAGCGTTTTTTCGCAATTTACTCAAAATTTTGGGGCTGTACGGGCCAAACGAACTGCGGATTCAAAATACCTACGAAACATACTTGATCTAGTTCAATAAAATTTTCTTCATTTTCATAACTGCAATTTTTCGCAATTTGTAGCCATATTCAGCGTTTTTTCGCAATTTACTCAAAATTTTGAGGATGTACGGGCCAAACGGACGTCGGATTTGGATTTGGCGCATAAAAATACATAAGAAACATACTTGATCTGGTTCACTAAAATTTTCTTCTTTTTCATAACGCACTTTCGCAATTGTTAGCCATTTTCAGCGTCTTTTGCAATTTACTCAAAATTTGAGGGTGTACGGGCCAAACGGACTTCGGATTTGGATTCAGCGCATCAAAATACATATAGATAGATGGGTCTGGTCAAATCTACAGACCACTTTTTTTTTGTGTGCCGGTGTAATTTGGGAATCCCCGATTGCTCTAAAACGTAAATAATGGTATCTATACTTATCACTATCCTTCACTATCTTTCTTTCTCCCATGCGCGTGATTTTCTTAGATGTTTGCGCGTGGCGATCATAGAGAAAATATATCATAGAGAAAATATATAATAGAGAAATAGTGTCATTTGCGAATGTGGCAAATTTACCAAGCTGAATCCGTAAATAAAGACGGTCTTCTGCGGGCTTGCGCCTTGTCGAACGTTTGCCTTGTGATAGACAGGACCGTACTTCAAAATTTATTTCACATGACGTGAATCTTTTATCGAGTAATAAATGCTAAATATATTACTTGTAATTATTCTTTTTATTAATGATAAAAATGTAACCATTAGTGACATTTTAACAAAAAGTGTATAGTTTGTTGGCTTAAATCTGAGTTTTCTTGCTATACAAAACTGTCGATAATTCCTCGAAAATAGCTCGGTTTAAACATATACAGTGCGTCTCTTTAATGTCCCCCCTCTTAATTTTTTAAACGTTACATTTACAAAATTGAAAGTTGAAATAAAATATAAACATAGTATGCTAAACAATAGAAATAAAATATGCAACTGTTTTAAGAAGTAAAATAGTAAATCAAAAAAATTACATGTGTATATTTTATTGGATTGACATCCCATCCTGTATAATTATTGAACAAACCAAGTTCTATGGTAAGATGTAAATATTTTTACACCTATTTACAATGTGTGCACTTGATACTTTGCTGAAAGCGCTACTACTTACGGCCCCATGTGGATCTAATCCACCGATATCTTAGCGATCCTTTGGCGAAAGCGCTTTTTTCTTTCGCCATCCCTTTTAAAATACTCCCCTCTACCCTAATCCACTAGTATTTTTAGTGCCTCTTTGACGAAAGCGCAAATATGCCTTTTGGACACACCCTTCTAATCCACTGGTATCTTAGCGATCCTTTGGCGAAAGCGCTTTTTTCTTTCGCCATCCCTTTTAAAATACTCCCCTCTACCCCAAACCACTAGTATTTTTAGTGTCCCTTTGGCGAAAGCGCAAATATGCCTTTTGGACACACCCTTCTAATCCACTGATATCTTAGCGATCCTTTGGCGAAAGCACTTTTTTCTTTCGCCATCCCTTTTAAAATACTCCCCTCTACCCTAATCCACTAGTATTTTTAGTGCCCCTTTGGCGAAAGCGCAAATATGCCTTTTGGTCACACTCACCCTTATGCAATATAGGGGAAGGAGGCATTGACACTATATAAGACCTTCTTACACCATCTTACCCCTTATACAATGCCCCTAATACACACACACCCCATCAGTGCCTTTCTGACACCTTGACCACACTCAATATACGTCACTGACAAATATTTCTACTTCTCCGTGTGTGTATTCACTTCAACACCGGACTGCATTTAAGATAAATTATATTTTTTACCTACTATTCTTTCACATATTCATATAATTTAAATTTGGAATTAAACTATTTCTATTTATGCACTACTTGTAAGAAATAGACTACGAAATAATTCCTTATTTTTAAAAGTTGGATACATAATTGGCGAAACATATGAAATGTCTGTAACACTTTGTAAAGACTATTTTTGTATCGAAATAACAAGCTTCAGAGGTTCGCTATATTCGCCACCCCAACCAAAAATACCATAACATACAAATGACTGAGATTTTTTCGGCCCGGTTCTGTTCGCCGCGTTGCGTCATTGAGTTCAACAACCACTTTTGCTAGACGTCCCGAGTGCGCATGCCTCGAGAGGACCGTCGTTTAAAAATCTGACTGGCGCCCACTGCGCACAAACGCACTTTTTCGCCCATACATTGGACGGATTCAGCTGGTGTCGCGAATACGTTGTGATGGTCTAAATATATCTTGTCTATGATACAAACGCACTTTTTCGCCCATACATTCGACGGATTCAGCGGTGTCGCGAATACGTAATGATGGTCTCAATATATGTTGTCCATGGTGGCGATATAATGATTTAAGCATGAATAGTTTCATCTATTTTCCGCTACATAATCTAAGGTTGTTGCTTAGTAATGTTCTAAAGAATATACATAATATAAAAAGTACGGTTTTCTAATAATTATAATGTTTTTAAAACATAGTCGAATTTAAAAGGATTAAAAGAGACATTTAAATTTTCCAACATCAAGGTTGAAACTAAAAAAAAAATACTTTTTCTTGGTCTTTCAAGTTAATTTTAGCTTAAAGCAATTTCCTTTCGACTTATTATATATCATAATATAGTTTCCTAATTGAAAATACAAGATCTAAACAGGATATGCTCTCATATTTCGCTAATATTATAGCCATGCTATTAAAACTAAACAAAATTCCAAAATATCATCCGCTGCCGTCCAAAAATTCCTCTTACGTAACGAATGATGCCCGGGTCTTTGTTCAGTCTCGTAATAAACAACCGAAATCATAGACTTTTGATGGACAGACAGCTCGAATTTTTAATGTGCGCCCCCCTCGGGCTAGATTGTATATGTGTGTGTTGGCCACGTCTCGTCCGCGATAGATTTGATAGATATTTTGATATTTGGTGGTACCGGGTGATCACAAAACATATGGTTATAAGATTTATGTTTTTTAATGTTTATAGCAGGCGCGGCCCGTGAGTTTTTTCACAGGTGGTCAAATTTTGTGGGCAACTAGTGCAAGCCCTTTTAATATTATTTTTTTTATAATTTACTCACCTTTTATGTACTTAAATGTGTTTGTATATCAAATCGATCCCTCTATCCTTCTGTTGGGAGAAATGATCAATCACTAGCTCATTAAAATTATAAATACTTCTAATAAAAGGTTTTTCAATGCTCAACATAGCTAAAGCGCTTAACCTTGACCCCGCCATTGTATTACTTAAGAAAGTCTTAATCCTTTTTAGTTTCGAAAAGCACTTCTCACTTTCCGCTGTCGTCATTGGAATAGTACATGAAATCTCTAATAATTTTACGCTTTCCGAAAACGTTTCACTAAGATTCATTTCTAATAAGAGCTGTAAAATGGCAACAGCACCAGCACTATTATAAAAATCTTCACGACGAAATAAATCATGCAATTCTGATTGAAGATTGGAAACGTTTATCATCTTTTGACCGACTTTTTTTTATCTGGGAGAGCCCACGTAGGCTTCAAGCCTAAGTACTGACGTACCGTGGGCATCTGAAGAGGAGGGAGATGTAATCTGTTGACACGGGATTTAAAGAATTGGAGGTTGGGAAGGGAAAACATCTGCAGGAAATTTGTTCTCTAGGTATAAATGAACGAGTAAAGGGATGGGAAGAGACGTTACGGACAGTGGCTATTTTTACATGGAAATTTACACACAGTATGTAATTTTACAAAATAATAGTAAAGCTAATACCGATTTGTAGGTGCCTACTTTTGGTAAATTTAAATTACAGTACGTTTGTGAAATACAACTAATGTCGTTAAATTTTTTTAGTTACCCACACTTTTTTATTTATTAAAAGTGTGAGGAACTGAAAAAGCAACGGCTTTTATGTTTAGTTTCTATTACTTTTTATTTAAAACATGGTCAGAGTCAATTCGACGACCAATGTTGTTAATAAGTAATTAATTCTCGACTATCGGTAATTTAATTTTTCAAAAAAAAATAAGGGCTACTAATAAAAAACTTCCAATCAATACAACATACCTTTTTTCAAAGCTTTTTGCTGCTATTGGCTTTTTAAACAAAGAAATTACCAATGACCCATACGTTTTCTTTATTTAAGGAAATCAAAGTGTGGGTTACTAACTAAACTGGAATGAAAGCGTACATTGCTGAAATTTTGGCTAAATGATGTATAAGAAAAATATTTTCAAATGATTAGCATGATGCTACTATCACAAATTAAATTTGGCGTTAAAATATTTTCAACATACATGTAATTTAGAAAGTACCACCTTAGAAAGAAAAGGGAAAAAACAACAAATTTTGGCAAAACACACTCATACACTTTACATGTTGATCGGCCATTGTCCACAAAAAGAACTAAACACTAACACTAAAAAATTGCCACTTAAGGGGGTTTACACGTGCAATGATTTATTGGCGCCAGTGATATCTGGCGCACCAGCAAACTTAAAATGCATAATTACTTATGTATATATGTAAACACTTACTGGCGTGCAAGCTTCATCCATGCATGCACGGATTAAAAGAGTTGGCAGCCTTCCAATTTGTATGCGCCAGTTAATATTACAAACGCCAGTAAAATAAAATGTCCAGCAAATAAAATCATGCATGTCAATTGATTGCAATGTCATTAAATCTAAAACTGGCGTGTCAAAAATCTCTCTTTGTGAAATGGCGTGCAAATAGAACTGGCGTGGCCACTGGCGCCACTAAATCCATGCATGTGTAAATCCACCATTAACGAATGAGTCTCTAAATAATATCACAAGCTCACAAATAAACACAACCAAGAAGTGTAAACGGCGTCGGCCCGGTTCTGATCGCTTAGTTGCCGTCCACCCACTTTTGCCAGACGTCCTGAGTGCGCGTGCCTCTACGGGACCGACTTTTAAATCCTGACTGGCGCCAAATGCGTACAAACGCATTTTTTCGCCCATGCATTGAACGGAACTGTCTTTCACAGCTCGGTGGAATACAGGCAGCTCAGAAAGCTATATCGACGGCGAGCGAAGTTGGATATTTAGCTTTCTTTCTCTCATCTTTCTTTGTCTTACACACGCACAATGTATGACACAAAACAAAAGGCTAGTTACGAATGAATGGTGTCGTCTCCGCTTACTGAAGGTCAATGTTAAAAGTATTGTTACTCAGTAATTTAATACAATGTGTAGACCCATAAGAAAAACTCTGTCATTAAAGATATCAAAATTATATTTTGTACTTTTCCTATTCAGTCGCGCCCAGCGCAAAAATTCGATACGTCTGTCGAATTTCCGCGGTGTGCGTTTTGATGAATTACATGCCTTTTTTATATGTCTATATTCTGTAAAGTCATTGGTTTTTATAGTAAATAACTGAGCAACAACGATATTACGAAAACAAGAAGTAATTGGCACTGAATACTACTTTTACCCACCTATAAATTGAAAATATAAATATTTGTTTTAAAGCGATTATATAGTTGTAGGAAATGTGACATGTCGTGTCGGTAAAAATTAATACCAAACAACCACACAAACAGAACGAAAAAACGAACACCATGTCTCGCTATATTTGGTGCAGCCTTGATGTTTTCTGTAGATTGCACCGGTACACATGCACACCGCTCCATTTTTTCCAGCTTTATTAAAATGTACGGCCGTTTGTCTGTCTACCCGGTGCACGAAATCGCGTAATATATTAATTAATATTAAAAAAATTATTATAATGATAATTATACGCATACACACCATACCATGAAATTATACGTATTATTAATGCGAAAAACAAACATTATTTGCATGCGTTCGTCGGAATTTTAATATTTTTTATGTAATCACCCCCCTTCGCGGTTTTTAATAAGGTCATTAGTGTAAATAGGCGTCAAGAGAAAAAAAACCTGACATCTGCCTAATTTATAACATTTATAGTCGGTTTCTTAAAGCAATTTAATCAATAATTAGCTACCTGGACACGTAATATGACAACACACAATACATGTGGATAGCGCTATTCGAAAAGGAACCAAGCGACGTTTTAACATTTTTGAGTAAATAAGGTGTAAAAATTCGCTTTGGTTAAAAATTTTACATTGTAAATGACAAATATGCTTAAGTCACGTTTGGTTGTATATACCTTGCTTAACTTTTTGGCAATAAGTAAAAGAAAAATTCCGTAGTTAAAGCTGGAGTTTTGATTTTTTTGACGGTTGGTTCTATTTGAAAATTTACAGTAAAGGAACCATGGAATTTTCCAAAGCCAAGGATAGTATTTTCTTAGTTCTGTCGCCCATTTTTAAATTGATTCTTGCACAGGATGCGTTTATTAACGTAAAATTGTTCATAAAAAACAGCACGACATAACGTACGTAAAACTAGAAAAGGAACCAAGTGACGTCTCTTGGTTCCTTTTCGATAAATTCGCATTCCAGTATTTCTTTGTTGTCGCTTGGTCCTCGCGTCAACAGAGGGCTCTGTTAACATTCTGGCACTTTAGTCGTTTTGGAATATCTAATTTAGGGTTTCAGGAGTGGCTTAGCGCTAATAACTCAAATAATTAAAATTTGTCGCTTGGTTCCTTTTCGAATAACGCGATACATGTTAGTGTCATTGCCAAATGTGACTGTCAGCGTTATTGCGTGAATAAGACCTTGCATTTATTGCCCAGGCAGCCAAATACTCTAGGTCGCTGTGTCGTTTTGTCCCAAAAATTTTGCTGTTCCTAAAACGTTTCTTTAATTTTATCATTTTCGCTTTTAATTAACAACTAGTTTTCGCCTGCGACTTCGTTCGCGGTATAACAATTTTACTCCATTACAAATTTTTAACCCCCATTTCACCCCTTTAGGGGTGGATTTATTAAAAACTGTAAAAAACGTGTTTAATCATTTATTTTTTAAGGTACTTCTATGTCATTTCGAGTTAATAGGATCATCTAATATTTTTATCCATACAAAGTTTGAACCCCTGCTTCACCCCTTTAGGGGTTGAATTTAAAAGAAACTTTCTTTAGTAGATGCCTACGTTATATAAGAAACCTCTGTGCAAAATTTGAAGTTTCTAGACCCAGCGGTGTGGGCTGTGCGTTGATATGTCAGTCAATCAGTCGGTCAGTTTCTTTTTTTATATATATTTAGATGAATCTTATTGATTAACTAGATCTAAATTGAAGCCAGTACTAAATCTTAGTCCGGGACCTAGTTTTGTTGCAACAGCAGTGCATATTTTAGAATATTTATACTTCTTTCATAAACTTAAAAACTCTGTTCGCACTTTTAAGCTATGACTGTAATAACTGTCAAAATCAACATGGTTTACATGTTAGTAAACCTTATTTTATATATTTCCCTGATTAAATTGTTACCACCACAGCTATTTTGAAAAAAATTGAAGAATATACAGAAAATATCCATCAGAAGCAGTTCCTAATTTTGGTTTAGTTTTTATTATCCACAAAACTTCGAAAATAAATCAATTTTCAAAAAATGAAATATTGTTTCTAAACAAAATTATATTTTCTTTAAAATATTTATATTACCTAGTGTGTAATTTGCTCATACAACCTTTAACATGCCTTATTAATTATAGATCGGAGAATAATGGAATAGAAAAAAGAAACAACAAACAATTTAAGAAATAAATTATTTTTGTAAAAGAAAACGCGTAGCCTTGGCAGTCAGACTAATAATAGCGATACAATAACCCATTTTCAAATCATACATATTGAACAACACTTGGATTCAGATTAACAACTGATTATCAAGTAAATTAATACGTTACAGTAATACTGAAATGTCGAGTTAAGAGGTCTTGTACTTGGTTTGTTAAATAAAATATTAATAAATTACCGGGACGATGTATTTTTGGTTTGTTAACGTTCATGCTACTCAGTTATATTCTTCAGTGGATTTACAAACAGAGCGTCTATCGTTTTCAGGAAGTACTTTTTCCAAATAACGAAATCTTGGGATTTTCAACGGCTTGGATAGTTTGTGGATGAATATTCTCATCATCTTCGGCTTGAACTTGATTTTTTTTATTGAAGCGGTTTTTCACCCTTCCACTACTTTTAAATTTTGCCAATTTGTGTCCAACAGTTTGATGGGATACAGATATTTCGGGATGTCGGAACGTTTCTTTATTATTGGGTATATTTTACGTTTTTGTCGCTATCTAATGTGGGTCCTTTCAGATTTTTTCCATAGGGATGTTCAATTTATTAAAATGCAGAACATTTCTACTCCAAAGTGATTCTTTTTTCAACTTTCAGTAAAAAACATGCCCCTATGGCAAGAAGTCAGTGGGACACGCTGTATAAGAAATTGCCATACAACTATAAATGTAAGTCCCATTTACAGATACGCAACTAGTAAGTGTCATACTGTTTAATTGTTATTTTGCATTGTCGGATTTCAGTTTTTTACCTTGGTTTGGGACTCTTAAAAGAACCGGGAAGTAAAGAGAGAAAAGAGCCCGAGATTAGAGAACAGTGAGAGAACGAGACATTGAACATGACCATGGTATTGAATTTTCGAAGGCCGAGGAATGGTTGTTCTTTGTGTTCTAACTTGAGCGAATAACTTTATGATATATCGCGCCTAGTCACACAAAAATGAGAATGTTAATTACGTGCTTGTTTCCCACCCAACAGTTGATTACATGTACTGGGTGTATATATTTTAATACCGGAAAGAATTGACCTTTCTTGGGCTTTTAGAAGTGACCACGTGTATTTGAGGGGAATAGTAACTTTTAAACCTTATTAAACCTAGTAACTGTTCGCAATACGGATTATTATAGAATATTTAAAGCAATCAGTTTTTGCAGTACATTTTTATTACTGTTGAGTCTAAATACTACCACACAATACCTTATATATTTCACTTAATCAGTCTCTGACGATGTAATGAAATATTTCTTGCATATGGCTAACTAATGGCGTCGTTTACAGCTCAAAGGCGCCCATTAGACATACTCTTTCTTATACTTTATGCCATGTAAGCTGTTATTATCATTATTTTGGTACTATAAGTAATGTACATATACACACCAAATAATAATTATGAAGTATTATCTTGTCTTCTTGTGTAGGCAGACAGTACTAGATCTGCAGTACGAAATAGTCACAGATAATTCTGTAGTTCTACAGCCACAGACGATTTCATACTGTAGATCTAGTTCTAACTCAATTTGCATATGCCATATTTTTATCTTCGATAATTTTATAGGCAGATAGTACTAGATCTACATTACGAAATATCCGCAGGTTAGTTCATACTGTAGATCTAGTACAGTATGAAATAGCCACAGCCTATACTAAATCTGTACGAAATATCCACAGGTTAGTTCATACTGTAGATCTAGTATGAAATATCCACAGGCTATTTCCTACTGTAGATCCATTTCTAACTCAGTTTGAGCCATATTTTTGGCCTAAACATTTTATGTTATATTAAAGATTTCGGTAGATACTTACATACCTACTGACATTTAATTTTTTTTTCAGGTATTCAGTTCCAAAGCAGAACTCCAACTTCACACGCAGGCGCATATGCGCGAAGCCAAACCCTACAAGTGTTCACAATGTTGCAAAGCCTTCGCCAATAGTTCCTATCTCTCACAGCACACTAGGATTCATCTCGGAATCAAGCCCTATAGATGTGAAATTTGCCAAAGGAAGTTTACGCAGCTAAGTCATCTACAGCAGCATATTAGGACGCACACTGGAGATAAACCTTACAAGTAAGAAGGGTGAATGGGATATCACTATCATATCACGATATGTGCCCCGCTCTTGGTTTTTTAATAAGCTTATATCATAAACAAAAACATTTGAGAGTATTACACGTATACAATCATGCGCGGTCACCTAACCGTATTAGAGCAAAATGGGATATCCATAAATAAAAAAGTCAATTTTGTCTGCCGGTTACTATTAGTTACTGTAACGCAGCTGTCGACGACGAACGAGGACAGCTCTATGCGGTTTATGTTCGCAAAAACAAGGGTCTACTGAAATACTTTCACTAATAAATTTTTAAAACTACTTTGGCCTAATATAAATCGGAGCCATTGCTAGACTAAAAAGTCGCATTATGCGCTCGGACTAAGGCTTTCCCCGGGCAGAATTTTATTTTATTTTTCCAAACCTATTTTTTATTTCATTTTGCAGCATTTAAAAGCTTTTTATCGTTTTTTATTTGTTTAAAATCTATGCAGCTTAAAGCTTCATTAAAATAAACCAGTAGCTCGCTTTTGACGAACTCCTTGGAGCACTTACTTCTTTCCTCCCTCCATTTAATATTCATAACTGAGAAAACCCGCCCATCAAAAGCACTAGAGGCTGGTACACTGAACAAAAATGAAACTAACCTTAATATATTTGGAAATTCACTAAGCTTCAATAAATAAATATACTTATCAATTAAATAAGGTAATTCATTACAAGTCTGCTTAAAAAAAAAAAATAAATAAGTTTTATTTTTTATTATTATTATTCTGAAATTCTTTGATTCCATGGCCTTTCCATTATTTCTTTACATGTTGTTATGTCTTTTATAAAATATTTTTTTATTTCTTTTGAAAATTTCCCTTTCGAATATAAATTAAAATCATTTGGTAAAATATTGTATATTCTTGTTGAAAGAAACTCAAACATTCTCTGAGTCACTGCCTTATGGCAAAAAGGTATTCTGTATCTCTGTATTTGTCTAATATTGTTTTGTTTTTTAATATTTAGTACTTCATCGAATTTTCTTAAAAATTTACAGGAATTTATACAAAATATTTGTGATAAATTTGGTATTTCAAGTTGTTTATATACATCATTAGTATTGCAATTTTTATATTTTCCCCTAATGCATCTAACAAATGAATTTTGTAGTATTTCCAATGGATGTAAATTGCTTTTATATATCCCTCCCCATACTAATATACCATAGCTTAGTACTGAATGCACCAAAGCATAATACATTTTAATTTTGATTGATCTGTTAGTTAAATCTCTAATAAAATAAAATTTGGCTAAAACGTATTTTAATTTAGATAGAACGTATGCTACATGTTCTTTAAATGACAAATGTTCATCAAAAATCACTCCTAAATATTTGATGTTTTCTTTTTGTTTTATTTTTGGGCAATTACAAAACTTATTATATATTTTACAGTCAATTTTGTGACTTGTTAAGTACATGTTTTCATGATTTTTATCATTTTTACAGTTTAAAGTAAAATTAACAAAATTAGTTTTATCCAAGTTAATAACCATACTATTCAATGCATACCAATTTGTTAAAGTATTGAAATCTAATTTCATATTTCTATAATTTTCTTTCAAATTTTCATTGCTGTATACTAGAGCCGTATCATCTGCAAATATAAATATGTCTCCTTTAAAATTACAGTCAAATATATCATTTATGTAAATTAAAAAAAGTACCTAATGGCCCTAAAGTTGAGCCTTGCGGCACTCCTGACAATGTTCTTAAAAAAGTACTTTTAACTGAATTTACTAAGGTGCATTGCTGTCTGTTGCTGAAGTAGTTTAGAAACCATTTTAGACACAATCCCCTTATACCAGCATTTTCTAGTTTTTCAATCATTTTCTTATGAGAAATTGTGTCAAATGCCTTTTTGATATCTATAAAAAGTCCAGTAACTTTTTTGTTGTTATCTAATTTTTCAGATAACAGTTTTGAAAACTGAATAAGTGCTAAATCAGTACCTCTGTTTTTTAGGAATCCGAATTGTCTATTATTAAAAAAGCTATTTCTTTCAAGAAAATTTAATAAATGATTATAAATAATTTTCTCAAAAATTTTTGAAAAAACTGGTAAAAGGGCTATTGGTCTGTAGTTTCCTGGTATATTTTTAGGCCCACCTTTATATATAGGGATTATTACTGATATTTTCATCTTTTCTGGAAAAACTGCACTTTTTATTGATAAATTAAATATATATGTTAAAATTGGACTTAAGATACCATTTAACTCTTTTACTATTTTTGGTGATATTTCATCGATACCAGAAGCTAGTTAGTTACTTAGTTCTTTTTTAATTTAGTAAGTTCGAATTTATTAGAGTCTTTAATAACGAGACTAGAGATTAGGACTCGAAACGTCAGAAAATCTACTTTGATCAGATTAGGTTTTGAACAGAATATATACTACACTAGATATAGATTAGGGTCAGGCATACTCTATAATTAAAAATCACTGGCAGTGTACAGATCATTTCTTTTTAGGATTTGTTTTTTGTATTATTTTTTTGAAATATTAATTTTCCTTAACAGTAGAGTGGCAACACCCAATAATAAATCTTTTCAATATGAATCCGCCACAATCATAGACATTATTTATAAATAATCTTTTAACAATGCTTGTCTTAGAGGGCATTTGAAGGTCGTTAGAGTTTAAAGGGCAGGTGTTGTGAATAGAGGACTGTCCTCCGAAATAGAGGATGGGTGGCAACCCTAGTAATTGTTGCTGTGTTACGGTTCTTACGGTGTAATTTGTGTATAATTATTTTAATTCAGCAATGAAATCTAATAAAAAAATATCCTATAAATATTATATTGTGCCTATGTGCAATAATTCCACTGCAAGTGGTGCCCAGAATAGCCGATGTCGAAAGAAAATAGATACATACCTAGTGCAAAGTTAATTTTAAAATTTCCATAAATAGGTATCATTAAAGGTCAGTATCGTCAAATTTAAGTAAGCTCGTTGTAACGAAATGTTAAAGACAAATAAGCGGCCAACAAATCAGCTTTCAACAAATCAACTTTCAGCAAATTTACTGATTGTCCTTGCACAAGGTTCGTTCCGGTCATTGTTGGACATTCCTTTTATTTAAATGTAGTGTTTCTTATCCATGCAATCTCCTAGCCTATGGAAAATAATCACAAAAAAAATTAACACTGGATTCACCATGGTATTGTAACATGGTATTCCCCATTATATCACTGTTATATACATGACATGTGACGTCACAACCAATAGTATCGCGTTTTGCAAGTTTCGCATTTTGTATGAAAATTTATAGTGGAAAATCTTTCTTTTTTGTTAATAAAGACCAAAATAAATGGCTAAAAACAACCACCATTTAATTTATGCAGAGGATTTAAAAATTGGATTATTTGGATTATATTAGGCATATTATATATTTATATATACAGGGTGTCTAAAATAGGTGATACCACTATTGCTATCTCCGAAACGGTAAAAGATACGAGGTCGGTTAAATTAGAGAAAATGTGCCATTTTTAGTCCCTACTCATATTTCGTTTACGAAGTTGCCAAATTCTCTACAGATTCTTAGGGGATTTTTTAAAAATAGTCAAAAATTTAATTCTTAAATATCTCGAAAACTATTATGGTTAGAAAAAAATTGTTTTGACAAAAACCACACGATTTTTTACCTTCTCTAAAGTAACGTTATTGTTTTGTTTATATCATTTGTTTTTGTTGAGTTACTGATACTAACTTGTTTTTTTCAAATACGGACCTGGATTTTTTGCTGTATTTTTTGAAAGAATACTTCATACCCTTTACATCTGTGTATCACTTGATTATGTTTTCCGACGTTTTGGTGAAGAATAGAATCATCAGGATATTCTACCAGTACGGACCTGGTCTTTTTTAAGTAAATGCGCCATTTCACAACCACAAAAACCACAAACCATAGTGATAGGTCGTGAATTGTGCCTTAACATGGAAGATGCCAGGTCCGTATTGTTAGAAAATCCTGATGATGTTGCTATTCTTGATCAAAACGTCCGAAAATATTTTCAAGTTATACACAGTTGTAAAGGGTATGAAGTATTCTTTCAAAAAATGGAGCAAAAAGTCCAGGTCCGTATTTGAAAAAACCAAGTTAGTATCAGTAACTCAATAACAACAAATGGTATAAACAAAACAATAGCGCCACTTTTAGGAAGTTAAAAAATCGTATGATTTTTGTTAAAACAATTTTTTTCTAACTGTAATAGTTTTCGAGATATTTAAGAATTAAATTTTTGACTATTGTTTAAAAATCCCCTGTAGTTAAAAAACTATAGAGAATTTGGCAACTCAGTAAACGGAATATGAATAGGGACTAAAAAATGCACATTTTCTCTAATTTAACTGACCTCGTATCTTTTACCGTTTCGGAGATAGCAATATATCACCTATTTTAGACACCCTGTATATATATTTATTGCTCAGGCATAAATCAAATAATCCTTAAATATTTATGAAAATTTGAAAATATGTACTACATATTACTAATGTCCACGTCCATTTTCTCGAATGAAATCATAACAATATACGTTCCTACAATAATATCAAAATTCAAAGAAACATAATAAACACGAATCCTAGCTGCTAGTCAGAAAAACACATTTTGATTATCAAAAACGAAATAAACGTCTTTTAATTGCGGTCGAGATATCCGATTTAAATCGTTTTGATCCATCTAATGTTTTATTAATGTCTTCGCGAGACACCTCGAGGCCACCAATTTACGGTGTTATCTCGCTAGGATCTTTTAACTATTATTTATATGGTTAATCGTGGTTATTAGTTAGGTATAATCAAAATTAAATCCCTAATATACTGCGTCCCTGTAGTTTTATAGAGTGGTCTATTTTCGGATTTGGTTTTAACTTTCAAAGTTACCTATCGTGTTACGAGTTAATAACCTTGTTCTTATGGTTTAACTTTTCTGTCTCACTGTGTCACTCTTTGCTTTTAATGAGCAAAGGTCAAGGTTTTTTAAAGAGCAGTATTCAGTTCCTATTTATTACTACTATTCTGTTATTAGTGTTTCGTGCTAAAATTAGCAAAACGGAACACTGATCCGTCCGTCCGTCTGTCACAGGCGATTCTCTGAAACTATTCAACGTAAAAATTTGAAATTAAGCATAGAGATAGAGTGTGGTGGCTAGGGTTGCCAACTTTTTGCGACAAAATATAGTATTTTGCAGGCAACGGTGTCAAAAATATAGTACACTGCAAACAAAATATAGTACTTGCTCCTCCGGAGGGGATATAGGGGAGAACAGTAAAAAAATTTCTTTGAACTTTATTATCACTATTTTAAATGCATATTTAGGAGATTTTTTTTGGTTTTGTCGGCCTCTTTGGGAAATTAACATAATTTTTTCTTTTTTCTGTTTTTTTTTTGTATCTTACGTTATATACTGTTCCCTCCTTGCAACTACTGTGAGGTATTTTAGTGTTGGCGACAAAACAGTTGTACATATATGTACCTGGTCGTCGATACATAATCAATAGGTTTGTTCTTCTGTGTTGAACTAATTTTTGCTTCCACGAATAAAAAAAAGTGCAGGTTAGTGCCGTTTGGTGCAACACAAAAGAACAAACCTTAATGGTTATCCTAAACATATACGCGAGGCCCTGTATATAAAGAAAAAAATTACGCAATACTCGGAAGCGTACGCAAAATAAAAAACGGTGCACCTCTTTTTTTTACTAAAAACCGAAAGCTTTTTAATGCCGTTCGACCGGTGGATATCAACAGTTTGCCATTATTGTTATTATTACGCCTATATGGGTAAATCTCTGATAATTGACAAGTTTAGTGTAGCTAAATTAAAGAGTAAAACCGATTTTATTTCAGTTACTTCAGTCCGACCCCGATTTTTGCGTCATGTTAATATCGAAATATATTTAAAAATATTAAAAAATATTTATTACAGCACGTATATTCCGACCCGTCATAAACGTTATACACAAAATACTCTGCTTTGACAAATTGTTTAAGCTATGAATAAACAGGACAACGACATGGGATACGAATAAAAAGCGACGTTGCTACTACGGTAGTCACACAGAAAATAATCTAACGGGGTTAAATCGGGGGATATAGCCGGCCGGCCGGATATTTTATTAATCCTTAGTCATATGCTGCTTATGGGTTTTAAAATTGCGGATGTTAACCTACGCGTTATTCTAGTATCGTTTAACAATCTGAAAATATGCCACATAACTGAAAGCCTAGCAACAGCCGCTCTCAAAAGGTATAGGAGGGGGACCAAATGGTTAGCCACAGTAAGAGTAAGAGTAGCCCTGGAATCTCTGATTGATCTAAGGTCCCTCGCACACCAAGGATGCATAAAGCATGAAGCATGGGGTACGCGGTAAAAAAATCAAGTTTCTTTTTTCTCGTTTACTTCTTCGCAGAAATTGCCATGCTACAATGCCATCCTTCACACTCGAAGACATTTTGAACACTGCAAATTAACGAAACTGATGCAGTATTGGTGTACGCTAGTAGGAGTATGTGATATTTATCTTATGTTGCATGTTTTATGCATCCTTGGTGTGTGAGCGGGCTAACATGTAAATAATGGTGTCTCTTCCTTGTCTGTAAATCTATGGTTCAAACATATGCAGTTGGGGACATAGTGAGGGAATAACGTTTTTAAAATCAAAGTTTCCCCAACATATTACCTACATATACAGTGAGAATGTACAGGTTGGAATAAATTCGTTTACTCAGGCATTTTTTAGTGTTCCGTGAAACGAAACACTTTGGTGTCCGTCCGTCTGTCACAGACGATTTTCTCTGAAACTATTCGACGTAAAATTTGAAATTTAGCACAGAGATAAAGTATTGTAGCCCAATTATAGACGTAAAGTATAAAAAGTTGAATTTTGATTCTTGGGGTTAATTACAGGGGGTAAATTTGGAAATGGAAAATAATGTAAGGGCATCATGTAGGGTGTCAAATGAGAGCTTATTAAGCACGAATTCAACAATATATATGGTGTATTTTTTTATGCATTTCGTCATCCCTATATCTACATTGAACCGTTTTTGGAAAAAATACAGTTTACCTTTAAAAATTATCAATGGCCAACTTGTGGAAAAATTATTTCAAGAAATGTTGAAATTGACCTCCACCGACGTCCTGACAATACCCGAGACGATTTTCGAATTTTTGCAAAACATTTTGAACTACTTGAGGTTCTATTAATATAATTTCTTGCCTTATTCGGTTTTTCAGATCGTTAATATTATTTGGTCTATTGACGTACAGTTTGGATTTAAGGAAGCCCCACAGAAAATAATCTAACGGGATTAAATCGGGGGATCTAGCCGGCCATTGTATTGGACCCTGTCGACCAATCCATCGCCCAGGGACAACTGTATTTAGATATTCACGCACCAGTTGAGTTGGGTTGGGTTATATAAAAAAACAGAATTTGTTTTCAAAAATGGTTCAATCTAGATATAGGGTATGATGCATGAAATATGACTGAAATTTTACGCAGAATACAAAAATGAAAAACAGAGTTTTCTATTTAAAAAAATTAAGTGTGACCTATCTTCTTTTTGGGTCACCCTGTATACATAAAATTTAGTTAAACAATGCGCACGTAAAATTATTATTAAACGAATTATTCTAACCTTGACGTTCTCACTGTATACGAGTACTTACAAGTATTTAAAAAAATAAAACACACGTAATTTTTGAAAGTGTGTAGAACACTTTCCAATAAGGTGAAAGTGTATTTTACTGGTATTTCTAATTAAAATCGTAGAGACTCTAAAATGTTCAATTATCAGAAATTTACCCATGTAAATATGACGACCTTGACAGTAAAAAATGTAACGCTCTGTGTCGATAAATATTCATTATTGCTCTCGCGCGCGTTACATGGTCAGGGAAAATCCGATTCAATTCTAATTGTTTGGTAAATTGTTAATCGGATTGGAACAAATGTATTCGGTTCTTTTGACGTGATGGTGGTCTTTTTTTTTTATTCCGCATTGTTTATTATTTTAATTAATTAATTTAAATACACATTATTATGCACTAACAACTACATTTTACAAGATCATTGCCAAAGACATGCTTGTATTATTATTGTTGTTGTTACTGTAATTAAAACATTTCTACAATTGGTGTTATTGTTACAATTTGAAGGATATGTGATGGCAAAGAAGGAGGAAGTAAACATAGGCGCTACCAGAAGGGGGCTATGGAGTTCAACCGCCCCCCCCCCCCCCCCATACTTTTTTTTACAACTTTAATTGTATTCGAAAATTTGTTGCTGTTCACCATCAAATTTTGTTATATAATTAAAATAATTCGCGAGGACGTTTAACAGGGAAATAATCAAATAAAATTTGGATTTCTCTTGCGAAAAATTGGTCCCTTTTAGTTGCCTCATAGCCAAATTTTATATAAAAAATTTAGTCAATTATAAGGAATTAAATTGTATATATGTAACAATCGATCGCGCTAGCATTTTTTAAATTCTGGTAATTTTGGCTCGATCTACACCTAATTCTCAATGTTCCTGATTTTTTCAGATTTTTCTGAGCGATCCTTTTGGTTGTGAGGATGGGGGACAGCAATTTTTAAGCGTTTTTCCCAAAAAAATGTTTAAAAAAATATTTCATGTACAGAGTCTTCCAACGAGGACTGAACAGGGGCTAATTTTTGAGCTTCCTTGTATTTAAAGAAAAATCTAAAATAGCCAATCGATGTACTTTTTCCTGCAGAATTCAAAAATGAAACCAAAAATTTATTTGAACCAGAAACAAAAGAGTTACGCTATGGATAAGGTGTTTTTTTAAATGGAACATAGCTTTTTTTATACGATTTTCGGAACGAGTGATTTTTTTTATGTCCGTTCTGATTAAAATATTTAATATTGTGACAGCTATTTTTATTAAATTTTAATGTTTTATCCAGTATAATTTAACTTCAACCTGTTTGAAACATACACTAGGTAATAAAGGTAAAATCACCTTGAAATCCTTCAAAGTCAAAAAATTTGACAAATTTACTATAATATTGCCGAAATGAAATATTCATTAGATGAGAGATTGCAGATTGTTATCTTGTTCTACAAATGCCAAGAAAATGCAAGAGAAGCAAGGAGAAGATTTATTGCAAATTTTCACAGAAATTATATATATATATATATACATATATATATATATATATATATATATATATATATATATATATATATATATATATATATATATATATACATATATATATATATATATATATATATATATATATATATATATATATATATATATATATATATATATATATATATATATATATATATATATTATAGTAAATTTGTCAAATTTTTTGACTTTGAAGGATTTCAAGGTGATTTTACCTTTATTACCTAGTGTGTTTCAAACAGGTTGAAGTTAAATTATACTGGATAAAACATTAAAATTTAATAAAAATAGCTGTCACAATATTAAATATTTTAATCAGAACGGACATAAAAAAAATCACTCGTTCCGAAAATCGTATAAAAAAAGCTATGTTCCATTTAAAAAACACCTTATCCAAAGCGTAACTCTTTTGTTTCTGGTTCAAATAAATTTTTGGTTTCATTTTTGAATTCTGCAGGAAAAAGTACATCGATTGGCTATTTTAGATTTTTCTTTAAGTACAAGGAAGCTCAAAAATGAGCCCCTGTTCAGTCCTCGTTGGAAGACCCTGTACCTACATATATATATACATATATATATATATATATATATATATATATATATATATATATATATATATATATATATATATATATATATATATATATATATATATATTGTTAAATTCGTGCTTTAATAAAGTTTCATTTGACACCCTACACGATGCCCTTGAAATTTTTTTTCCATTTCCTAATTTACCCCTCTGAAATTAACCCCCAGAATCAAAATTCAACTTTTTATACTTCACGTCTATAATTGGGCTACCACACTCTGTCTCTGTGCTAAATTTCAAATTTTTATGTCGCATAGTGACAGACGGACGGACGGACGAACACCGAAGTGATTCTATAAGTGTTCCGATTTGCTAATTTATCTTTAACCCAAGCACGGAACACTAACTAGGTAAAACGTAATTAGGATATATTGTGGCTAACCGCAATGATATGTCGAAGACCTGACACAAATATGATTGACCTTGATCATCTTGCTTTGTAATTAATAGCTTGTATTATTAAGAGCAGAATCTTATTAATTAATACAGTTTTGTGCGTCACAAAAATAATAGTTTTGACTGGCTAATTTGATTCTACTTTAGGTACGATCCTATCTTTGGTTTTTTTCCAGATAAAAGATATTTTTTTTCTGATTTTGCTTGAAATTGAGTCAACTTTTTAAAAATGATGAACAGTTTTAAGGTGCGATTTCCTCGGGGCGACCATGATAGGCGTTCGCCGCTCGGCGATGATCGTGAACCACTGCTCAATGGCAAATCAATGTAACCGTCTCCCTCCAGGGGGCTATTTTGAACGACTTAGCCATTAGCAGTGGTTCGCGATCATCGCCGAGCGACGAACGCCTATCATGGTCGCCCCGAGGAAACCGTAGCTTAAACCATAACTTACAATTATTGAGATATATCACAACATTCTGATTCCATAATTTTTTTGTTCGAATTTTTTAACCTTCTGTTATCGATATCTTTTGAACAAATGTAGATAAAGAGGCACTTTTTTTATTTGTAGATAATTGCACTATCGTTAAAATTAATTCAACCATGGTGTTTGAACTTACCATTTAAGACATAGGTACCAAAAACCGACGAAAAACTAATTGTTTCATCTTTTTTTCAGGATTATCAAAGCTATTTAAAAATATTATTTATTCATTTAAAATTCTGTTTTTACCTCTTAAATACTCTCCTGAATGACCCATTCGGTATTCATTTTTAAATGTAATTATCCCTTTATAAGGATAGTGTTGAAAAATTAGGAAAAAATTAGATGGGAAATAATTCAGAGTGATTCAAATATACCGATGTCGAGGGCAAAAAAAAAGTCACAAAATCGAAATTTAATCGGCGATTGCTCCCTTCCTATAAAGAGCGAAGAAACTAAAAAATATGGATATTATGTATTTCAACGAGCTCTTTCCGATGACGTATATAAGATTTTAATTTAAACCATTTTGACCCCACAAAAAAAAACTAAAAACCGTTAAATATTTAGGTCAAAAATCGATGTTTCCGGTTTTCCCCTTGCATTTTCCAGTGATTTTAGGTTTAGGTAAATGTATTGCCAAAAAAAAAAGTATTTGAGATTTTCAAGTTTCACTTACGAATCCGTTTTTCGATCCGACGTTTTGTTTTCGGGTTATTAGGTACCAAAGAGGGGTCTGCAATGGCAGCTCAAAAGAATTACTTGCGATTTTCCGATCCTTACCAGATTTAACAGAGTTCTGGAGCTCCGGGTCCTCTACAACCTCCGAAAATTTACATCGCTTTAATTCACTTTTGCGACCTGTACCCGATTTCAACAGAAATCGCTGGAATTTCGACTTTGACGTTTAATAGCTCCGAAACGAAACATCCTGTATAACTGAAGTTTTTACCGAAGCTAGTTGTACTACTCCTGTATCAACCCAAAAAATTCGATTGCTTCCCCTCTGACTGTTTCCGAGAAAAACAAACCTGTTCGACTTTAGGTTAAGCTTTACATTAACATGTAGATTGACACTTGTTTTTTCTGATCTGACTTTATTATTTACTAAAGACAAATGGCTGCTTTTAAAATTGTAATAAATGATACCGAACAGTAAACATCTTTTGTAGCTAAATTATTCTGGCAATTTTCTTCAAAATTATATTTTTGGGTTTGTAATGAATGACTTCCTATAAAAAAATCTGTGCATATTCCTCATTAGAAAAATAAGTACGACCGTACAACACACATGCAATCGGTTTTACGAGTTGTTAAACATAAAGCTCCGTGGCGGCCAGCGCATTCGCCATCTAGTAGAAGTTTATAAAGTAAATTAGCTAGGGGATAGCTTATCCCCCATGCGGAGGAGGAGATCGAAAAAACCCTCCCTTTGAGTAAGGGCTACCTGCCTGCCCCCTCCTCTGCCCTCACCAATTGGCGCCTCTTGATGGTACACGAACACATGCTAATGATGTACCATTTCATTACACGTGGTGGGTGATTCGTAAACTTTTCGGAGCTCGTCCACACGTCCACAACAACAAATTTAAAACGGTTTTACTCCCCACTAACAATTACAAGGAAAAAATATTTATACCAACCTTTACCCGATCCTGTTGTTACAATTATTATACCGCCTTGGCAAACTAGATTCAGATTAGAATATAATAGCTAGCGGAGGTGTTAGTCACAACCGATCCGACCATTTATTGTTATATTTTTTTTGCGCCTTTTAATTCGCGACTACGGAAAAACAATCGAGCCATTGAAATTGTTCTTGCAAAGGATTGCCGCGTTGAAAAAAAACCGTTTAAAGGTTAATTTACATGATTTGTTTCATCGCGTTGTTGAGCTGATCATGATCGTGAACTGTTGTGGTATTTTGTAACTGTTTGTGTTGATTAGAGTCGCGGGAAAAATATTCTTTAATTTTTCATACCCGCAGTTAAATGTAAATTTTAAACGTGCTTTTTATTAGATAGAAGTACCGGTATGTCGATATTATGAATCGTAAAATTTTCCGATGTCGTCGCGTCGATTATATTTTCCTACATCGTTATTAAGGGCAGTGTTCATCGTTTATTCCTGCGATTTTGCTTATTTGTTTGTATGGTAATCAGCAGCTTATCACCTTCCACTTTTATACTACACTTCATTAAAGGTGACGACCCAACCTTGTTAGTTCTGTTATTACCACCACCAAAGAAAACAAATTCTGAAGAAATATGTTACACAGGTTTCTCTGTTTCAGATGTCGGCATCCCGGCTGTCAGAAAGCATTCTCCCAACTCAGCAATCTCCAGTCCCACTCGAGGTGCCACCAAACGGACAAACCCTACAAATGCAATTCGTGCTATAAGTGCTTTAGCGATGAACCATCACTCTTAGAACATATACCAAAGCATAAGGAGAGTAAGCATCTTAAGACGCACATTTGTCAATATTGCGGCAAAAGCTATACTCAGGAGACGTACCTGCAAAAGCATATGCAGAAGCATGCTGAAAGGACGGATAAGAGGCCACCGATTACAGGTCTAGGTAAGTAATGCTAATGATATTGAAAGGATAGCTATAGTCGGTTTTTTTTCGTGCTATATTATGGATAGAGGAAGACTCAGGATTTAAGTCAAACTATAATTACAATGTCTCTTTTAGGATTAAACCATCGAGGTTTGGACCACCCTTACTGGCCCAAAGTATCCCCAGACAGTGCCGAAAACATGCACGACTACCCCACCGACATTCCCCGAGGACTTCTAGAACAGAACGAAGATCTCGTCATCATTAGGCAGCAGCTCGGCCAAAACCCCCCACCTCCTCCCGGCACACCGAACGCTAACCTAGGCAACTCCTACGACACCTCCATCTCTAAAAACAACACGAACTCGGCTTTTACGCCAATTAACTCCATGTCGGGGCATTTGAACCATCTAAATCACCAGCTTGCACCCAATAGGCCGTACATCTACGATGCCCTATCGTTTCAAAAACAGAATAGTCTAGATATACCCAAAAGTCAGCCTAGCAATGGATTTCCCAATCAGCTCATTTCGTTACACCAGATCAGGAACTACGCTCACCAACCTAATTCGAGCCTAATGGAACATTCCATATTAGGAGGTTTAAAAGATAAATAAATTTTAGGAAAGATTTAGTTTAGTAGGTAGGGTTAAAATGACCGGAGTTTTCATGGGGGTGAGAGGTAGCTTGAAAAGTTGTTGATCTCATACGCTTAATTTAGGGGTTTCTATTGGTGACGGGGTAACTGAGTGAACATGGCTGCTACTGCATCTAATAACATGGATTTCTTCGTGTACCTAATAAAGTAGGTACCGTATTTAAAGCTCCAAATATTTTAGTAAAATTGTTCTCCTTTTTTAATATGTTAGAAAGAGTGACTTAGGTTAGATATCTAACAAAATCCTCATTCTTATGGCAATAATCCTACTGTTCTTATACTTTTACGAATTACGAGTACATATACGGGGGAGTATTGGTAAGTATTTAGCCTACCACATAAAACACCACAATAACAAAATTTTATTGATTCAACATAATCTCCTTTAAGATTTACAAATTTAGCAGAACCTTCATCATAAAGTAATTCTAAGTCCTTTAAAAAAATCATTGTCTTGGTCTGCAAACCACTTCGTCATTTGTTGAAAATCTTTCAATTGTTTTTTGAAATTTAGAAACAAATAATAGTCCGACAGTGCTAAATCCGGAGAATAGGGCGGGTAGTCAATCAATTCTAAACCAATTTCATCAATTTTTTGCAGTTCAGTCAACGACTTGTCAGCCGAAGAGCAGAAAGAGCACACCTTTGGCAAATTTTCCGTGGCGTTTTTGCTATCGAGGTATTTCTGTCCCTTATTATTACTTTAAAAAACAAAGAATAGAAATAGTTTGATAGCGCACGAGAGCTGTAAATCGAAAATGTCATCGGTATTACCAAATACGTGGCGAATTTTTTGAAAGTATAGTATTTTTTTAGTGCTAATAGCTTTAAAATAAGTGCTTCTTACACTTCTACGCTTTTTTTAAAAATGACGCAGTTATTAATTCACTAATAATTAATCAGAATATAAAACAATTCGAAAGTATAAAATATAAAATATAATTCGTAATTTTGCGACACAAGCGATTTCAGGAAATACCAACCAGCCTATTTTTTAAGAAGATTTTCCGTTCATTAGCATTTTTTTAACCACAAAATATATAAGTATATAAAAACAGGAAGTTTTCTCCGAAATGTTTAACCCATTTACCATTATTCGGCCGTTTCCTTCACTGTTTCGTAATATCCTTTTTTTCACACGCTGGAAGACACAATTTAATTGTCTAAATCATTTTGTTTAAAGGTTGCTTATGATGAGCGTCTACTTACCGCAATTAAAAACAAATTCTCGTAAATACTGGATTAATTGTTCAGTTGACATTGTCAAGCTCGATGATTCTTTGTCGGTGTAACGCAATCGGTTATCAAGGTACTGGAGCATACTTGACATTGCCTTCGTTCAACGGTAAATTCCTACAGAGTGTAGTTCGTAAATCTTATGAGCGTTTCCTCACTCTGTACACTGTTACTGAAAGTGACGCAATACAGTGGCCCAATTTTGAGATGGCGATGGGTTAATGCAAGTGTAACATCAGAAATTAAAACTGACATTTACACATCACCATTCCATAATTGGGCCCTTTTACCAGAAACATACAACAGTAAAAGCATCGAGATGCTAAAAAAAGGAATATGGTACGTCATATGGCTGACAGTCTGGCTGTTAGGTTAAAGCAAATAGGTATCCTACACCAATCTAAGTAACTTCGCAATAAAACTAACGTTTAATTTTAATTACATTATTTAACTGGTAAACTTCATAAATATCTGTTATGTACTGGAATTAGGTACTTCTGATTTGAACTTATACTTGAAATATGTGAAAGAAAATAAAATAGCAGCTTTAAAATGTTCACTCAGCTACTTAAAAGTCACCAATTCTGTTAAATTTAAAAAGATGTGCTACATACATATAAACGTACTGGATCTATGCACTTTAAAAGTCGAAAAGCCATTAATAAAATTTTATCATATCCAACCTAAGCCATGTTTTAGAGACGAAAGTATTATTTTGGTATTTGGAAAGGCCACGTGATTTTATCTGTCAACTGATTTGGTATATCGCGTGATCTTTTGCGACAAAATCAAATTTTGTCGCTGAAAAATAGCTCTAATGTACCTTGTGTAAGAAGAGTGGGAACGGGTTCGACAAGTCTCTTTTTTAGCTGTGAAAATAGGGCCATTCTTTTGTGCACGACACACGACATGCTTCCATGTCAGTATTGTGAATGTGAGGTATATCTCTTTATGAACAATTTGGACATTTTCTTCTAAAATGCTCCTCCGTGAAGAAATAATTATAATCAAACAACTTTCACAGTTTAGCTTTGTATTTATTTGTGATTGAACAAAAATCAGTATAATATAAAGAAATATCTTCCTTGATGTACCCCTTCACAAAGTTCTTCGACATCCGTGACAACTACCGTTATAATCGTCTGGAAAAACAAGTATTTTTTTATCATTTTTATAATTAAAGATGTCACTTATATTGGTAGAATTACGATACTGAAAAAAAATAATTGGAAAATGGCAAATTAGGATAAATTTCTTAACTTTGGGTCGAGGTCTTGTAAAAAGAGACAGACAATTTTTGTTATTGCACATCATTAAACAATATAATTCCCAAAAACTTGTTAATTGTGAAGATACTATTAGTGCATTGCATAAATGTAATGGATATAATTATTTAGTTTGTGCATTTAGGCCATTTTATTAATAATATCCTAACATTTGTAAGTTTTTGGGATTATTATTTGATATTATTCTGTAAACCTTTAGAATCGGCAAACAATAACAACAGAGTGTTACTTTACAGTCATTTTTTTTATCGTGAGAATAAATATAAATTTTGCAACTGCAAGACTGATCCAGGACCGTACAAAAAGCTGTTTTGTCCTAGGGGTCAGGGCGTATTATCGCGCGCGTTCTTGCATTTATTTTACTAAGATAAAAGAGAATAGAAACAAATGTTTTTTTAATGGGAACATGACAATATCAACACAGTTTTCCATGCTTATCATTAGAAACTTGCCATAAGAAATTTGCTTAGGAGGCCGTTGCAAAAGATAAGTTTTTTATGTACCTAATTGAAGGAGACATGTTTTTACTTTACAACACACAGTTTTGGCAGTCTCAGTCTCATCCATAAAAGTTAGTTAAATAAATAGGAATGCAGGTTTCTGTTCAAAGAAAATAATTAGGAGAAATTTTTAAAAAATTTGGAATAAGTGGTTTCCTACTAGATTTATATTTTTTGGCAGGTGTATATTTAAGTACATACTATATTGTGTAGTATTTCGTTTTTCATAGTTGGCATCCTCGTGAAAACTCCTTCGGAAAGGCAATATGTAAACGTGTTTATTTCTTTATAAAGGGTTTTGCCTTTAATTTGTTTATAGAAAAAGTATATAAAGACATGTGAATAAAATTTTTAGTTAAGGTTGTATAGAATTTATAGTTTTTTACGTTTAGTTAATTTACTATTACTACTATTGTTTTCAAGGCAGGCACTCGAAAGAAGAATTTTTATTTTATTTTTATAATATATTTTTTAGTTTAGGTAGTTATACGCATAGCGAGAGGTTGCCTTTAAAACTGACTATAGCTCAAATATAATATAATTTATTATTATACTTACATACAGTATGACCCAAGAAGTTTGCAACAAATGACAAATAATTTTTACTAGTGACTATCGAAATGTAACTTTACAGAAAATTAGTTCACACTTAAAATTAAAATTGGACTTTACCAGAACCCTTAAGCCCTCAAAAGTATCCCTATTTTTAAAAATACAGTCAATTGTTATTGAAAAAGAGTCCTTTTATGCCTATTTGTCACCAAATGCACAAATTTTCTGTAATTTTTACATTTCGACCATCAAAAATTTGTCATTTGTTGAAAACTTATTAGACCACACTGCATTTATTTTCCTAGAGCTCTGTAGATTAGGTTTTCTTTATTGTGAATCTCTATACAGTGTTTCGGGTATCAGAATTCTGAATTTAAGTTTCATATTTGTATATTTGTTTAGTTTTTGGTGCAAATATTAATAGTATTAGTCCATATTGACGTGAACACACGTATAAGTCACCGTTATGTGTGTCTCATCATCTACTGTTGCGAATCGTAGCGTTGCATTGGAAACTTTGCTCTTAGTTACTAAGACTTTTTTAAATTTATAAACACTTCTTGAGTTGACTGTATGCCTGGCTTAAAGCCTAAATAAATCATTTTTTCTCCATTTTAAACATTTATCATGGCGAGTATCTTAAAATATTCTCTTAAGGTCCCGGAATTTGGTGTTGAACCCGAATGATGTTTCTCAACATTTTTTCACTAAAAATAAGAAGATCGTGGACAACGTTGTTACTACTTTAAAATCCGAACATTGTCCAATCGCAGAGTTTTCTTTATTTTTTAATTGCAGTCCGTATGTCTGTTTGCCGAGGGGTTTTATAAAAATACGTGATGAAGTAAAAATTCGCTTTTATTTATCTTTCTAGTCGCAGACGGGTATGCAGCTGACTATTCAGAAATATAGGGTAGTCTCCTATTAAATTAGATCTACTTTTTCAACAATAGCAACTTTTTACATAATCTTAATGATTTGATTTTACTAAAAAATGTTGAAAACTTAGAAAAAAGCTATTATACCCGGTCCTAGAGCAAATTTTAAGATTCATCTCTTTGTGGTATGTTATAAGGCACTGATGAAGCATATTTTGCCTACAGATTATTTTTTTGCTAATTATTATGACCCATGGTGCCAAAAATAAAATTATTACAAAAATTTAAATGAAATACCATAAAGCTAACCCATCTTTTCGATAGGGCCGTGGATTTTCGACTAAATGTGACCTTTGTTTTATTTTATTAAATTTCATATCAGAAAATACATATTTAAAAACTTAGATTCCCTTATTGATTAATATCTATTATTAAATTTTTGATAAATTACATAGCTGACCATATGCCTTTGCGAAAACTATGATCCGAGTTAATTTAATTATCAAGCCAATAATTTATTACAAACTAATAGGAAAGGGTAAGTTATCAGTTGATAATCGAATTAAGCAGATATAGTTTTAATAAATATGTTTAAATATCACGACAAAATTGATAGAGTTGCCATATAACACCATAATGAAGACAAAGGCGAATCGAAGCATTGCCCACTGTGGTAGTTAACAAATTGGCAGATGAGGGCGCAACGTACTTAATATTTAAATCGCCAATTTCGATGCTGAAACATCGGCCAAAATTTTACTTCATCATATAAACATATTTTTCCTTTTCTCTCTATACCATTGGTTTGAAACACTTTTCCTTTTCTTTCTATACATATCAAGTATTACTGTCAACTGTCATGTTCGTACACTAACAAGTAAAAAAAAAATAAATTTATTTGGTTTGAGTTTAAAAAAAGCTTGAGCTTAAAAATTTTCTCAAAAAATTCACTTAAGCTATTACAAGTATCTTTTTGATAAGTAATTTTCAAATAATCCAGAAAGAGGTCTTTTGGTTATTTCATTCAATAATATGTCTGCTTGATCTCCCTCATAAAAATTTTAAATTTTGGCAGCAAAATATTAGCTTACAGCTGACATTGTCGGTTTCTTGAAATTCTCGTAAGCGGATCTTATTTGTTAAAAAATTCCAGTTTAACTATTTTATTTACAATTTAAAAACAACCCCAGTGAAAAACGTACTTCTTAAGTCTGATTAAGAGCTTTGCTCCTTCGTCCTCTCCCCAACCGCGCTTCAACTGCCTTATAGTCTTATGGTGGCGCTCTGGCGGAGACATAAATTCATACAGCGAAATCCAGCGTTTTCATACTTTCATTCCCATCCTTTACAGCCTTGCTGATAAAGCTGTGAGGTTACTAAGACGCGTATAGGGAAGGGGCTCCTTCGTCCTCTCCCTATCCGCGTTTCAACTTCCTTAGAGTCTTATAGTGGAGCTCTCCTCACTGATAAAACTGGAAGGTTATGACATGCGTATGGGGAAGAGGCAAAAATAAATACATGCTTATTTGCAGTCTCAAAGGAGTACCTATACGTTTTTAAATATGCATCAAATACCTACCAACAAATGGTTTACAATACTTTCTAGAATCTTAAGAGTGTTTAAGAATTTAAAAAAGTTTTTACTTCAGTTTGCTCATAATAGTGAAATCTGTTGTATGTCGTATACGTTTTACAGCTGTATACGGAAACTGTTATATTTTTCAAATTTTTTGGTTAAAAAAGAGTTACATGTTACGTTGATGTTGCTACAATGTATAACAGTTTGGGTTAGTGTTTAAGTGTGAAAGACAAGCTTTAAAAAGTTAGTTAAGTTTATATTTGAGAGACGTTTTTGTACAATATAGGTACTTCCGTTGTATAAGCTTGTGATCTAAGTTAAAAAAAAGTGTAATTATTTATAAAATTATCGGTTTTTGTTACTTTTTATTAAATAAAAATTACTTTTTCTTTTTCACTTATTTGCCATTTGTTTTATTTTCTTTTTCCTTTGTTCCGTTAATTACTTTTTCATTTCACACCATATTTGTATCTGTGATATTTTTTCGTACTGAAATATGGTAAATAGTCAATTTGTACATAAAGTTTCAAATTTTTAAGGATCGTAGTTAAGAAATTTGAAGAAGGACCCATTTAAATCTAACTGAACATAAAATATATTGTTACTCTATGTCTATAATAAACATCTACTATTAGGGTAAAAGAAAAAATATTACTAAGTGTCGTACTGTATCACACCTATAATATACCTTATTTTTCTGAAAAATTTTGGACACAACGAATTTTTTCCGTAAGTTTTCCTTTTCTACACTTATATAGATTGTCTCTACAATTAGAAGATTTCTGAGCACACGTCTAGAAATAATATTTCGAGTTATTGGTGTATTTGAAATTTAATGTTATAGTATCTTTACTGAATGTAAGAAATAAATTGACTAAAATATAAAATGTGTTTTATTCTTTGGTTCCAAGCAACGTATTCTGAAGAAAAATTAAGATTTAATAAATCTATAAAATATTAAAAATCGCATCTCCATGCGAGATGCGAATACTAGCGAAAATATTAAAAGAAAGATAACCCAGCCACAACCGTTTCCACGGTTGTGCCTAGGCTTATTTCACTAACTGAAACTGTTTTCTACAAAGGCAACGTTATAATTCTTGAGAAAATGGTGAAGGTATTTTAGTTAGCGGACGAACTCCTGACAAAATGGCGAACCGAACTTAAATACAGGTTGTCCGAAAAGTCTTAGTATGGGCAGAGACTATAAAGAATATAGACAAATTTTCGACTAAACCGAAATGAGACCGAAAGCGGGTCTCCCCTGAAACATTTGGGTTGGTTTACCGGTTTATGGTTTAGAAATTTGTTTGTTCACCATTATAAATATATATAGTACACATATTACATACATATATAATGGTGGACAAACAAATTCCTAAACCATCAACCACTAAACCCCCAAAATGTCTCGAGCGAGACCCGCTTTTTGGTCCATTTTTATAACACGCCAGTGTTTGTCTATGTATTATTTAGTCTGTGGTCTGTATATATAAATCACGCTTAGCATATATTTATTTAGGTGTTGGCTTGTTCCAGCGATGAGGTTGCTCTGCTCCCATGTTCTCATCAGTCCATAACGAAGTGATTTAAATACGAGAACATGAAAATTTTGACAGCCCGATCGTGTGTCCCCTCCAAGAGCACCGAATTAGAGCCCGTCTCCAATCTTGAAATTATCCTGGCAACTGGCGGATTATGGCTGGAAATTCACAACAGGATTTTCACGTGCTACTACCCACTTGTGACCACCAAGGACGGCAGTACCAGGCAGTTTGGCCCAGTAATACCGCCCCCGGTTTGCTGCATGGTCCGAAGGCTTCCCAACCAAGAGGCCAGTCAGCTCCGATAAAAAATGCCCGTTGTGTGAACCTGAAGAAGTCCGCGTCCGCCGATGTCAATGAACGTGCGTTCGCCTGTAAAAAAAAAACGAAAAAATTAGGAAATTTTCTTTTAGACTATGTAGGGTACACAGCATCCAAAAAAAGTAATGGTAAACTGATATTGTGTATGTAGTATTTCTAGAAGGTCATGTCGAACATTCCCAGACGACTGTGAAGATTGTTGGATGTCCGGGAAGGTGACTTTTCCTGCGAGGAGGTACATAATATGATATTCTTTCACCGATCGCCAATGGTGGAACAAGGGGGGCAGTGCCCGCAGCTTGTAGTTGCCCCCCCCCCCCCACATCAATTCTTTGCGCAAAGAAAATTGTTTGCATGTTGCAAACACAACCATTTACAACAAAATAATATCAAAATCTTTCAAATTCCATTAAATACGCTTAAAGGATTTTTTGCTGGCGGTGGCGGTATTTTTCAAATTATTATAATAAAAATAAGCCCCCGAATTTTCGTGTATTACCGCCAAGCATAAATTAAAAAAAAAACAATTTGAATTTTTTTCTATAGATCATAGATTGTGTTTTTCGAAGTATTTAATAATTATATGTGCCTCGAATACGTACACTATTCTAGACACTATCAGCCCTATTCACTAAAGAGTTTAGAAATTTAAAACTGGTCTAATTTGACAGTTATGGGTCTAAATTGACAAGTGTAAGAATAAGACAACTAAGTTTTGTACAGTGCATTCATTTTTAGGTTTTTACCCAAATTTATTAAGAAGAAAGTATTTCAGTACGTACTACAGGCGCGGCCCGTGAAATTTTAAAGTTGTATATCTGTGTTGCTACTTATGGGACCTATGCCAAGTTCAGGTTTTTCAATAGTGAGCCTAAAAAAATTAACACGCTTAGGTACTTTATTTATTATTTTTTCTAAAAAAATTTTACATTATTTTGTCGACAATTCTTAAATTTTAAGAGAAAAAAATGTGTTAGTAGAAAGTTATAGTCATTTGAATTTTTTTTAAATTATATTTTAGGTTCAAAAAAATTCAAATGACTATAACTTTCTATTAACACATTTTTTCTCTTAAAATTTAAGAATTGTCGACAAAATAATGTAAAATTTGTTTAGAAAAAATAATAAATAAAATACCTAAGCATGTTAATTTTTTTCCCAGGTGGGTCAATTCAAAAATTCAACTTTTCTCACAAATTACAAAATATTTTTTTTCTTTACCAAAACATTCCTAGTGGGCTCACTATTAAAAAACCTAAACTTGGCATGGGTTCCGTAAGTATCAACAGAGATATACAACTTTAAAATTTGACGGGTCGCGCCTGTTAAACACCCTGTATAGACTCTGATAAAAAAAACTGCAAAATAATGAGTGACGATGCATTTTTCATTCCTGGAACTTCTCCAGACCTGGCATGTTTTAAATACCTTTTGCAGTACGCTAACAACTTTAAGGAAATAGTATTTCCCTCGGTATTTCCTTACAGAACAGAAATGAATATTTCTTAGCAGTTATTTTTCGTCGCCTAGCAAACGTAATTTTGACTTTTTCTATCAGAAATCTTGAAAGAAATGTAAACATTCTTGAAAGATCGGCGGAAAATGCTATGACTTGGGCATTAGAGGGAAAATTGGACAGACTGTAGATTACTTTTTCAAAAAGCCGTTGCTTGACAATGTTAATATCCGAAAAAATTAAATTTCGAAAAAGAGTTTTAAAAAAAACGTATTTTTGAAAACTGCTTTAAAAGAATTTGAATTGGTTTAAGAAAAATTGTACTTTCGTAAGTACTCGAATATCTCCCCGAATGGAGCAGAAGGTATAAATAAAAAAATGATAAAAAAACGACAATATTATTTTACACTTTCATATTATCAAACAATTTGTTCTGTTGCGGGTAAGCTAAGATGAACTGTTATGAACTGTTCTTCAATCTTTTTTGATGTTAAATTAAGTAAATTTCTTCGAAAAACAGCTTTTTCGAAATTGGATTTACAAAATTTTGTCGAACATATATTTTTTAGGAAACGTAGTTTTTCTAAAATTAAATCATGAATGTTAATGAAAAAATGACAAAGATCCTGAACTAACTTAAACGAACCGTTTTTGTATTCACTCAGGTTTACGTTTCTTTGTAACTGCTATGTTACTTTGCAGTAAATTACTTTGAAAAAGTGTTGTTTTTTTTTTATCATGAACATTCGAAGTCTTTGAAACAACGTGTGAATGTACTTTCTAAAATCATGTTTTCCTAAAAAAACATAATTTCGAGAAGTGGTTAAAAAAATCGAAAAATTGGTTTCCGAAAAAAAAAGTATTGAAAACATCCCTTGTTTTCGAAAAATTTTCATATATCAGTCCAAATGGACAGAAGGTATAAATAAAAAAAAATGCTGGAAGTTTGGTAACTTAAGATGACAAACCGTTCTGTTTGCGCAAGAATAACTTAAGATATTTCGTCCATTATGAAACAGTGTACATTTCTTAGAACCCTCAACAATTAAAAAATATTGTCGCACGCGAACTTGCCCGCTCTTTTTGGTATATAATTTGTGTAGCTTGAGGTGGCATTGCCCCCCCCCCCCCCTAGACGAAATTCTAAATGCGTCCCTGATCAGCGTATCTGATTGGGTGTAGTGTAGGTAGTAATTTTACACGTGGACACATATTTTTTGGTGGACACGAAGGAGTATGTTTAAAAAGTTGTTTTAAGGGAGTAAAAGTCAACATTTTTTCCAAAATCTTTTGGGTGAATATTGAATATTAATAATAAAAACCCGCACGAAGTTTACGTTACAAAAATTCCAAATTTTTAATTTTAAGAAACTTATTTCTTCTTTACCTACATCTACAGGGTGTTACAAAAAGATGTTAAAAAATTTTAATAGCAGATTCTACATCTATATATGAAATAAGTTTATATAAACATGGGTCCTCAAACGCTTCTTTTTTGAGATACAGGGTGTTTACTATTTTCTTTTTTAAAAGTTTCTTTTTAATTTCTCGAAAATGCGTTGATATTGACATGAATTTTGGTACACGCCAGTATGTAATCAAAGGGTACCTTTCCGTGTAAAAATTTATTTTCTAAAGTACCTGCATCAGGGGCGTGCGTGCGGGTAAGCCTTTATTTTTAGCGAAAAAATGGCACGCCACGTTTTCGAGATAAAAATTAATTTATTTCTTACCATAAAAACAATTATAAAAATGATTTTTTAAAAATATTTTTTGTTCAGGAAACGGTGCTTTTTGATTTAAGTTTATAGTTGATGCTCTAAATCGTCTTCGCATATTTCTCCTAACTCTTCGGAATACTTGAGGTGTGAAAATATTAAACGCTCTGTATCTCGAAAAAGAAGCGTTTAAGAATCCATGTCTATATAAACTTATTTTCATATTTTTAGATATAGAATCTGCCCTTAAAATTTCTTGACATCTTTTTGTAACACCCTGTATAGGTAAAATTTTGAAATAAAAATTTTTAATATGAGAGAATACTACTTTTTAATTTAATTTTATAAATTTTTTGCCAATAAGACCCTTTTAAAAGCAACTAAAGGGTTTTCCAATAAGAGGTGTTATTTTGAATAGCCCGCTATTTCGGTAGATGTCACTTTTGGAGCTGTAATTTTTTCACATTTGACAAGTAGAAACTACGCCATTAATAAAAATGGAACGATACACGCTTCAACAACGCATTGAAATTATTAAAATTCACTATAAAAATGGTGAAAATTTGGCAGAGACGGTTCGTAAAACTCGAACATTTTTGGGTCGTCGTGAAGCACCTTGTCGGACCGCAATACAGAAGTTGGTGGGAAAATTCGAGCTGTTGGGACAAGTTAGTGATGTGAAGAATAAAACCCGTGCACGTCGCTCAAGAACAGCTGAGAATATTGCTGCTGTATCCGAACATGTTGAAGAAAACCCAGGTTTGTCCATTCCTCGTCGTTCTTTGGAATTAAGCATTCCACAAACGTCATTACACCGTATTTTGCATAAAGATTTGGGTCTTAAGGCTTATAAAGTTCAGTTAACACAAGAACTCAAGCCGGCCGATCATCAACAACCGATGCCGATGGGGTCCTTGAAATGCATGAAAATGATCCGGAATTCCATCGAAAAATCATCTTGACTGATGAGGCCCATTTCCACCTCGGTGGCTTCGTCAACAAACAAAATTGTCGCATCTGGGGCTCGGAAAACCCAAGAGTTATTGTTGAAAAGCCTCTCTATCCTCAACGTGTGACTGTTTGGTGCGGTTTATGGTCCGGCGGGGTCATTGGACCTTACTTTTTTGAAAATGAGGCTGGAGCACCAGTTACGGTGAATGGATTGCGCTATCGACAGATGATTAATGATTTTTTATGGCCGGAATTGGATGGTATTGATCTGGACAACGTTTACTTTCAACAAGACGGCGCTACGTGCCACACAAGCAACGAAACCATTGATCTTTTACGGGAAAAGTTTCCGGACCGTGTTATCTCTCGAAGAGGTGATCACAATTGGCCACCGAGATCTTGTGACTTAACACCTTGCGACTTCTTCCTTTGGGGCCACGTGAAAGAGAAGGTCTACGCCAACAGCCCAGCGTCGATTCAAGACCTCAAAGATGGAATTCGTGAGGCTATCGAGGACATAGGGCAGCCACTTTGCGATTTGGTTATGGAAAATTTCATGAAAAGGATATGGTCCTGTAGGCGTGGTCGTGGTGGTCATTTGGCAGATAATATTTTCCATTATTAACGGCATACCTTCCTCTTTATAATGAAATAAACATCCGATCATTTATCTCAAAAAATGGCATTTTCCTTTGAATATCAAAATAACACCTCTTATTGGAAAACCCTTTAGTTAAATTTGAAAAATAAAGAAAAATATAGACCAAGCGTCAACGATAAATAAAGACCTCTTTTTTAAATTAAGTTAACAATTTCGTAAGTACATTTGAAAAAATCCTTTTTAGAGCGTATTTTTACAGAATGGCGAATACACCAGACAAAAATAAATATAAAAATTCCCCCCTCCCCCAAGTTTGGACTGTGGACTTTCTTCACCAAAAACTTGTTGCTAGTTAGGCAGCCCAAGTAACACCTAGCAAGATGGCGCCACTTATTCTTATATCTTACGTGCGATAACCGCTCTTACATAACCCCCCAACTTAGGTAACCCCATAACAAAAACTTAGACTTAGAAGCGAAAAAACGTTAAAAAAAATTTAAATCGACAATGTTAATATATTATATAAAAATACACATAATATGTACTTATACATAATTACATAAAAAAAATAAAAAAGGTACTTACGATATCTGGGAGCAGAGCACAACTTTATATTAGGACGAACGGAACCCGAGCCCCCCTGCGATTCCATTAATTAGGTAGCCGTCTACGGGTTCGCCATAACTGTCCGGATTTAGTCATAAAAACGTCAGTTTTGAAGGCTTTTAGACGAACTACAAAATTATTAGAATAGGGAAGACTTATCGCGGACTGTTCTATCCCAGTGGGGAGCCCTTGATGGCGACGTAAGCTATCCCGGGACAACTTCCACCAGGAACGCGCGCGGAGCTCCTCGACCGCCGACCACTAGGAAAGAACTAATGTAACTTGTTGTTTAAAAACGGACGGCTTCGGATTCCAATCGGTAAAAAATTTTAACTAAAAACTGATCCCAAGTCTATGCAAAAAAACTATGTTTCACCAACTTAGGTATAAAAAGTTAAAAAACAAATTACGTGTGTATACCTCTACCACCATCGAAAGATATCTTCTACCCTAGGCATTTTTTGGTGCTGCAAAACCATCAGAACCATCAAATCCGGATCCTACTTCTGTCTTTGTTTATCATGCTATAAAAATGAAAACGCCTAACTTAAACCAAACAAAACCAAAGGCACGGTTTTGATGGTTTTGGACTTGGACCGCCAAAAAACGCCTCTTGTGCTTTGAAGGGATTTTAGATTTTTTGACCATTGGCGTCCAGATTTATACTTTGATGATGAATAATAAATAATAAATCTTAATTAATATTTTTATTATTATTACCCTTTTAGCCTGTGGGAATGGCGACAAATTACATTTTAATGACAGTAGATGGGTTACATAAATATGAATATCTGGATGCTTGTCACATGAACCTTCCAAAAAGGCTTGAGAGCTTTCGTTTAAGACGCATAATTTATCCATGCAGTAGAAGACAGGGTACAGGATACTAGCTGCTACAAGTATACAGAGCGTATTCCAAAGATCGGTCATTGTCTAAAAAGTAATAATAACGAATCATTTTAGCTCACTAGACGAAATGGAAAAATCCTTTTTCATTACCCAGATTACAATACAGCACTTTCACGAGAAGTTTACAACTCATAAAGCCGCCTTTTTAACAGTAAATTATAGAGGGCGTCCGAAAAATCTTAGTATGGGAAAATATCTTTGTTATTACTAATTGAGAGACGCCAAATTTTAGGTGTATCTTATTGGGTAATAAATCTACTTTTTTATATAACTTAACTTTTTCGTTAGGGAGTTGAGGTCAAAAATTTAAACCCGAGGCCTATAAAAATTAAAACTTGTGAAAAAACTTAAAAATTTAAGGACCATTACTTACTTTAAAAGTTGTTCAAAATGACTATAATGAATTTCTTGGAAGTAGGTAATAGTCGATTTTGGAACTCTGCCAAGAAGTAACACTTGCCATTCTCGAAAATGTGAGAAGTGAGTCCCAAAATCGACTTTATTACTGCCAAGAAATTCATGGTGGTCACTCATTTGAACAACTTTTAAAGTAATAAGAGAAATAAACGAATTAAAATATGGACCGTGGGTTTGCGGTACCTAAAATGTTTCTTTTTTGAAGACCTTTAAAATGAGATACCACACGGCCATAGGCGGTTCTAGACCTCTATTTTTGGGGGGCTTAAGCCCCTGGTTTATATATAGGTGATAGGGTTGCATTAAAATTTTTTACTTCAACTCCCAAACATCATTCCTCAAGGGGGTTGAAAAAGTTAAATTACCTAAAAAAGTAGATTTATTGACCAATATGATACACCTAAAATTTGGTGTCTCTATGTTTACTTATAGCAAATATATTTGCCGATACTAAGACTTTTCGGATACCCTGTATAGAGTCACAGAGACCACTAGTGAGACCTACATAATATATAGGGCTGCGTCAAGCTCTTCAGGCGCCCTCGAGCAACTTCTCATCTATAAAAGAAGAAACCGACTGACTGACTGATGTATAAAGGCACAGTCCATACCGCTGAGTTTAGAAACCTGAAATTTTGCACAGAGGTTTCTTACATAACGTAGGCATCTAAGGAAGGGTTTTTCAAGAAATTCAACTTCGAAGGGGGTGAAACAGAGGTTCAAACTTTTTTTTTATTTTGCGCTGATATTACAATGTATGGAGAAAAAATATTGGATGGCCCTAATAACTCAAGTATTCTAAACAATAAATGTTTTATACGTGTTTTACAATTTTTAATAAATCGACCCCTAAGGCGGTGAAATGGGGGTTCAAAGTTTGTAATGCAGTAAAATTGTTATACCGCAGACGAAGTCGCGGCAGAAAGCTAGTTGCTTATAAAGCATTCCTATAGAACCTTGCGGAGCTCCTATATAGTACCTATAGGAGGCTATTATAGCAGCCTATAGCTCTCTGGCGATGTCGGGCACCGCCCTACTTGCCCTTATGGACGCAAGGGCGTCTATATGGGGGGGGGGGGTTTATAGGGTAATTACCCCCCCCCCCCCAAGAAATATCTGAAAAATATTATTGCTCTATTAAAAGTAGCCTGTTTGCATTACACACATTTTAGCAAAAACTTTTTTCCCTAAAAATGTTCAACCCACACTGAAATTACCCCCCCCCCCCCCAAAAGGAAAAAATATAGACGCCCTTGTATGGACGGCGCAGTATTGATAACTCTACCTGAAGACAAAAGGATTAAATTTTTCAAAAAAAAAATTGATGATCGCGGAGTTAAATTAAAACAAACACTAGGTACCTAGAAAATGTGGGACACTAAATAAAATTACTTTCGGAGTAGAGCATGATAACGGCATAAGGCACAATTTAATCTAAAAAATGTGACAATTGCAAAAAAGAACGTCTTAGACGGCGAGTTCCCAAAAAAGTCAACAACTGGGAGCTTTTGGTCAGTTCCTAGTAAAGTCGGTTCGTCTTAAATTTTCGTTGTATTGCATGTGCTTCCTCCTTGGAGAGATGTGTAAGTCATTGTTGGAGAGCGGAAAAGCTTGCGTTGGCCCAACTTTAGCTAAATATGTAATGAATTTTTATTATTTTGTGATTTAATAGTATAATTCGGGCAAACTTTAACTTAACACGCTACTGATGTTTTTCTATTTGTTATAAATCATGTTTTATAGAAAAACACTGGGATGTAACTGTTCAAAAAGTAGAAAGTATGCAACCAGTTATACGCTTTGTGTATTTTAGGGCTTCATATGATTTTACATTCACAGGAAATTTCTTCCGGATGAATTTTACTTGCTTTGTATTATCTTCGCATACGACTTTACTTTGCTGCACATACATATATTTATTTTGTCTTAATTTATTTTTATTTGTTCAATTTGGGGAGGACATATCCAGTTGAAAACCCGAACACATTTCGATCATGTTACGACCTTCTCCCAACATACTTGTTTACAGAAAAGACTATTCTAGAAAGAGATAAATTATCACCGGAACGTTCTGTCTTGTACGAGTTGATTTGATAGTTTTAATTAACGAAGCCCTAAATATTTGACACTTCAGAACCTACCTAACCTAGGGATGTTCCGATACGCCGAAAGTATCGATACTCTGTATCGATCCGGATCGTATCATAAAGTATCGATACAATAAAATATCGGTTCGAAAAATATCGATACTCCAAATATCGAATAATATCGATACTTTTTCGATTCGAATTATGTTATTTTTTATAAGATTTTTAACTTTGCTTTCTAAAAAAAAGGGTTTGTGGTAATTTTATTTTTCTTTAGGTAGGTACTGGTACTAGTAAAAATTTTAAATAAAATCTGAAATTAAAAAAGTTATCGTTTAATTTTTGACCCAAATATTGGGGCAGTAAACAGAGCTAATAACCAAGCCTAACGAATGTAAAAATAATAATTTTGATAACCAATCCCAACCTAATCTATTTCGACTTTGAGTAATCTTTTCTGGGTTTCATAACACTATCCGGACACCTTTAAATTTGGAATGTTAACTCATTTTTTTGTTAATATTGATATAACTTACGTTTATAAATGACCTTTGATGTGGAAAATGCAATATTTTTACTCAGAAATTACTTTATTAGTAAAAAACATTATTTTTATCAACTATTTTATGGTTTTCCAACATATTTGGGGTTACCGTGAAAATCAATTTTGATTGACGATTATGGAAACACCGTGTTGCCACATTTATTATTGTTTTTTTGGTGTTTTTATTCTTTTTTGTAAAATTTTGGCATTAAAGCAAAAATATACTATTAGTTGTAAGTTGTGATTACTGTCGTCGTTTAAAAATGGAAATAAATAATAATATTGCAATATTGTTATTTTCTATTGCGTTGCTTGCGGATCGATTGCTCAGGTTTGCTCAGTTTTCATCGATATCGGTACCGGTATATATTTATATACATACGTTGAAATTCTTAATAATCCTTTAGATTTCCTCTTAACTTGTTTCAAGCCGCAATGCCGCAATATCGAGCAGAGAATATCTATAGGAAACTCAGTCAACTTTGGCAACACTGCATACAACTGACATTTTATTATGCAATTTCTCAAATTTCAATATTTTTTTAAGAAGAATACTGAATATTCCGAAAATTTTTTTTTCAAAAAAATACAATTTGAAATACCTATTTTTCGATGACATATGAAAAAATTCTTAATTCGGGTGTCCCTCTCTTAACATAGGTGGGCAACCGTGGCTGCTCCAGTTTAGAAAAGGGTCTGAGCATAGATTAGGGTTAGTTGGTCTGAGTTAAGGGGTATCGTGAGACTATTTAAATACATTTTGCAGTGAGTGCATCACGAACTACGAGTGTATTTGCATTCTTTTTTAACATGAGAAAAGGAAGACAATAGAGATACATTTGTGCTTAACTAATTTTACCAATCGAAAACGCTATTATATTTTATATTACTTAATAAAGCCATTTTTAAATCAGTGACCAAGTCAGACCATTGGGCAACACTGTCTCATTTAATCTTAATACTTTGATTTTATAGGTTAAACATTGAGGATATGGAGCAACGTTGCCAAATAAGGTGACGTAGTCATGAGTATGTCACTGATTTAAAATCGCCTTTAACTGTCTCCAAGGTCGGGCCGGGCATTCCGATCCAGTTTTGCAAACCGCATAAAATAAATAAAATTATGGGATTTGGGATTTTTTCCAAGTAGTCCGGTTCGTGATGTACCGATACTATTTGATCGATACTCAGTAAAATGTATCGATACTCATTATATATCGAATCAAAAATATCGATACAAAATATCGGGTATCGAAAGGTAAAGTATCGATACTCAAAAATATCGGATCGTATCGCGCATCCCTAACCTAACCTCAAAAATGTATGACAATTTGACATTTTGCACTGTTAATGACTAAACAAATATAAATACAAGGAATAATACCTCATTATTTGAAAGGATATTAATTTATTCATCTAGGCATGCTTTCCTTTAGACCTTAAAATTGAATAAAAAACGGTACGTACTCGTAACTTCTCATTATTTCGGTTTTAAACAATTAAAAAAAAAAAATTGCGGAACCATCATTTTATTACTTGTTTATTTTGAAACGTAGATTAATGATTTGCCACAAAAGATTATTTCAAATGTATTAAACAAACTAGACTCAAATAATAACAGCATCCGTGCTGTGTATAGATTAGTTTAAGTTCATACAGTCTAAATAAATTTTTCCACTTGAACAGGTATTTTATGATAATGTCCATTGTCATTCTCTCAAAATAATCTATTATTTTTAACTTTTTAACGTAATTTGTTTAAAATTCCTATCGCCACATTTTTGATTTGATGGAGGCAAAATTTCCTTTGTAATTTCCCATTATTTCAGCCATATCCAAATGAACTTCCACAATTTTTCATACTGTCCACCCAATGCAACTATTTGGGATGTATGGGTGGATCATGGCATTAATCAATGCTTTATGACTACCCTATCGACTGTTATTATTGCAGGATTTATTCTCATTGCAGGTAAGATTACTTACTTAAAATTAATGTCATTCGTCGACTAGACTGATCCTAATAAAAATTGCTCCAATTAAAAACAAGTGTGAACTGGGTTTTAGGTACTTTAATTAACAGTTGGTGTCCCAACATACCTTTTAACCAAAATGTTCAAATATTTTTGTTAATCTCTATATATAAAAGAAGAACCTGAGTGTCTGACATGTTAACGCACACCTCACACTTAGGGTTGCCAACCGTCCCGATTTTAGCGGGATTGCCCGCTTTTAATACCTCATGTCCCGCGTCCCGCGGCTACGACCTGCGGGACGGTTTTTGTCCCGCTTTTTCAGGATAGGACATAATTATTTATAAGTATATGGTTTTTGGTCTAATTTAGGGTACTGTCCCAATAACCTCTTAGGACTTTAGGTCGTAACAAAAAAAATAAAAACAAAAAACTCTTTTTTTTGTTTTTAATTGTAATATTTTATTTTGTTTTTATAGTTTCAATTTAAACTATACTGTTCATATAAAAACTATTTATTTATTGTTTAATATGTTATAAGTGTCCCGCATTTTTATTCAGTGTCCCGCTTTTTTATTCAATGTCCCGCTTTTTTTATTAGCAAATCCCGCTAAGCGCAAATGAGGAGTTGGCAACCCTACTCACACTGCTAGGTTGAGAAACTTGAAAATTTGCTCAGAGGTTTCTTATATAACGTAGGCATCCACTAAGGAAGGATTTTTCAAAATCCAACCCCTAAGGGGAAGAAATAGGGGATCAAACTATGTATTGAGAAAAAATATTACCTAGATGATCCTATTAAGTCAAAACTTAATAGAAGTACTTTAAAAATAAATGTTTAAACAGGTATTTTACAGTTTTTAATAAATCAACCCCTAAGGGGGTGAAATGGAGGTTCAAAGTTTGCTATGGAGTAAAATTGTTATATGGTTCTATTACCTTGAAACTATACCACCTATACCACGCGGACGAAGTCGCGGGCGGGAGCTAGTTAGTCTCTCTATAAAGAAGCAAGTTAATATTAGCAGTACCTACTTAAGTATTTAAAAAAAATTAACATTTTTTCTTCATAATTTTTAAATTTTTATGTGTAAATGGTAACTTAAAAGTGTGTTCTTATCAGAGAGAGGCTTCAAGTCTCATTATTATAGAAAATGTATTAGTATTTTTAAAAGTTTAATAAAAATTTTCAAGACTTAAATTTTTGTTAATTTCTTCCCAATTTTCAAAAACCAAATTTTTAAAAATGTAGAATCGGAACGCTTTGAGAATGATGGGAGCTGATTTCTTAACTTCCTTGTGTAGACAAGAGATTTATTAAGTACATAAAAAAGAAAAATTTTTAGCAGTTACTGTAACTGCTTTTTTCAAAGACAAATTGACTGGATACCCAACTGCTGTTAATATAAGTATAAAATATACATACATACAGATAGATACTAACCAAAATAAGTCTACATGTAGTTTCCAGAAATTATGACTAAAGATGAAGATTTACAATATGATTGGGGTAAATATCAATCAGTGTACCTAATGAAAACCTTAAACGTGAATAAATTGAATAAATTATATGTCTTAATTATTTTTATTTTTTCTCTTGTACATGTGCCTTTTTATCACAGCCACATTAATAATGTCCAAATGCTGTAGTAACAGTGCACAGTTAAATCAGCCGTTTTTTCTTGATTGCCTATGTTGTTCAAACTAAAAAAAAGGAAACGTTGATGACCCCTGTTAGTGTTCCGTGAAACGGAATACGTATGTCGGTGTCCGTCCGTTTGTCGGTCACAGGAAATTTTCTCTGAAACCATTTGACATAAAAATTTGAAATTTAACACAGAGATAGAGTGTGGTGGCCCCATTATAGACGTGAAGTACAAAAAGTTGAATTTTGATTCAGGGTGTTAATTTGAGGGGGTAAATTGGGAAATGGAAAAAAAAAAGAATTAAAAACTATTAAACCGATAGAACTCCACTATTAAACAAGGTTTATTCTGTAAAATAATAGCCATTTTATTTTACATTATTTTTTTGTTTTTATGAAAAATGTGTCGAAAAATGTTTTTAGTGTAACAACACAAAATATGTAAATTTTTAGGAACGATACAGTTATGCATATACAGAAAATATGGAACCGAAATTTCACCGAATCATTTGACAAAATCAAAGTTATATTATCTACAGATATTTTTAACTTTATTTTTGCCTGTACTAGAGGCTGTACGATTTACTTTATTATCAACAGTTTTCGATGATAAAAAAGTTTATGGTTATATGGTGAGTTACTTTTAATTTTGGTCCTAGTTTTTATATTAACAGACAGTATACCAAAAACGCCGAACAGATGGAGCAATAAAACTGCTTGATCGACGCGTATCAGGGAATGCGGGGTTAGAGGAGCGGGTTTTCATAGATAATGGTAGGCCAAATATCGTTTCCTTGGAGGTGATAAATTAAAAACATTGGCATCAGCTACAGGATCACGATGCATAGAATTCTACGCGATTTTGACACTAATGGCAGTGGCCATGTGATGGATTGTTTGTTTTGTTTGAGTAGTCATGTGACTTTGACATGTAGAATAGAATTCTCTGTGGCGTGATCCGGGGTCAGGTGCGTAAAGGGCGTCAGCGCGCGTTGTTTACTCCATCTATTCGGTGTTTTTAGTATAGTTATTAAGTTTTCGTATTATTGCTAGATATTCAAGTATTCTAATTATGTCGCGATTTTTTTTAGATAACTTCATTAGTATTAACAATATTTGCGTATTTTTATTCAATATGGATTATCAGGGTTGAGAGACACTATTTATTACCGTCAGTGCCTACGAGGGGACACGGTATAGTATTGTTACTATTTTGGACGATTATTTTTATTTCCGAAAATTTAACTTTTCTGAATTTGGATCAGAAAAATTGGTGGTTCCATTTTAAAGGGTAAGTGTATAAAATATACATTGTGTAATTAAAACTAATTTTAAAAACTATACAGGGTAGAGAATTTTAATAAATATATTTTTTAGGCTGTCCAATAAGATAGAAATGTCGCTGTTTGCCTTACGATACACATCATGCTTAGTATTATTTGTATTGGGCTTAAAAGCTCCTGGTATTATTCAAAATATAGACTATTTTAGTTTGAATGATTCCTCAAGGAATTTGCCGGCGGTAAGTACACGAAAGAAACTCTTTTTTAATAACATAAAAGCTTTAAGTTAAGTGAAATAAATACTAAAACGCTAACTCTAGCTCTTTAACTGAATGGGGACCAAACTGTTCATATATGTATTTTATGATATTAGGGGTTTTAAAGATAATTAAAACCACCCTGTATAAAGTCAATTGAAAATGCAATTGTCACATTTGATGTAAACTCTCAAAATGAATAAAGGACAAAAAGAAAATCCTTTAAAATCAAATACTCATAAAGTAATGGACTTTTTTGATCGATTTTACAAAAATTGTTTACACATATTTTGTTACAGGGAGCCAGCGATAATCAATCAACATGGAGAAATTTCTGGAGAAAAATGAAAACACTGATCCCATTTATTTGGCCGAAAAAAGATGTTGTGTTGCAATTTCGCGTATTAATTTGTTTCCTGTTACTGGCAGGAGGAAGAGTTGTTAATGTTTATGTTCCTGTTTACAATAAATATATCGGTATTTACAATGCTTTGATTACAATAATAGTACAATAAAGTAACAATAAACTCTAAAGTACACAAAAGAAACTCGTAGTGTATGGGTGACTGCCTGAAAGCTGAGCCATCCTGTTTTCTTGCTGAGGAAAAATTAAAATGAATTATAGTAAACAAGAATTTCAAAGTGTTTATTATATTGTGTTATTTTTTAGTTCTTTTAATATGACAAAATTGTTGCTTTCTATCTCCCAGGTAATTTTGGATATAGAAAAGCGCTCGATCAGCCAGACCAAATTAGTGAAGTATATTATAAAAGAATTCAACAAATTAACTATATTTGACTGGTCATTATACTATAAAAGATTCTACCGCATTCGTTAGGAGCATAATTTTTTATTATTTTCAGGAATATGAATCGCTATATCGGGGAAAATATCAATTATATCTTTTTCGCAAATTTTTCAATAATATTTTTTTTAAATTTGTAGTTGATTCCTTGACCCCCATAAACAATGAGAAACCCTCCTTCAGATGGGATTGGATTTTATTCTATGTGGGTTTTAAGTTTTTACAAGGTGGGGGCACAGGAGGAATGGGATTCCTTAATAACATGAGATCGTTTTTGTGGATTAGAATAACACAGTATACTACAAGGGAAATAGAGGTAATTATAAAATAAAACTAACCATGCTTCGTACCGATGGTAACATATTTTTTCTAATTCTAATTTGAAAAGCTCCAAAAGTCGTGCAGAAAGAGAAAGAAAGCCTTTAGACTTTGGTATTCAGAAGACTTCTCTTTCTATCGGCGTACTAACTTTTGGCGGTATTTATATTTCGGTTGGGCAAGTAATAAAAAAATTTCCCATTTGTTGTACACTTAAAACTATTTTGTCACTTTTCACCAGACCCGATCTGAAAGCTTCTTTACCAAATCCAAAAAAGATATTGCATAGGAGACGTTAGGAAAATTTTTCATATATAGTGTGCTTGCCTTTTAGGTTGAACTCTTTAGACACTTGCACAGTCTTTCTCTAAGATGGCACTTAGGAAGAAAAACAGGCGAAGTGTTAAGAGTTATGGACAGAGGAACCGACAGTATCACCAATCTGTTGAACTACATATTTTTCTCTATTGCCCCTACACTGATTGATATTTTGATTGCTGTTGCTTATTTCTGTAGCGTGTTTAATATGTGGTTTGGATTGCTTGTGTTTGTTACTATGATTATGTATATTGGTAAGTAAATTAAAAAATTAGCTTTAATAGTATAAATATAAAGTTGGGTTGTTCAATATACTAATGTAGTGACACGGCTTATAAGCATTTATTCAGGGGTATAAGGCAGTGTAAACAAATGAAGGAAGGTAAATTTTGAGAAATATTCAAGTAGGGATTATTTTCATAAATACAAGAAGGAATTCCCAAAAATTAACTTTGGAACACAAAAGGAAATGCTTAAAACAAATGACCATTTGCGATTAAAGAAAATTAAATAATTATTGAAGAAGTTTGAAGTTTTATTGAAAATAAATCATATAAAAATGTTTAAACATCTAAGTGTCCAAATCATTGATTATTAAAAATGCTTTAAATAATCTGACAAATAATTAAACATATTAACTTGCATAAATAGAAAAACCAATCCATTGTTTCAAAAATAATTGAGTAGAAGAACAAATAATTTATTTCATTTAATTTCACCAAGAAGTATCAAAGCATTACTAACCGACCGAACATTTTACTAGGCAGGATAAAACTAACCCCCTGTACTGTTACTCTAAATGGTGAAATTCTCCCCTGCTCAGAAAATAAGTATTTTAATTTACCTCTTATGAGAAAGAATTTTTTTGTCTGATTGGCCGACAGAAGATCCGCCCCGTGATGACCTATTCTTATCGATTTGTCATTATCAAATGTTGCACCATATTAAAAGAAAATACGGAGTGCAATAAAAAGCTGTCTACTTGATAATAAAAATGTAATAAATGCCAGATGATTTAAAAGATGCTCACCGATGTAACGTGTTACGCTGCCCAATCGCGAACCGAGATTCTGTCTATAGGAAAGTCCAAAAGTCTGGACTCGATAAGTATGGTGTATAGTCGGAAGTTTTGGAGCTCTTAATTTCTGGATAAAATAGCATGAAAAAGTAAGTGCGTTAGAAACCCAAGAAATTTTCTAGGATTACTCGAAAATTGGTGAAAATTAAGAAATTGTGAAAAAGTGTATTTTGAGTGGCTCCCATACGTAATCTGTGGAAATAAAGCGTAGTTGATCCAGAAGTTTGTGTTTTTCTGTTAGGGAACAGGGGAACATAGAAAAATAATTAGAATGTATAAATTTTAGTCAAAACTTCATAGAAAATTAGTTTGTTAGTACCTAAACCTCGGCAGTAAATGTCATACTGTTAGAAAGTCGATTGCACTGCTTGAAAAGGTGTTAGGTAAACTTGAGGTTTAACAGCAGTTGACACAGGGATCTTCCGACTCCACACGAAAATTTATCTAGTCACCGCCAGCTGTATTTCTGTTACCGTTACGGCCATATAGAAAAGGTAAAAAAAGAAAGGAATCAGTGGGGGGTGTTACACTAAGGTATAAATAATTAAAGCTCAACATATATAAATTTTTACGTTTTCTTATTAGGAGTTACAATTTGGGTAACAGAATGGAGAACAAAGTATATTAGAAGAATGAATTTAGCCGACAATGAGACGCGGGCTAGAAGTGTCGATTCTTTGTTAAATTTTGAAACTGTTAAGTATTATGGAGCAGAAGCTTATGAAGTGGATGCTTTTAGAGATACTATTTATAAATTTCAGGTAAGTAAAAGGTAATACATAAGCGGCGTCCTGCAATTCAATTTTTTTCATCGTTTTGCTCTGAATTTTTGACAGGCACATGACTTATTGCTCTAAACAGTACGACTGATCACGTGTCTGTCAAAATTAGGAGCACGACGATGAAAAAGATTGAATTACCGAACGCCGCTATAGTATACAGTGCAGTTTTACCGAAGTAAAGGAATGGTTTACATGTTTTCTTCTATATAACCCAAAGAAATAGACATAACTTTTTGGCGACTCTGTACATTCTTTTTGGGGAATAATGGGTTTATTTACAAACCCATTATTATTTGTGTTTGTGATACAAACATCGCAATATCTCTGGAACTATTAGGTTTGGGTATAGGGAGTGTAGCATAAACGTAGCCTATAATTTTAAGCATAGCCGTTCCGGCAATAGGTCATAATTCAAAATATTTTTTGTCAGGGATCTGACAGGTAGGCATTGCTTTGGGTTCAAAAAGAACCAAATTTACATGAACCAATAAAACTTTGGCACTTACGGACTGTGCAGTTGTATGTGAACAAGAAAATCGTATAGGTAAATCGATCACAGTCAAAGTAACGAGTCCCTAAGCAAGCCCCTTAAGATGCTTTTAGACTGTGGACAGTAATTAATTTATCAGTAAATTCGCTATTTTAGGGTGAAGAATGGAAAGCCAATGTAACCCTTAACCTGTTGAACACAGTACAAAATATAATAATTTGTGGTGGATTATTAGCCGGAAGTTTACTCTGTGCATATTTGGTTGTGGATAAAAATACTCTCACTGCCGGTGATTATGTGCTATTTGCAACCTATATTGTGCAGTTGTATGTTCCTTTAAATTGGTTTGGAACTTACTACAGGTCAGCGATTGTTTGCCAGTAGAGAGTAATATATATATATATATATATATATATATATATACGTATATATATATATATATATATATATATATATATATATATATATATATATATATATATATATATATATATATATATATATATATATATATATATATATATATATATATATATATATATATACAGGGTGATTCAAAAGTACTTTGACAAACTTCAGGAGGTGATTGCTGACATTATTTTAAGGCGAAAAGTTCATATAAGCAAGGATTCACACAATGGTAGTTAAATTTAAGAGCGCGATATACTTTTAAAATGAGTGTCCTTAGGTATTTATCTTATCCACCGAATTTCATAACACAAGCTCAAAACGTTTAGAAGCTACTTAAAAATTCTTATTTTTTTTAAATTTTTCAACACCCTGTATCTCCGTAACGAAGCCGCCAAGGACCATTGTTTATATAAACTTTTCGCCTTAAAATAATGCCAGCAATCACCTCCTGAAGTTTGTCAAAGTACTTTTGACTCACCCTATATATATATATATATATATATATATATATATATATATATATATATATATATATATATATATATATATATATATATATAGATATATATGTATTTTTTTTTCTTTTAATTCTTGGGTCTAGGTTTGTGTGACCCAAGAATTGAAAGAAAAATATTTGTATATATACATATATATTACCTTGTTCATTGATAACTTGTACAATGATAACTTTACTCAAACTTAATGGTAATAATTACAGATCTATTCAAAAAAACTTTATTGATATGGAAAATATGTTTGACTTATTAAAAGAAGACCAGGAAATAATCGACGCACCAGGAGCTGGACCCTTGGTCGTCAAAAAGGGCTCGGTTGAATTTAATAATGTCACATTCAGTTATGTACCTGAGAGACTTGTTCTAAAAAATGTTACCTTTGCGGTGCCCACCGGAAAAACGGTAGCTTTGGTAAGTCACACTAGTACTGTTTATACATACATACTTATTAACGGAATTTTCAAACTTTTTGAGTAGGTAATTATAATATATATTTGACAATACACTATTAATATTTTAGGTGGGGCCTTCTGGTAGTGGAAAAAGTACAATAATTAGATTAATATTTAGATTCTATGACGTCGAAACCGGCGACATTATAATAGATGGTCAAAATATAAAAGTAGTAACACAAGAATCGCTAAGAAGAGCAATAGGAGTTGTACCTCAAGACACTGTGCTATTTAATAATAGTATAAAGTAGGTATTGCCTCGGAATGGCTGAATTCTGAAAAAAAAATAACTCTAAACATTTGTAGGTACAATATAAAATATGGTAGACTAACGGCAACCGATTCGGATTTAATAGAAGCTGCTAGAGGCGCTGATATTCATGATAGAATTATGACATTCCCGGAGCAATATGAATCACAAGTAAGTAATTATTCTAGGTGTTCCTATTAGCATAGGTCCCCACTCTTATTTCGTTTCTGAGACACAGGGCGTTGAAGTTTTTGTTTTTTCGTTTTTTTTTTTCAAAATATCACCGAAACAACTTTAGCAATTTAAATGAGATTTGGGTAAGTACTAATGGCGTACAGAGACAATTAGAGGTAGTAAAGGGGGAAGCGATCCGACAAAAATAATTAGAAATAAACAGAAATACACCCCAAAAAATCCATAAAGACACACACATATATATATATATATATATATATATATATATATATATATATATATATATATATATATATATATATATATATATATGCCCGCTCACGCCTGTCATATTTAAAAGTCCAAATTGGAATCTGACAAGCCTTCGATTTCGCCGTAGCGATATTTTGTGAATATTTATTTTAATTTATAATAAAACATCAGAAAAACCAGTAAGTATAAATTATTATATACTTTAAAGTACAATATCGAAACAGAGTTAATAATATTTTAGATAGAAAATGAGATCTTGTTTCGCATGTCGACGGTCAGTTGAGAAAGACAAAGTGATTTGATTTTGCATAGGTAATTAATTATTTAAGAAGATTTTGATTCTAATTATAATGTATTATATAAAAATTAATGATTACAATAAATTATACTTACGTATTTTGAGTTTTAATTCGAGATTAATAATGTGTTTTTTTTTTAGATTTCCAAACGATGCCTCGCTTTATTTACATAATGTTCTTACCTGTTTTGCCCCAAAATCTCAAATTAAGAATTAAAAATTATGTATTCACTCTTCAGTATACATTCTTGTGAAGAATATCCGCCGCCAGAAACTACAGGTAATTTCTTCACTTCTTGCTGCTTAACACTGGCATTATCGGTACATTAGCTATGTCAATATCGTAAATAGGATAATAATTAACTTTTAGTCCACTTTTCACAAATAAAAACACATTAATCTTTACTTTTGAAAGGTAAAAAGACGAAAAGGAAACGGACAAGCTCACATTTTAAACTGCTGTCAGAACCGACAGTGACAGTTCCGTCAAAACTTCAAAGTGCTAAGACATCACGTGGTACAAAACAAAAGATTTATCTTTGCTTCAAATTTTAACAAAGGGTAGATTGGATGCTAACAATATAGTAGGAATAAATATATGACATGAAGGCGTAATAACACAGCCTTCTTTAACAAGAGAGTCGTGAAGTAAATGACCTGGCAACATAGCACGTTGGCTGGAAACAGTTAACAGTTGAGAGCGCACGTGAAAAAATCACCTTTAATAAAGATGAAGGGTCGCGGCCGTTTTTTAAAATATCATTTTGTCGGGAATTTTTAAATTTTAAGAAAAAAATGTTAGTAGAAAGTCGTAGTCATTTGAATTTTTTTAAAACTAAAATATAATTTAAGAAAAATTCAAATGACCATAACTTTCTGCTAACACATTTCTTTCTCTTAAAATTTAAAAATTCTCGATAAAATGATGTAAAACTCGTTTAGAAAAAATAATAAATAAAATGAAACGCGTTCATTTTTTCCCAGGGAAGGCTCAGCAAAAATTCAACTTTTTTTCGCAAATTACATAAAAATGTTTTTTTTTTCTTTACCAAAACATTCCCAGTGGGCTCACTATTAAATCCCCTAAATTTGGCACGGGTCCGTCCTGTAAGTAAAAAAAGAGATATCGTTACCTTCATTCGCAATTTTCGTAAGTCCAAAATTCTATATTTACAGGCAATGAATAAAACGCTATCTTGCTTGAAAATTATCGATTCAAAATATTTTTCTTTATGAATATTTGTTTTAAACATTCTAAATACACACGTTAAAAGAAATATTATAAAATAAAATAAAAATGCCATTGTTACGTTTATAAAAGACTTACGACAATTTCCCTGTTAGTTAATGGACGACAATTGCGAATTAAGGTAACGATATACAACTTTGAAATTTCACCAGCCGCCACTGCTATTAGTAAAGATAGAGACCAAATTTTAAGTGTATCTCATTGGTTAATCAATTTTTATGATATTTAACTTTAACCCCCTTGAGGGGTGACGCTACAAAGTTGAGGTCAAAAATTTAAACGCAACCCTTTGCTGTATGGTACCTCATTTCAAAGGTCTTAAAATAGAAACATTTTACCGCAAACCCGAGGTCCGTATCTTCATTCGTTTTTAATTGGCAAGCCTTTTAAAATTTGAAATCGTGAAAAAAAAATTTACTTAAATACCCTTATTTCTCTTATTACCTACCTTAAAAGTTGTTCAAAATGACCACCATAATCTTCTTGGCAGTAATATAGTCTATTTTGGAACTTACTTCTCTCATTTTCGAGAATGCAGGTGTTACTTTTTGGCAGAGTTCCAAAATCGACTTTATTACTGCCAAAACGTCCATGGCGGTCATTTTGAATAACTATTAAGGTAATAACAGAAATAGAGGTACTTAAATTTTTATTTTTTTGACGATTTTTAGTTTTTATAGGCTACATATTTTTTTACAAAATTATTTCGGTGCCAGCCCGCACGTACGCCCTTGATGAAGCTCCACGGCTCCACGCCTTTTTAATTCTAAAATATGCGCCGTTTTAGGTACTTTTCAAAACCAGAATGTCATTCAAATTGCTCAAATCGTTTCGGAGATATTTAAAAAACTTAAACACCCTTTACCTCAGAAACGAGGCAAGAGCGGACCCATTTGGCTTATTTTTGGGCCAGGAAGCACATGTTTTTTGGAGCGCCCTGTAAAGTGTATTTTTTAACATTTTATTCTAACAATAAAACAAAGTTTCAGCATGGATTTTTTTATTTAATAAAAAAAATACTTCCACATCCTTATTAGCTAAAACATACACAAATTAATTTTTTTAAAAGCAATTCAGGCTAATCTAAAATATCAATAAAATAATGTACAGCCGAAACCACCTCAAACTTTCCGATACGTATTGGCTTTCCAATTAGACGTGAAACTTTAAATTGTCAATGGCTGTACCTACATTATGCAGTATCGTCAATATTATACAACAATACTTGTAATTATATAATAATTAACATTTTTTTAACGCTTATGTTAAAAATATATCATTTTATACAATTCTACACGTTACAAAAATATTTCTATTTTTATTGTTACAAAATCAAGAGCAATTAATTATACTGTTTTTTTACATGGTTGTTGCTCATTCATATCCCCCAACAGTCAGATATAAACATACATACATACATATCTTTAGTAGAATAAACTAATTAAATATCAAAAGACAATTTCCATTATTTAACATAATCACTTTCGCTAATGGGGCACAACGACATGTACCGATTAAAATTCTGAGATAAAGAATCTAAAACATTATGAACTCTTCTAAATTGTGTGTCAAAATTAACTAATTTATCAGATTGTTCTATGGCAACTTTATTACCTTCGAAACCAAACGCTTCTGTTTCTGGATAGTCTTCGAATGCACTCCACAAACTGTCGTCCGTGTAATCAAAATCACTGGTAGCCGTGTCGGTGGACGAAGAAGAACCACAGCGAGATCCGCAACGGCAGGCTGGAGATGCTTCTGGTTGTCGTTCTGGAGGTGCTTCAAATTGCTCCCGTGCTGCTAAGCTCCTGCGGATTTCCTCTCTTTGTTTTCGAAGATAGAGTTCCCTTCTTTGACTGTCTGTTAATTTTTTCGTGTTGAATTGTTGCCTTTCAGCGTATAGTCGTTCAAAAACAGAAGAATTTAAAGCTCCGTTTAAGCTGTCTCGGCTGTAGCGGCCTCTTTTTTCAGGAGGCTCATGATGTTCACAGGTTTTTATAATTGGAGCTGGTTTATTTGTTAGTGATTTGATCGTATGAACATCCCTGATGTGCTTGACTCGTTCCACTTGGGTTGGGCATGGCTTTGGTCTTTGTTTATATAGACGATCAAACACATTTTTATTTTCAGCTGGTGTTTTTTGATGAGATGGACCTTGAGGCTGCTTTTTGTCGTTGGAGCAGGAATTCGCTGACGGTTGGTTGGTACTGGCGGTATGAATATTTTGGTTGACATAAGCCTGATTGTAGAACCTTTTTCTCTCCACTGGCAGGCTTTTTAGACACCATTGGCCTTGCGTTATGTCTCGTTTGATTAAGACAGGCTTTTTGCTGGAAATTTTCGGAAGCTGCTTTGCTACTTTATTAATTTTTTCGTACATATCTTTAGTTACTGTTATTCCATAGTCTTTAACCATCTTTTTTTCGACAATAATACGACGATATTCTTCACTGAAATGCGGTCGTGTTGTTTTAATTTTATCGTAGACCGTTTTCAGAGTTGGTATAATTTCGCTTTCTTTTAATGACACCATTTTGAAACTTTTGGACTTAGACACAACTGAACACTTTTGAACTTCGACGCTTACAAGACACTTGCAAATGAACACTTCGAAAGTTAAGACGAAACTGATGAAACAAGAGCATGTACTCAGTTTTCTATACCATTGCACCCCATAAGGGGAGGTGGCTTAAAATTGTTTTACAGGTAAATAAAGTAGGTAATTTGGGATTTTTAAATTAGTTTATTACCTAAGTTAAGGATTTCTTCTAAAAGAATTCTGGTAAATTTGCATTATTATATTTAAAATTATTTGAGAGTCATAAAATCTAGGTAATTTTTTTCCCATCATAGTGAGCAAAAACTACCTATAAGAAAATGTTAATATATAGTGTGTTATTTGTTATAATGATTTTTATCCTTATAAATTTTATAAAAATAAAAATATTAAAGTCTAACTTGTATGATTTAACTTTAAACTGCCTTTATTCCAAACCAAGTATAACATAGTTTATTAAATGGCATATAACAAATATTAAATTAAAAAAAAGATGTAAAATATAGATATTTTTAAAGAAGGAATATCTTCAGTTCTCTTTTAAACTTGTTAATTTTTGTATATTTTTAATTGTCTCTGGAAGATTATTATAAATTAAAATCCCCTCATACATAAGAATTTTTCCCCAAAATTACTTTTAACTGTTATGCTTTTAAGAATTCTTACAATGTCGGGTGTTGCGATCATGTAAGTTTTTGGTTTCTTTAAAAGTAATATTTGACTTTTATTCTTCTAATAAAATAGCGTGTGTTAAACTACAAATTTTTAATTTATGTGAATGTTTACGTATATCTTTTGGGTTTATATAAGTTAATAGTTGACTCTAAATGGGGTAATCTGTAAATGCATATAATGATTTTATTTTGTACTTTTTGTAACAGTTTTAAATTTGTGCAAATAGTGCGCGCCTAAGTTATACAAGAAACATCCAGTGGCGCAGCCACGGGGGGGGGGGGTGTTGGTGTTAACCCCCCAAATTAACGAAAATAAAGCAATATTTGTCAAATTTTTTTGTCAACCCCCCCCCCCCCAGAGCGTTTTTGTCAAAAAAATTTGACATCCAATTTTTAATTGTCACATTTCCTAAAGTGGTGTTTAACAAAAAACAAAACAAAAAAGCTCGTGCGTTTATTTTTCTTTTCTTATATTTATAAATGTTGGTTTCCACACTTTTTATACAGGGTGTCCGACAAGTCTTAGCATGGGCAAATATCTTTGCTATTAGTAAAGATAGAGACTCCAAATTTAAGGTGTATCTTATTGGTTAATAAATGTACTTTTTTGCATTTTAACTTTTTCAACCCCGTTAAGGAGTGACGCTAGGGAGTTGAGGTCAAAAATGTTAAATGCAACCCTTTGCCGTGTGGTGGTACTTCATTTTAAAGGTCTACAAAAAAGAAACATCGTATCTTAATTCGATTTAAATGGCAAGCCTTTAAAAATTAAAAATCGTGAAAAAAAATTAAAATTAAAATACCTTTATTTGCCTTATTACTATAAAAGTTGTTGAAAATGACCACTATGAATTCTTGGCAGTAATAAAACGAGTTTGAAACTCACTTCCCACATTTTCGAGAATGGCAGGTCTTACTTTTTGGCGGAGATCTAAAATCGACTTTATTACTGCCAGAAAGATGCTAAATAACGTAATGACGGCAAAGACGAAATGAAAACATTGCTCACTATGGTAGTTAGCAGATCGGCCGATCAGGGCGCAACGTTCTTAATTTGAATCGCCAATAAAAATGCTTTGCTAAATTTTTCTAAAAAGTAGATTTTTGCCATTTTAAGAACATTTCTAAACTTGGAAAAATCATGAATTCTATTTAAAAAATACGGTATACCGACCCCCACATCACGTGACCAGATACTTAAAAAAGGGTATGTTAATTGGTCATCTCTAAACAGAAAAATTTGTCTGTGCACCTGAGTTCTGTATACCTATTCTAATTACCATCTCTACCTTTTAAGTAAGGGCAGGTATATACTTAAATATAACCTGTATTGAGAAGATTAATATAACAGATAATTGTTCCGATATCCAAGATATTTTATGATCAGTAAATGAGATATAATTGGTTATTCTATAAAGATACAGGATAATTGCTGCCCTTTGAGACAGGTAGTGGCAAATAATTTACCTATATAATTAGTTATATACAGGGTGTTTTAAGAACGTGTAGGATGCAAATTTAAATGTTGGAATGACATTATTCTTCATATTTTGCGATTTAGGACATAGCTGCAATGGCAGCATTGTTTGCTTAGATTCTCGTGTTTTCCGATAGTATTTTTAATTCTGAGCAATGGTCCTTAAGGTCGTGTTCTTGTGAACAGAGACAGATTATGGATTGCTTCATATTTTCATATTCTTAATATAAATTTCTGTTGACTTTAAAGTTTAATACAAAAAAAAATTATTTAATTTATTTATTCCCAACCAATCCTTATTACAGGGAATATACAAAACAAATACAATCAAATATCTTTGCTATTAGTAAAGATAGAGACACCAAATTTTAGGTGTATCTTATTGGTTCACAAATCTACTTTTTTATGTAATTTAGCTTCTCCAACCCCCTTGAGGGGTGACGGTAGGAAGTTGAGGTAAAAAAATTTTAAATGCAACCCTATGCTGTGTCGTACCTCATTTTAAAGATCTTCAAAAAAGAAACATTTTACTGCAAACCCGAGGTCCGTATCTTAATTCGTTTGTAAATGGCAAGTCTATAAAAATCAAAAACACGAAAAAAATAAAATTTAAATACCTTTATTTGTCTTACTTTAAAAGTTGTTCAAAATGACCACCATGAACTTCTTGGCAGTAATAAAGTCGATTTTGAAACTCTGTCAAGAAGTAACACCTGCTATATATTTTCTCAATGAACACCTGCCATTCTTGAAAATCTGGGAAGTGAGTTCTAAAATCGACTTTATTACAGTTACTGCCAAGAAGTTCATGGTGGTCATTTAGAACAACTTTTAAAGTAATAAGAGAAATAAAGGTAAGTATTTAAATTTTAAATTTTTTTCGCGATTTTTAAAATCTTGTCATTTAAAAACGAATTAAGATACGAACCTCTGGTTTGCGGTAAAATGTTTCTTTTTGAAAGACCTTTAAAATGAGGTACCACACGGCATAGGGTTGCATTTAAAATATTTGACCTCAACTTCCTAGCGTTAGGTACCTCTTAACTTGCGTTTCCTATGGGGCGGCTGACGCTCGCGGCTGCCGCACAGCGTCTGCTGACGCCAGTATATCCATTGACGTTGACGCTTGCGTCTGACGCTTGAAAAGAAACGGATAAATTAAATTATCACATGAGCAGTACTAGACGTCAGACGCTGTGCGGCAGCCGCCAGCGTCAGCCGCCCCATAGGAAACGGACCTTTAAGGGGGTTGAAAAAGTTAAATTAGATAAAAAAGTAGATTTATTAACCAATAAAATATACCTAAAATTTGGTGTCTTATCTTTACTAATACCAAAGATATTTGCCCATACTAAGACTTTTCGGACACCCTGTATACTATTACTCCATGCATCCTGAAGAATTTATTTCCTTTCAAAATTGCTTTATAGCTGGACAATTTGTACATTTTTACACGCTTTGGTACTGTTTTCGTATGTTTTTGCTGATTTTAGGGGTAATAAATTATTTGCGGCTCTGGTGGACTGTTCCACAATTTCTGTGGGAGTCAAATTCTTAATTTCACTCCCACTATCGCACATTTTCATCGATTTTATTTTCAAAAAGCACAAATATTACGAATTTACTAAGGAAATAGTAACTATGAACTGTCAAAGTTAATGAATTGTAAATCTGTCATGGTCATGGCAATTTTTGATATTGACCAAATATTGCTGTGATGTTGCATTTCTATTGGTTATAAACTTGTATCTTAATAAAAAATCTGTATCTTAATGAATCTCATTAAAGTACAGGTAGTAAATGTCTAATAAATCAATTAAAGTAAGGTAGTAGAAAAATATATATTATTGCCTTATTTTGTAATTTTTCAATGAATTAATTGTTGATAAACAAGAAGAACCGCAGGTACCGAAATTAAATCTTGAAGTTTTGAATACGTAGGTACATTTTAAAAATATTTTAATGGAATATAATGTCTGGTTATTAATGTATAAAAATTTCATTTCTCATTATAAAACGATATAATCCCGAAAAATTTAATAATTGTTGATTTTAAGGGACAAAGTTTCAATAAATTTAATATAGTATATCATAAAATGCTCCAGTTTTACTATAATATAGAGTATTAAACGTTATGAAAGAAGATTTTTATTTACAATTCTAAAAAACAATCAAGTCGTATTTTCAGCAGCAACAGACTGCAATGTTCTTTGATTATAAAAAAAACTTTGTTACGCAACGCAGGTGTTAAAGATATAGGGTTTTTATGTTTTTTTTTTTGTAAAATCTAACAACTTTTTATAATTTATCCATTAAAATAATTTACTAACTATCGCGACTTGAGCATTTAAAAAATCGTATTTAATTAATCTATACTGTATAATGACATTTTACATGTACTTTTCCTAGGTTGGTGAAAGAGGTTTAAGACTGAGTGGCGGTGAAAAACAAAGAGTAGCTATTGCTAGGACTCTACTCAAAGCACCACCTATAATACTTTTAGACGAAGCGACCAGTGCTTTGGATACTCAGACTGAAAGAAATATTCAGGTAAGTTTAATTAGAAAATGTAATAAAAAATGACAGATTTTATTACTTTTCTTACATCTAAGGGAAGAGTGACTAGAACAAATTAGTAAATCGTTTATTTTTTATTATTTCTATTAACGTGCTTCTTTGTTCTAGGACTCCTTAAACAGAATGTGCACTAACAGAACTACAATAATTGTAGCTCACAGGCTCTCGACTATCATTCATGCAGATGAAATATTAGTACTAAAAGAAGGGGAAATAGTTGAAAGGGGAAAGTAAGTACAAATTTAGGGATTTTATTGCTTTTTTCAGATTTTTCGACCTAATACCGCCAGAAATATGGATATTAGAAGTCCATGCAGCACATGACGGGATGGTTATTTTTTCCTAAATCGTGACGTAATTGTAACGTAAATACTTAAATATTTATTTGTTTTTTGTCCCTGATTTTCGAGTTTTTCTCAAAACACGCAAATGAATGGTCCTTCTAACAACTTTTTTAAGTGTTTGAGTAAATAAACTTTTTAATCGTGACCTCATGATCGCGAAGAAAAAAAAACAGTAGCTTATCATTTTTGCACAAGTGCCGTTAGATACGATTTTAAGTGCGTTTAAATGGAGACAAGATAAACGATACATTTTAACCCTTGCTCTTATACAGGATGTTACATAGGCGACTTACTGATTTGGACTAAATATACATAAACATTTGTCCAACTCTAGGGGATGTATTTAGGAATTCTGAATTTAAGTTTAAGGGTATTAAGGTATTTATGAAAAATAACGCTTTCTAAATACTTCCTCGACGCTAATACTCTTCCAAATCTAACCTGACACGCTGGATCATATCCCCTGGTGTGGCTTCAATTCTTAACTCGTAAATTAGCCAGAGAATTCAACATCCTTACCTTGAGCTAGCCCCCACAAAAAGAAGTCAAGAGGTGTTAAGTCTGGGCTTCTTGGAGGCCAGTTCAGGGCCGTAGCCCCGTAGCCAGAACTAAGTTTTAGGGAGGGCTCATAATATGGTCTTTCTACCAGAGCCGATATTTTATATTATATTATTTAGCAAAGATGCAGCTAATATATTTTAAAATATGCATGATACGGTAATATCCATATTGTCTCTATTTGGCGCATGCAACAAAAACTTTCATAAACTTGAAGCAGTTTTATTTTTTTGGAACACGCCGATACAAATAACAGATTGAAATAATTACAAACAAATTTAAACTAAACTAAACTTAAAACAAAAGGTTTAAAAAAATATGAGACATTTTTTTGTATTATACAGGGTGTCCGAAAATTCTTAGTATGGGCAAATATCTTTGCTGTTACTAAAGACAGAGACATCAAATTTTAGGTGTATCTTATTGGAATAAATCAACTTTTTTATGTAATTTAACTTTTTCAACACCCTTGAGGGGTGACGCTAGGGTAGAGTGTTGAGGTCAAAAATTTTAAATGAAAGCCTATGCCGTATGCTTAGTTTAAGGGTATTTACAAAAGAAATATTTTACTTTTAATTCGTTTTTAAATGGCAAATCTATAAAAATTAAAAATCGCGAAAAAAATTACAAATTTAATTACTTTTATTTCTCTTATTACTTTAAAAGTTGTTTAAAATGACCACCGTGAACTTCTTGGCAGTAATAAAGTCGATTTTTAAACTCTGCCAAGAAGTAACACCTGCAATTCTCGAAAATGTAAGAAGTGAATTCCAAAATCGACTTTATTACTGCCAAGAAGTTCATTGTGGTCGTTTTGAACAACTTTTAAAGTAATAAGAGAAATAAAGGTAGGTACTTATTTAAATTTTTATTTTTCAATCATATCATGATTGTTAATTTTTAAAGACTTTCCATTTAAAAATGAATTAAGATACGGACCTCGGGCTTGCGGTAAAATGTTTTTGTTTTGAAGACCTTTAAAATGAGGTACCACACGGCACAGGGTTGCATTTAAAAATTTTTACCTCAACTTCCTAGCGTCACCCCTCAAGGGGGTATAAAGAGTTAAATTACATAAAAAAGTAGATTTATTAACCAATTAGATACACCTGAAATTTGGTGTCCCTATCTTTACTAATAGCAAATATATTTGCCCATACTAAGATTTTTCGGACACCCTGTATACAACCGTCAAAAACACAAGAATAAAAACAACTTAAACTTTCAATCTTAAAGCAGTTAAAATATAATGAGGAATATTTTAGAAATCTAAAAAGTTTTAATTTCCTTTGCTTACGATTGTGAATTTTTTAAAAATAGGTCTAGCTTGAGTGGCCTATTTGTCTTTCAATAGCTAAATAAATTAAATATGCCATTCGGGGTTGACTCATAGAATATCTCTGTGGTCTATTAATTGCTGTTGAAGTTGAAAACGAAGATTCTGCAGGACCGTATTAAAAACTTTACGGTAAATGTAATGGGTAATCGCTTTTAACACAGTTATATTATCAATCACATCAGCGAATATTTTTTTTGTGTTAAGGTTTATTTACTAATGGTTTGTTTCTTTGGATCTCTGGTTGAACGGATCATCAGTACATACTTTCTTCATTAATATTTTTTTTCCAACAAACCTAAAAAAAAAACAATTTAAAATACCTTTACATTTAGCCCTGGCCAGCCTCCCCTGGTTACGGCCCTGGGCCAATTTATTTCGCTCCTTTTGGATATAGTTTTGCAGTGTTTGGAGCATTTCAGGTTAAATTTGAAAGAGTGCTAGCGTCGAGAAACCCCGGTATTTTATTTCTTCTACAAGTGAACTTTAGTGACGACTTGGCGGCTCCTGAAATGCCGCTTAGCATTTTTTTATTATTTTATGTCCTATGTTGTTTAATATATTTTATCGTTCTGTAGGCATGAACATTTGATAGGCCAAGAGGGAGTCTACGCCGCCATGTGGAAACAGCAACTCGAAAACAAAGACAACTCTTCCATTGAAAATAGTCTCGATCAAAGTATCACTTCGAAAGGTTAACGTCCATATGTCGTTAGGTAGTACTTAGCAAATAATACATACCGGCTGTCGTTGTAATTTTTGGCCAAGGCCCGACACTGCTGCTACTCATCGCCATCACATTTGCCTGTCTTGCATCGTCATCCATTGGCCCAGTTGATGTGAATTTACAATCGGGTCAGCTTTACAGCTGAGCGCTGTGTTTTGTCTTGGCCAGTTTTTTCTTTAACACGGTACACGCAACGTCAATGTTGCGATATTTTTTTAGAGAATCTGACCTGTAAGCTCGTTAATTAAAAAGTATTTGGCTTGAAAGTTTCGGAAACCAAATAAGTGTCCTTTCAACTAGAATTCCATAATGATTTTCTTAAAATTTTAAAATTTACAAGACTTTTTTCGCAGTTTAGTCATCCATTTTGAAGTTCTTGTTTCCTTAACTAACAAGTCATGCGTTTGTCAGACAATTCGTAAGAGTCAATTTTTTTTAATATAGTCTAGCTGCTAATTTCAACAGTAACAGCACATTTTTAAAAATTCCAATGGCGCCTGGACTGGTTCAGTGTCAATTCTCCTATCTCCGTCACTAGATAACTCGATTAATAAAAATAATTTCATCTTATGCAATTTATTAACTAAAAAACCTATAAAATGAATTTGCAATGTTTCAGAAACAAACAACGTATTAATAATAATAATAATAAAGTTTATTTAAATTAATTACAATTTAAATATGTTTATATATATATATATATATATATATATATATATATATATATATATATATATATATATATATATATATATATATACATATATATATGTATGTATATTATAAATGAACTTGATAAAACCCCCGAAGACGTACTTGTTGGGGGCAAATCTTATATTTAACATTACATTATTTAATTATATAACTTATTCAATTGAAAAAATATGTATTCAAATACATACATACAATTTCTTTTTTAGGACAAGAGAGATCCTTAGAGAAAAGTAAATAAATAATTTTTATATTAAACAAAATAATATCAAAGTAATTCCAAAAATTTCTTTAAATCGTTTGTTGTTAATATCCAAGCTTTTATTTCAATTTTATATTTTTTTGATGATATAATTCTTTTACTATTTACTGGCAAATAATCGTTTAAATAAAAACATAAATATTTATAATTCTTTTGTGCTATAAACTTATGTATTTTTGGTTTAATGGCAATTTCATTTTTATGACGCGTGTCATGGTTTTGTTTTTTAAATTGTATTAGATTTTTATTTTTAAAAACGTATACTAAAATATTATAAATATGTAGTTGCCTAACGTCCATTTTTTTTGTTTCTGAATATAATTCCTTTGAAGGATAAAAATAGTCTTTATTAAACATAATTTTTAGAAATCTTTTTTGTAATACTTCAATTTTTTTTTCACTAAAATTCTACTTATTAAAATTTACAAATAACATAACTCGGAAGATAAATTTAAAAAAAATCCCGATACACGTATCGACTTAAATAATGAAAAGACGCTAAATTTTTTTGTGACATTTTAAAAATTGCAAAAGAATGACTCATATGAGAGGCGCTAAAAATATTATTGATATGGGGCTTAGACTGTGAAGAAGAGGATACCTTGTTATCCCTTCCTACTTATGACAGTCGGTGCTGTTTATTTTTTAACTAGCGAGTTGACTAGCAATAATACAAGTAGCTAAGTTGGTATTCAACAGTATACAGTTTTAAATCATTATTTATCTAATTAATTGTCATTGTTTTTAATTTATATTCAATTGCATCCTATTAGATATAGGATTGATTAGGTTAAGTGTTGGGTAATTTTTAATGAAATACTGAAAAATAATTTTATTCATTTTACCAACCAAAAATTATGGTACATCATTCATAGATTACTTTAGAGTCCTTAGTTTTACTGCAGTGACATGATTACCTTCCTTTTTGATGTTTGAATTGTTGGGAAGTTTGACTCTAGAAGTAACTTAAGGGCGATTCCGGCGATGGTTAATATGACAGTCTAATCAGGATTTAGCATTTTTACTTTTTTACATTTCCATTTTATAATTGTTTTTCTTTCAAAATATTTAAATACATAGGCTAGGACTACAGCTCTCTTATCTACGTCGCATAACATTAATTCTCAATAAATGGCACTCATATGCAAAGGACGACTATGTTGGCAGGCTCACACCCAGGGTGTCTGAAGAACAGGCAACCGACAGACACCCTGGGACGCCTTCCCGATGAAGGGTAAGGGCCCAGAAATCGCGATAGCAGGAGGGCACCCAGACCAGAATCAAAAATTAGTCCTTATATAATTTTTATTTTTCATTTTACGGTCTTCTCGTTCTGCACTAGCCAAGAAGTGAATCTTTGCATTTACATATATATATATATATATATATATATATATATATATATATATATATATATATATATATATATATATATATATATATATATTACATATATATATATATATATATATATATATATATATATATATATATATATATATATATATATATATATATATATATGTATGGAAGTACGTAGGGTTTCACGGATGGAGAAATATGTGTCGTGGTTAATCCGGGAATACATTCGTTCGTTTGTTTTGGTAATTCTGAAAGAAAATGGATAAAATATGAATGTTAATAATTTATAATGTAAAATAACTCCAAATGTTTGTCTTCTTAGGGTTATTTTTATTATTTTGCAATCCAATTGCCTAATATAACAAAAAATGGATGAAAACCAGTGCACAAATCGAAAAGCACCCACAACCTACGAGATAATCAACTCTGTCCTATTGTTTGTTGACGTATTTCAAGAAGAACGCTGCCAAAGTGCCAACATCTAAACTTGAATCCCCCAGATAGCCGTCCTTTGCATATGTGTGCCATTTTATTAACAATGGGTCTTATGGGAAGTAGATAATCTATTTCTTTTTAGAGTGCTGTCGGCCAGGGCCGAGTATGATATGACTTAGTACCTACCTTTGCGGCAATCAAGAGTTAGTTTATCTCTAAACATGTCTTTGTAGGTATTTTTTATCTTTGGTAGGTGCATTAACAAATTCATGTTAAAAATATGGGTAAATAAATTTGGCTGTTTAATTAAGTTATAGCATCTGTAAGGTATTTAAATGAGTTTTTTTGTATCATTGAACATACTTTAGTACGCGTCTAGTACAAGATGGTTAATGTACCAAAAGGCCTTAGTGAGGGATTAAACAGGGGATTTATGAATGGTGATACGTAGCAAATCAATTCTTAAAATATATTGTACATATTATCAAAACTTATTATGTTTAGTGCTTTAACAATAGATGCAGGCTAATTGATAAGAACAGTAATCACATGAAAATTTTAACTACAAAATTTCGTTATACTGAACAGTATACCTACGTATATTTGTTTGAATTATTATTAATTATTATAGAAATAGAAAATTATTTTGTTTTGTTTGATTTACCTCTACAGCACCTCATGGAAAAGTATAGGTTATTCAGTTTGATTTGATTTATTTTGGGGATAATATATAACAAAACAAGGAATATTTGAGACTTAAATCTATTTTACAATGTCTCGTTTATCGTTGAGTATTGTAAGACTTGAAAATGATTTTTTAATTGTCTCGAGGACTTCCAGAAGCAGTTAATTATTGTTTAATTATAACAATGATTTTTTAATGACGTTATCAATATGTGTTAAGAGGTATCAACTTCTGATTCTGACGGACAGGAATGTCGCAAGTTTGACAGAATTTTAAGTGGAGTAATCCGCTCCCATTACTTCTGTTTTGCTTTTTTATTATTTTTACTCAGTTATTTGCTACTAGCTCTTACCCGCGACTGCGCTCGCGTGGTTACCGGATTTAAACAAATTTATGTTCCGGCGTATTTTTATTTACCATTGGCACAAATGAGTCGACCGTTAGTGACAAAAGGAAGTTAATCAATTATAGTTATCATTGAAGTTGTTTTCGTTACAGTACACGGTGATTTGTTATAACTTAAATACTCCAGCGCCATCTACTTACAGTATGGATATACAGAGATGTAAAAATACTCCAGCGCTATCGTCGGCATATACGCGAACTATATTGATTGACTAACAGTAAGCAGATTTTGCAATATATATATATATATATATATATATATATATATATATATATATATATATATATATATATATATATATATATATATGTATTTATAATTTACTTATTTCCACACTGCTTAAGTAAATATAAACATAAAATATGAAAGTTCTTCTCTTCTGCCATGACACATGAAGTCTGTAGTTGTTGATACCTGCACAAGATTATTTATGTGGTATTTTGGTATTTATGTAATGCACATACTCAAAAAGTACTAAACAAATCAAACGGAAAGGTGGTATTATGTTGCTACATATAGACATAAACACAAATTGTTTAAAGTTCCACTTTATTTAAACAAAAAATATATTACTCTACAATATATTCGCCATGTTTCGCCAACACGGTGGCTTCTTCGGGAATGAAACAGATTTGGTACTAAGTGACAAGAGGTAGGTAAATAATTTGGGTTTTGGGGATTTTACAGCAATAAACATTAGGTATTTTTAAAATAGATTTAACAATGGAGAAGATCTTAGGTCTACATCTGTTAAATTGCCAATTAGACCTAAGATCTTCTCCATTGTTAAATTATTTTAAAAATACCTAATGTTTATTGCTGTAAAATCCCCAAAACCCTAATTATTTACCTACCTCTTGTCACTTAGTACCAAATCTGTTTCATTCCCGAAGAAGCCACCGTGTTGGCGAAACATGGCGAATATATTGTAAAGTAATATATTTTTTGTTTAAATAAAGTGGAACTTTAAACAATTTGTGTTTATGTCTATATGTAGTGATATGGAGTTCCACCAAGTAAAGGCAGAATCAATTCAATTCAGGTATTATGTTGTATTAAGCATAATTTTTATCTATGGAAAAATATATTCCATTTGGCATTACATATTTGTTTTATTTATTACGATGTAAGCTAGGTATATTGTAACTAATTTTGTTGGTATTTCGTTTCTAAATTAGCTTTTTTTATTTTTTACTATTTGATAATAGCTCTTGACATTTCTGCTGATAGACTGGGTATCTAAAAATTAGTTTTTATAACTATAAAACTACCAACATTTTCGTTAAGATTTGTTTATTTACATATGTTTAGTAAAAATAAGAGAACGTTGTTTTACTTATTAATTTAGACAGCTAGCTAACGAAATATCCAGAAAAATAACAGGTTAATCAGGAATCGCCCAAAACACACCTGTAGATTCTACTACCTGCCAAACAGTTATAATGTGACGTAAATATTACGTTCATGTTACGTACATTTTACATACACGTAGGTTTAGGTATATAACATCATAAGTGTGTTTGCTGTGAAGTGAAGTGACGTAAATATTACTTATATAATATTTTATATAAACATAAACATAAGTTTATATAAAATTTACGCAACACATGCTGGGTAAGAACAAAGGGTATTTTATGCTTAAACTTGCAGTTATTCGTAGTTGTGTTCTAGATTAAAAGATGATCTTAACTCTCACTTTTTCAACTTTTGCAACTTTTTCTTCAATAATTATCTCCACAAGCCTAACATTTAGTGTTATCGTGTTATCAATTATCAGCTGCACTTTAAAGTTAATTTAGGCAGTGGCGGTCGCAGCTTTTTTCAAAGGGGGGGGGGGCGGTTTAGTTGGTGTTGGGTTGGCCCAATCGTCGGGTTAGTGTGTTACAAAAAAAAATTACCTATGTATATTCAAAATTTCTATTAAAAAAGCATGCATGCAATTTTATCTAGGCCACAGTTAATTCTAGAGACGTGTACTGCCTGCACCAACGGTTTTAATTTTTTTGTTTTACCCGCATCGATCATTTATTAATTATTTCTTCATTCGTTAAAAATAGTGTCTTGGGTTAAGAGGGTAAGGGGGAGGGGCGATCGCCCCCCCCCCCCGGGACCGCTAGTGATTTAGGCCTATAACACACTGGAGAAATAAATTTGGTAAAAACAGAAAACCTACTTAGTAAGTATTCCCTATATTCCTGTATCCTAACAAAGCAAAATGTTTTGGCAGTGCGAACTGTTTCATCAGAATACGGAACATATTAGCACAGGCACAGGCAATATAACTATTTGCCTGTGATATTAGGCAACATCATGCAATATTGTATAACCAACGTTGAATCTAGCCCACAGTGTATATTATTTATACTAATTTCTTTTGTGTAAGTAATTTTTGATCCTACATGTACATATTTATTTTTGTTAATTTATCACATCAGTGTTTATTTAGCACTTTATCAATGTACCTACTATATTCATTGAGAAAATAACAATGGCAAAATTATTATTATATTATAATTTCGCAGTTGTGTTAATGAAATTGTTCATAAAGTAGCAATTTTTATTTATTTCTATGGCAAATATTTTAGGAATATTGCGCAATTAAAGCACTTATTTGTAAAGCATTTATAAGCACAGGCCTTGAATTTTCCGTGTAATTACGCGTTTGACGTCACGTAATGTTTGTACAATCATATCAGAAAAGAATTAGTATGATTTTTGAAATGAAAACATTTGCTTTTGCCAGAGTAAACACCAAGAATAATATTTTAAAGATGGCCTTGCAAGCACTTTTGAGGACTCCCGAAGGCTTTTCAGGCCTTGCTTAAAATATGTTCTCCAAATTAGCCAGAGACAAAAGCTTGTGAGCTTCTATGCTTTATACACTGGTCGCTTGAAGGTGACCTTGCAAGCATTTTAAGTATCTTGAAGCCACCTCTCAGGTAGCAGATCCTGAAGAACTTGTAAGCTTTTTATGTCTCGTCCACTGGTTGCTTGAAACGTATTTTAAGGACTTTAAAAGTCATCTCCAATTTAGCAAATCCTGAAGGACTTAAAAGTTTTAATTGCCTTGTTTAAAGCATTATTAAAGGCTGCCAATCATTTTAAGGACTTTAAAATTTACTTCAAATAAGTAACTTCCAAAATTATGTAAGCCTTATGCAACGGTTGTTAAACGGATTATTTTAAAGATGGCATTGCCGGTATTTTTAAGGACCGTTAAAGCCATCTCGAAGTTAAAGCCACCTCGGTCCCTAGAAGGTAGCAAATCCGTAGGCTTGTTATGCCCCGTACTATTCGTAAATTTCTAAGCATTTTATAAGAACCTTAAAATGTTCTCTACATTAGCCAGAGAAAAAAGCTTGTGAGCTTTTAGGCCTTATACAGTGGTCGCTTGAAGGTGACCCTGCAAGCATTTTAAGGATCTTGCAGCTACCTCCAAGGGAGCAGATCCTGAAGAGCTTGTAAGCTTTTTATGTCTCCTCCACTGGTTGAAACGTATTCTAAAGATGGCCCTGCAAGTATTTTAAGGACTAATAGTCGCCTCCAATTTAGCAAATTCTGAAGGACTTGCAAGTGTTTACCTTGTTTAAAGAAATATTAAAGACTGTTAAGCATTTTAAGAACTTTAAATCTTCCTTCAAATAAGTAACTTCCAAAATGATGTAAGTCTGATGCAACGGTTGTTAAACGGATTATTTTAAAGATGGCCCTGCCGATATTTTTAAGCACCGTTAAAGCCACCTCGATCCCTAGAAGGTAGCAAATCCGTAAGCTTGTTGTGCCCCCTACTGGCCCTACTATTCGTAAATTTCTAAACATTTTAAGAACCTTAGTATATTCTCTAAATTAGCCAGAGGAAAAAGCTTGGGGGTTTTTATTCCTTATACAGTGGTCGCTTGAAGGTGACCCTGCAAGCATTTTAAGGATCTTGAAGCTACCTCCAAGGTAGCAGATCCTGAAGAGCTTGTAAGCTTTTTAAGTCTCATCCACTGGTTGAAGCGTATTTTAAATATGACCCTGCAAGTATTTTAGGGACTAATAGTCACCTCCAATTTAGCAAATCCTGAAGGACTTGCAAGTTGTTGCCTTGTTTAAAGCAATATTAAAGACTGTTAAGCATTTTAAGGACTTTAAAACTTCCTTCAAATATGCAATTTCCAAAATGATGATGTTAACTTTTTTCTACACACTAGTTGTTTGGAGCATTATTTTAAAGACGACTTTGCAAGCATTTTAAGCCTGCTTCAAGTCACAAAATTCTAAAGCTATTCTAGCATTAAGCAAAAGAAGGCTGACTGAAAATTTCGAACAGCATTTTTCATCGCTATAGGTTTTGTTCTTTTGTGTTGCACTAAACTGTACTAACCTACACTTTTTTTTATTTGTGGAAGACACCCATTAGAAAAAAGGTGCAGTTTAGTGCAGTTTCGTGCAACACAAAAGAACAAACCTTTCAATACGAGAAAAAACATTGAAGTAAATTTATAACTTGCAGTTTTTTAGTGAAGTCTACTCCACAGTTCTCTAACCAAACAAAAAAAAGAAGTTCTATCTATGCACGCAGTTTTATCGGGAACCACTCAATTGATTTAGATTATTTTAGATGAAGCTTTTGTTTGAAAGATGGTTTGAAAAATCATATTGTTGATGAACATATCAGTAAAAATATTGTTTATTGTTCATTTAAAAAATGCTAGAATTTTTGTATAACATCTTTCAGCGACTTGCAGCAACAAACGCAATGTATCAGATGCAATAGTTGAAGGTGAATCAATACTTTAAAAATAGACTGTTATATACCGCTAACAGCATGACACAGACCGGAATCCGATATTCCTACAATTATCTATCACAAAACACTTGACAAGATAAAAATAAATCAGAATTATTATGTTTTTTACAACAATGCAGATGTGATAATCTTATCCTCACATGCTTTAGTATTGTTTGAATATTAATATTGATTTCATTGTATTGGATGTTCTGTTTCTATCCGGCTTAGGCAGGTGAGGTTAGGTTTTGTTTGGTGACGTCTGAAATTTACCAATTTACAAATTATGGGAGGCAGAGGAGGTCCAAGAGGAGGAGGTCGAGATAGGGATGTTCAGCTTACATTATTAACGTAAGTTTGCTTTGTTTTCTAAATGCATTAAGTATTTTTTAGATAGATAGAAAGTAGGTATTTCTATATAGACGTTCAATGTCTTCTTTCGGTTTGAACGGAACACATACATTTAGACTTTATGTGAAACCACATAGGCATTTCACTTTTTAACTCTATTATTATTATTATTATTATTTAGTCTTATTTTATGAAATTTATTATAGATAATGAAATTTAAAAAAAATAGTTATTCGCGGTATAAGCAGAGAACAACCCAACAACGAGAAGCGACAAAACCGTCGAATCCTTTGTTCTTTCGTGTTCACAAATATTTAACAGTAAGGTCTTATACACTTAGGAAAATGTTACGACCGCGTAGTCATTGACCAAAAATGACTGTTTCTTCAATTGAAAATCCCTTCCCTTGAAAATTTCGATTCATCAGTCCAAATTATTTTATTTAAAAAATTCGATTATTCTTGTATCATTAGGCTTCAGGCTTGAACTTTAGTAAACTTATAATCACGCATGTTATGTTGTTCTAAAATTCTTTAAACTGATGAATACCTATGTAACAAGAGTTTTCGGAATTTTTTTCTTCTGTAGTATAGAAAAAACAAATCATTGTTTTGAATAATTTATTTTGGAACTTAAAGCATTATATTTGTTTAACAGAAAACACAAATCAAATTATACTTAAAAGTCCATTATCTTCAATAGCACGTAATGTTGTTTTAACCTGTCGCATCATGTTCTGGACGGTCATAACACTTGTTCATTTTCGGCTTCCCAACCACTGTCGTAAACTTTTCTGCTCAATATTGCCCAAAATTCTTCAATAGGTCTTGCTTGAGGAACATTTGGAGGATTGTCATTTTTTGGTACGAATGGGATAACTATCCCATTCGTAAATCCCCCAAACGTTCCTCAAGCAAGACCTATTGAAGATTTTTGGGCAATATTGAGCAGAAAAGTTTACGACAGTGGTTGGGAAGCCGAAAATGAACAAGTGTTATGACACAGAATATTTCAAAAAATTCGCGAAATAGACAACATGACCGTCCAGAACATAGCATGGGATAACTATCCCATTCGTACCAAAAAATGACAATCCCCCAAATGTTCCTCAAGCCAGACCTATTGAAGATTTTTGGGCAATATTAAGTAGAAAGGTTTACGACAGTGGTTGGGAAGCCGAAAATGAACAAGGGTTATGACGCAGAATATTTCAAAAAATTCGCAAAATAGAAAATATGACCGTCCAGAACATGGTGCGACAGGTTAAAACAAAATTACGTGCTATTAAAAATAATGGACTTTTAAGTATAATTTGATTTGTGTTTTCCGTTAAGCAAATACATTGATTTAAGTTCCAAAGTAAATTATTTCAAAACAATAATTTGTTTTTTCTATACTGCAGAAGAAAAAAATTCCGAAAACTTTTGTTACATAGGTACGTTATGTTATACCTGAATCATATTCAGCACGTCGCGTCGGCGTCGTATTGAAGACTGAGGAAATGTATGAAAGTATGCCAAAACATTAATCTGGTTGTCTTCGTCAGAATTGACGGACCTAGGCAAGTGTCTTTTGAACCAAACTCAGTTAAATTGTTCTGGATTCGTATAAATTTACTGAGGTTCACTGGCGGTACCATCCATATCACCAAACATTTTTATTACTGATTTCTTAGCAACATTCAAAATGACAATTTCTGGAACAACTCCAATCAAAAGCTATAGAAAATGAGCGTGATGTGAATAATTTATGACAAAATTAGGTGTAAATTTCGGAAAAACCGATCAAAGCCGAGTTTTTTGAATGTTCTACTAACTACTTTAATTTTATCCAAACTATGCATCCTACAAAGAAAGATTTTACTCCAAAGATATTTGTTTTAAATATATATTTGGTTTGGACGAATCACATTCTTTTTATCTTTTGACATATCATACAATATATAGTATATTTGATTTCAACAGTGATAACATAACGTTAAAAACGCTTTTGCTATTATTTTTTATCCAATAATTATTTAATTTTAAAAAGCCCTGTTTAAAGGGACTACGGCACTGATAACTGTAAGCCAGGAATATTCTAAAATGAGACAGAGCACGCGTGATGTCTTCATTCCTATGAAGCTCGTGGCTTTTTCTTGCTTGACTGATTCTTACATACGATTGGTAACTTATCGAAATACGGATATATGTAAGAAAACCTTCATTTCATTTCTATTTTTACGACTGACAAAATAAAGCAAATTGTATTTACAAAAAAAGGTAGATAAAGTTAAAGACAATGAAACCAGAGCCGAGTCGCAGCTATTTTGATGTAAACAAAGACAGTTTTTGGCCAAATTCAAACATTGTTGTATAAATATTAAAGTAATCCTCTGTAATTATTATATTTGCAAAAATAAATAGAATTTCGTTCTTATTATGTAGCATTTTCAACCTAGGTATAGTTTTACTTCAATTTTCATAGCGTCAACGTCTCTATATGTATATTTAAAGTAATTTCTGTTTAAAAAAGAAGTTTTATATTATTTAAACTATAATGATGCGTGGTGGCGGCGGTGGCGGCGGCGGCGGCGGCGGTGGTGGTAGAGGCAGGGGAAATGAGAACAGTTATATGTATGATAATGGAACTAACAAGTAAGTGTGTGTTTTTTTCTTTCAATTGGTAAATTATATGGTCTCCCTTAGCTTTGCAAATTCTGTGGCCTTGCCTTGTAGACAGCCAATGTGTATTTAAAAAAAAAATCATTTTTTGTGGGCAGCATTTGAGTCGATAATAATTTTTCCAAATTAAAAATACGTCTCACCATTCCTATTACACTAGAAGCCTCAGCTCTACTCGGGGATCAACCGGGCGATTTGCGTCCTCCGTAATAAAACATCTCTGTCATCGTTGAGGTTTCTTCTTCTTTTGGTCCACAATTGGTATTTCCAGAAATTTGGGTTATACAACTCATCAAGTCATCAACCCAATAAAGTGTGTCTTCAATTGGACTTTGATTATTATGGCAAAACAATGTTAGATGAGATACTCAAAAAAACAGGGAAAAGTTGAGACAGAGTGGTACAGGTTCTCATGCTAAGAAGTGGATGAAACTTCGAAATAGTTATTTGAGGAAGACCCACTACAAACTAATTTATCTTGAGTGAATAGTTTTAATACACAAAACTAAATGGAAAATTGAGAGATGTCGACAGTAAAGTAATGAACAGAAGGATGTATGCACGCACATATAAATTTTTAAAAAATTTAAGAATTTATAAAGTAATCTCAGAAATTTTATAACTTATTGCCTCTTGAACCTACAATAACCAAATAGAAAAATGTAACAAGGAATTTTTTTATCGAATTCTCAAAATATACGTCAAAATATCCACTAAAATATTCAAGGATAATTTTTTTAATCGCATTCTTTCGCACATTTTATCTAAAAAGATTAACGTGCATTTTCGATTCAGGAAACAAATTTAAATTGCATGGTTGCATTGCATTTCTCTATACTATCTCAACACACACAGTAAACTACATTGAATTAATGCTAATATACAAGCTCTTGAGATTATATATTCAACCACGTAAAGATTATAGTGGTTCATGGAACGGCTCTTATTAAAATAACATGGATAAGTTCAAAAAAGCATCGAATAGAATATACAGAAAGGTTCAGCTTGGTGCGAACATGGACAAATTGACTCGTGTCCTCAGTTAAATCAATCGCGTGGGGAAAACTATTTTTAAATACACATTAGATGCAGAGCGGGCAGAGCTCGATGGTTTTTGGCCGTCACCGCAGTTAATACTACCATAGATAAATTCCTCCTGAAAATCCCACTGTTCGCAGTTAGGTAATCTTCCATTTTGCTGGAAGTATTGTTTTTAGACCAGCACGTCTCTTACCTTCAACGCTCGAAGCGAAATAGGCAGCAAAAATGCTGCTAAAATCAAAATTATTCATCTGTGTATTTAAAAATAGTATTCCCCAGGCGATTGATTTAACTACGGACACGAGTGAATTCGTCCATGCTCTACCTATGTTCGCACCAAGCTGAACCTTTCTGTATAGAAAAATAGAATAATAGAATTAAGCACATTTTTTTTTGTGTAGGATGAAAGGTTAATGGCTCACCTCCTTTTGTACAGCTTTCATAAATAGCTGACTATTATGGAGAAAGCTCCTAAAACTATAAAATAAAGTATTTGTCTTGTTGATCTTTATTACAATTATACAATTTTAAACCAACTAACTTTTTTTTACTTTCAGAAAAGGAGAAAGAGAAAAGGCTACCGATCCGAACGCGCCAAAAAAAGACAAAGTTCAGTTTGACAATATTAACGTAAAACTAAAATTTAAGGTAAGCATTTTCTATTTACATCAAGTGACGAAAGTGTTTAAACTGAAAACATGCCGGATATTGTCTTAGGCTTTTATATGTTTTAAAAAAATCTTTTTTCAGACTAAAGATGATAATAAATCAACATGGACAGGATTTTTTAAGAAAATAAAAACTTTAGCACCGTTCTTATGGCCAAGAAAATCATGTATATTGCAGATGCGAGTTCTATTTTGCTTTGTTCTGCTTGGATTCGGTAGAGTTATCAACTTGTACATACCAATATATAATAAAAGAATTGGTAAGAGCCGCATTTTTAGTCTAGAAGCGATTTTTGTCAAAAAATATTTATCATGACAATTTATTCCAAAATTCTAACTAAAAATTTTTGTATGGATATTTCTATAAAATATTTTCGAAAATCTGGGTTTTTATTTCTCAATCAAAAAAGGATTATTACTAAGTTATTATTTTAATACACATGTAACATGGCCCAATTTATTTTTTGTTTATTAGTGGATTCATTGACGGAGTCGCCGAAACATGCTCTGGAGTTTAGATGGGATTTTATTTTAATCTATGTCGCCTTCAAATTTTTACAAGGTGGAGGTGGTGGAGGAATGGGATTTCTTAATAACTTAAGGTCATTTTTGTGGATAAGGGTGCAGCAATATACTACTAAGGAAGTTCAGGTTAGTATGCAAGTGTACATAAATTTTATATACATTTCTAGAAGTAATAAAAAATTCTGGTAAGTATCCTTGAACTAATTCATTCTTGTTTACTTTCAGGTTGAACTTTTTAGACATTTACACAGTCTGTCCTTAAGGTGGCACTTGAACCGAAAAACCGGAGAAGTCTTAAGAATTATGGACAGAGGAACGGAGAGTATTAACAGCCTTTTGCAAATGATCTTGTTTTCTCTTGGACCAACGGTTGCTGACTTGCTTATTGCCATTATCTATTTCTTCTACGCTTTTAACTGGAAATTTGGAATTATTGTCACGACAACGATGACCCTTTATCTCAGTAAGTACATAACTGACATAATCATAGTATTGTGACATGATGTTTTGCTAATATTTTCGTTCTTTTGTACTTTGGACACTGTTTCTTCCATTACCTTCTACTTGAGTCTTTGTAAAAGATAAACTTTTTTTCAGTATTTACTATCAGTATTTCCGAATATAGAGCAAAGTTTAGAAGACGTATGAACTTAGCTGACAATGCAACTCGTGCGAGAAGTGTAGATTCCTTACTTAACTTTGAAACAGTTAAATATTATGGCGCGGAAAATTATGAAGTTGGAGCTTTTAAAGATGCCATTTTGAAATTCCAGGTAAAATAGTTTGAACTTGATTAAGCAAGCAAAGGTCTGTGTTATTTGAAAATACACATGATAGGATCAATTTTTGGAAATTTTTAGTTCAAAAATTTAAGACAGTTTCGGGGGTTATTTTAGAAAAAATATGAGAGTGATTATTTTATGTCTTGACATAGGAAATAAAGGAAAATTAATTAAATAAACCAAAATGAAATTTTGATTTATTTCTCCATTTAATTAACCACTGTTACCATATTTTTTCAAAAGATAAATTAAGATTTGTAAAAATAGCTTCATAATTACAAAAAACATTTAATAATTAAGCAAACCATATGTAAACCATGCATCGAAAATCAAATACATTTAGGTGAAAATTAGGATTGTGGTGACGGGACAAATTTCGTCAAACTGGAAAAGTAGAAACGCTATACTATTTGGATATTTGGTACAAGAATAAACAATACAGGAGGAAATAATTTAAAAGTTGATGAAGAAAACTAAATCAAATGTTTAAAATGTTAAAAGGTTTCCATATTTTTGTTACACACTGTAGTTAGTCAATCTGCAAATATGCAACATAACTGAAATCGTGGCAACATCCAGTCTTAAGAATAGGTGGGGGACCAAAGTATTTTGACATTATTGCTCGAGACCAAGAAAAAGCGAGGGTTTTACGAGATGAGCCGAGAAATTACGTTGCGAGAAGTTGACGAGACGAGATTTTGAACAAAAATCCTGTCTCGTCTTGCGAGAATTTTTTAAAAAATGCGCGATTGTTCGTTTCGTTAAACACTAGCTAAATCACTCTCATATAATTTTGCTATCCGACTTTTAAGCAGGGTCATGTGTATTTGAAACTAGCAAGACCCAAGAACTTCAATTCGGTAAGATATGATTACTAATTTTAACATAATTCGCGCGGTTAACAATATGTTATTTTAGGAATCACCATCTTACGCATCAGCTACTTCAAGACTCTTAGGATTTTTAGTGTGATTTATCACTGACAGATATACATTCAGATTCAAGGTTAAGAAAATTAGGATATTTTGAGATCCTTCTTTACTAAATTTGTCCTTTTAAGCGCTTTTGTATAAGTTTTGATCCAGCGTATCAAAGTGCACTTCACTGTTAAGTACGCATTAATCAAAACATGAATTGACAGAAGTAATATTACTTGGAAGATAGTGCCAGGATTAAGGTATACAAGATAGGTAAAAGGCTATTTTACGCCAAATAGTAAAGATTTTGATTGATTTCTAATATTGCAATTACTAAAATCATTTAAAGAGTACGATGTTACGAAAAGATAATACCTACTAAAGTTTCTATTTAATTTCAAATTATTGGCATTGTTAATGCCCTCCACAGAGTGTTTCATATTTTCAGCAGAAAATAGTATATTTTTAAACACCTAGTATTACGCTAAAACTAAATTCTAGTTCCTAAATCCTATTAGTATTTTCAGGAAATTATGTCTTTTTTTTTGTTAAAAATGCTAGAAAATCTTAATAAAATTTTGTTTTAGCAAAATACTGGGTGTTCAAAAATTTAACATTTTAAGCTGAAAATTCAAAACACTCCGTGGAGTGCGTTAGCAGTGTTATCAATTTGATATTAAAATTACACTTTAGTATCATCTTTTTTTTTAACATTTTACTTTTAAATGATTTTATTAAGTGCATTATTAGAGGAGATACACAAAATATACAATAACTTGTTTTCCAATTAATAAATGGAAAATTTTGCTGTTTTACGTTAAATAAGGTCCTATACTATGTCACCGGGGAATTTTGAAATTTTAAAGTTGTATATCTCTGTTGCTACTAACGGGACCCATGCCAAATTCAGGGGTTTTAATAGTGAGCCTATTAGGAATGTTTTGGTAAAGAAAAAAAAATTGTAATTTGCGAAAAAAAGTTTAATTTTGGCTGCGCACCCCATCCCCCCCTAGCAAAAAATTAACACGTTTATAATTGTAATTATTTTTTTTAACAATTTGTACACCATTTTGTCGAGAATTTTTAAATTTTAAGAGAAAAAAATGTGTTAGTAGAAAGTTATAGCCATTTGAATTTTTTTAAATCTAAAATATAATTTAAAAAAAAATCAAATGACTTTCTACTAAGACATTTTTTTTTCTTAAAATTTAAAAATTCTCGACAAACTGTTGTAAAGATTGTTAAAAAAAGTAATTACAATAACTAAACGTGTTCATTTTTTGCTAGGGGGGCGCAGCAAAACTTCAACTGTTTTTCGCAAATTACAAAATATTTTTTTTTCTTTACCGAAACATTCCTAGTAGGCTTACTATTAAAACCCCTAAACTTGGCATGGGTCCCATAAGTAGCAACAGAGATATACAACTTTAAAATTTCAAAATCCGCCCGTGCCATATGTGCATACGTTTTAAATTCTTTTTGGGTGACATAGCCTTTTTAGATATCTTAAAGGTGTAACTGTGTAAGTTGGTATATATTTTGTCCCTCGAAAATAGGGCAACAATATTCAAATTATTAATTATTACCTGTTCTTGTCATTTATAGTGCTAGAAAATATTATTTTACCCATTATTTCTGACACATTGCTTTATTTGTGTATTCTAGCTTTTAGAGTAAGAGTTTTCCCACAATATCATAATAAAACCTTTACTTCTCACTGGCAGATTGCAGGAATAATTGTTATTTTAAAAATAAATATTACATTTTTAAAAACAAATTTTAAAGTGTAAGTTTGTACTCATTAATGAAAATTTAATTTTAGTATTTTTAGTAATACATTCCTTCTGAATTTAATTTTAATGTTGCGGATAATCGTCTTCTTTAGTGACTTTATTAACATCTCTCTAATCCATAAATTATCATTATTTTCTATTTTACTGTTATTATTTTTCTTTTAAGATATTTTTTAGTGCAAAGTAACACAAAAATAGTAAATAAACAAAAATCGTTTAATTCTCTGGTCGTTTTCGAAGTTCCAAAAAACTGACTTTTTCAAAATGGCGGCTATTTAAATTTGTCACTAGGATATGTGGTAAAATCAAATTTATTTCATTATTCAGGAAGACAAAATGCATGAGTATTCAAAACAGCAACGGTTGGTTATATTGAATTGTATAGTATAATAATAATTATAGAGTAAAACGATTTTATTTCTGAATATTTTTAACTAATGTAAGCACATATTAATTAATTGTAATTAATTGTATCATGTGATTTCAAAACTGACGTGTACATCGAAATGTTATACTTGGCAAAAGTACTAATAAACGTCTTATGTCTTATGTCTTATATGAGATATTCACTGGTTCCGCTTTTGTTGCTAATAGCTTGGCTGAATGTTTGGCAAGTTGCCACCAGATTTTTTAGATAAATCCAGTGGCGGCTGGTGAAATTTCAAAGTTGTATATCTCTGTTCCTACTTACAGGACCCGTACCAAATTTAGAGGTTTTAATAGTGAGCCCACTGGGAATGTTTTGGTAAAGAAAAAAAACCATTTTGTAATTTGCGAAGAAAAGTTAAATTTTTAGTGTGCCCCTCCTAAGAAGAAAATGAACAAGTCTAGGTATTTTATCTATTATTTTTTCTAAACAAATTTAAGAATGTGTTAGTAGAAAGTTATAGTCATTTGAATTTTTTCTCAAATTATATTTTAGGCTTAAGAAAATTCAAATGACTATAACTTTCTACTAATGCATATTTTTCTCTCAAAATTTAAAAACACTCGACAAAAAGATGTAAAATTTTTTTAGAAAAAATAATAAATAAAATATCTAGACGTGTTAATTTTTTTCTTAGGAGGGGCACACCAAAAATTTAACTTTTTTTCGCAAATTACAAAATGTTTTTTTTCTTTACCAAAACATTTCCAGTGGGCTCACTATTAAAACCTCTAAATTTGGTACGGGTCCTCTAAGTAGGAACAGAGATATACAACTTTGAAATTTCACCAGCCGCCACTGGATAAATCTTCAAGCCTTTATCTTTAAATTATTATTTTTTCCCATCTTTCCAACTATTTTCTTAAGCGCTAGTTAAGTGATAAAATACTAGCCTTTCTAATCTTGCAGGAACATAATATACCAACTTATACAATATGCTAATAAAGAGAGATCCTAATTATTAAATACAAATTTTGTAAATTTCAGGTGGAAGAATTTAAATCCACGGTAACAATGAACTTGATGAGTTCAGCTCAGAACTTTATCGCAAATTGTGGATTGCTAGCTGGAAGTTTACTGTGTGCATACTATGTCGTTAACACCGACGAATTTAATGTGGGTGACTATGTATTGTTCGCTTCTTATATCGTGCAGCTGTATGCACCCTTAAACATGTTTGGAATGCAGTACAGGTAAATTCTTATTTTTTTTGGAAAATTACACAGCGTACTAGATATAAAGGGGATATTAACTTATTATTTTGCACTCCGTAGCTGAAAAAGGCTATTTTAGACCCTATTTTTAGGGACTAAAGTGTCACTTTTAATCCCTGAGGGATTAAAAATTCCTTAAATCCCTATAAATGGTATTTTTAATCCCTGTAGTAACAGTAAAAATACCAAAAGGTAACGTTTTGCTCTCAGGACTAAAATACCTACTTTAGTCCCTTCTCATATATAATATACTATTTCACCACGACAAATTATCACTGACAACCACACAATGAGAATAAAAATTCTGTAAATGTATTTTTTTTGTTTTTAGGCAAATCCAAAACAATTTTGTGGATATGGAAAACATGTTCGATCTCTTGCGCCAAGAACAAGAAGTGGTTGACGCGCCCGATGCTCAAGATCTCGTAGCAAAGGGAGCCAATATAGAATTTAAAGATGTTACTTTCAGATATACACCGGAAAGGGTTATACTTAAGAATATTAGTTTTTCTGTGCCTACTGGTAAAACAGTAGCATTGGTAAGTTATAATTATTTAGTTTTTTAACTCCACATTTTAAAAATAATTTTAATTTACGTTACTAGAGTTACATTCTAGATCCAAAACTTCTGAGTCAAGTTTAAGGATAATGGTGAATTAAACCTCTATAATATATCAAAACCAGGAAATAGTTATATTAGAATTATCACAATTATTCAATATTATTTTAGGTTGGTCCATCCGGTAGTGGCAAGAGTACGATAGTAAAATTGATGTTCAGATTTTACGATGTTGAATCAGGTTCCATTTCAGTTGATGGTTATGATATCAAAAGTAAAATAACCCAACATTCGTTAAGATCAATTATTGGGGTTGTACCGCAAGATACTGTGTTATTTAACAATACTATAAAGTAAGTACCTATTCCATTTTTGGCCAGTTTCGGTTGTGCAGCAATACAACAATAATTACCTGCGGTCCATTTAAAGTTATTCCTTTTTTTTCCGGACCTCGCTCGATACAATTTTTCAAAGTATCCGAACCCTACTAGAAATTAGTTGCCGAATCTGGTTCTAGATATTTACTTGAAGTTATTTGCTAATAGAAAAAAAAATCCGTTCTTTGCTCAGTATCACTTTGAAATAAAACATCAGAGTGAGGTATTAACCATTCTAACTTCAGCTTTTTTTCGGACTCATTTTAATACTTTCTTTACTTTTTTACAAATATACACACGAACTTAACGGCATCCTGCAGATCTTTACCTCACGACACACCAAACGAATTTAACAATTGTGTGATACTTTTAAACCCGCTACGATCTTTTCTCAGTATTTGCACCGTTAGATCAAACGCCGTCGACGACGTGGCTTGCATTGATGTACCTACTTTGACGACAGACGTTAAATTCCTTTTCCAATTTTTATATCGTATTTACTATGTACTATTTTATTGTTTAATCTACTATTACCTAAACCTAAACTTGATGTTACAATACGCTGAATATAAATAGTGTATTGTAAATTATATGTCACGACTCTGAGTTCACAAACTTAGCGTTAATCGGTATAATGATTAAACTAAAGATTACCTATATCTTTTTGTAATTTTAGATATAATATTCATTATGGAAGAATTGATGCACCTGATGCTGACATTATAGACGCTGCCAAAGGAGCCGATATTCACAACAGAATTATGTCATTCGCCCAAGAGTACGAAACGATGGTAAGTTGGGTATACAAGGTAGCCTAGTATTTAAATGGACCTAATTTTTAAGAGGAGCGACTTTCAAACTGTTGACGTTTTTCTTACAAAAACCATGCAGTGATTGTCCTGTGTAGATTGCACATGACACAGTGTAAGTAAAAAGTCCCAGAAAGGCTGACTGAAAAATTAAACAAGTTAGCAACTTTGTATACACTAGTGTTTAATTCATTGATGAAATATGTTGTTAAATTTGTTTAGATGTTGAAAGAAAAAAACGCAAAATAATAATAATTGTAGTACTTACTTCTCTTAAAGTAGAATAAGGTTAAAGCCAAGTAATGTTGTTTACAGGTTGGTGAACGAGGTCTAAGACTCAGTGGAGGAGAGAAACAAAGAGTAGCAATTGCAAGAACCTTACTCAAAGCACCAGCTATAATTCTGCTAGACGAAGCAACTAGTGCTTTGGATACTCACACTGAAAGAAATATACAAGAATCTTTAAACAAAATGTGCGTGAATAGGACAACGGTGGTAGTAGCTCACAGATTGTCAACAATTATAAACGCCGACGAAATTTTGGTTATTAAGGATGGAGAAATTGTCGAAAGAGGAAGGTTGGTATCTTTTTGTTCCTAGTTTTTGACAGACACACAAAACACAAGCAAAAAGATTAACAAGATTGAATTTAGGAACTTAAACTTGGATGGTTGTTTAGAACCGTCACTGCTCATAAATTATAAGTGAAATTCTGTAAAAAAAAATAATAATATTTACTTTTATTTTAGACATGTTGACTTGGTAGCCAAAGAAGACGGCGTTTATGCCGGCATGTGGAAACAGCAATTAGAGAACAATGAAGCCTTGGCAAATGGAAAAATCACAGACGTCACTGACGACGAAGACTTCAGGGATTCAGAAGCACGAAGAGGACGGGGTGGTCCGGGAGGGCGGGGAGGTCCAAGAGGAAGAGGCCGAGGAGGATTTAGTAGTGATCGTGGATCTCCAGCAGACTCAAGAGGGCCCATGAATGGAGAAGATTAGGTGTTGATAAGAAAAAGTTACATCTTTGTATGAGGAATATGTGTAAAAGTAATTAAAAATCAAACGGAGTGGTACTTAACAGGGTTCATTCAATCGGATATTAATAAAAAAAGAACTGATTTAGATTTAATTATTTTTCCGGCTTTAAAAAATATAAATGCATATGTAACTATTCATATTGATAGAACTAAATCTCTTGTTACCAGACAAGTTGATTTGAGAGTGAAATTTACCATCAATTAAATTAGAACGGTTTTTTATTATTATTTCAAAATCTTTTGAGAACTCGCTAGGTACTTAATAAACTTGCACACTGTTGGTTGAACAAGATAATGTTTTTGTGCCAACTAATACCAAAAGTATGTTTAAAATGTATTAAAAGTACTTTTAAATGCTTATGGGGTTATATACAGTTAGAATTTTCAAAAAATCGATTTTTTTTTAATTTCATTTTCGTAATGTACATATTATATTCAAGTACACACACAGAAAATTTCAAGGCAAGCCGGCGATTATTTTCGAAGTTACACCATAGACAAAGTATTTTCTCTACGAGTTACACGCATATTTGTAAAGACGTGTCAGAGCGATTGTACGCTATGTAAAGTGCTTTTGAAACTTTGAACGCGTTTTTCTCAAAACTGTGTTTTTAAAGTCGGTGACGCAGATTTCTCGGAAACGGCTGAACCGATCAGTCTCAAATTTTAACACAAGCTTCTTAAGTATATTTTTTACTAATTAATCGAAGGTTTTCTCTCGCCGATAAATATTTTTTTTATAAAGAATTTAAGGCCAAAAATCTATTTTTTTTTGAGAAGCCGCCATTTTGTCAAAAAATTTTATTTTGCGTATTCCTTCGATTAATTAGAAGATTATAGATTACTTTGACGAAATTCGTTTGTTTTTTTCATTTTCGATGATCCAGTCCAGAGATATCGTTGTCACCGCAAGATGCCTTTTTTGAGAGGAACTCCTGGAGATCAGCTATAGCAGCTTTCAAAATTATTATTTTTACAAATACAAATATCTTAAAATACAGTTAAAAGTTACCATAATATGTGTACAAATTTTTACATTAATAAATTTAAGTCTTCTCAGGGAAAATTCTTGAAAAATCGCTTTTTTTAGGCCTCCTGACTGTATATAACCCCTTCATAATGATTTGTAGAAATACTAGAAATATTTATTTTGAATGAGAATTTACACTATATCGGAATAGCTGGAAGAAAACTCGGATATAGAAACACCTCATAAGGTACTCGGATTAATAAAAACAAATATTAATTTATTTAATATAACGCCTGAATATTTATTAGTTGTTAACTCAATATATTTTTTAAATGTATTTAAAAGTTATTATAGTATTTATTTCTATTATAATGATATCTTTATATATTTTTGTTCCTATTATAAAATAATTTTTATATTATTAATAAATAAAAGTTAACTAGATTATTGTTTTCATTTATTTATACTAACAGGGTACCATTAAACAGGGGCGTATTCATACGCTTTAGTTGGCTATTGGGATCTCGCACCAAAAACAGGTAAGTTTTGAGAAAATTCGCAAAAAGGTAAGCAGTTTAATCCCAGCAAATGTAAATAAAGTTCGACCAGTTGTAAAAAAAGGTAGACAGTTTTATTCGGGGAGCAATTGCAAAACAAGGTTGACAATTTTAGATTTTTATCTAGCATAGTTGGATATTGTTCCTCTACACCCCCTCCTCTCCTCGCCACCAAACGTACTGATTTAGATACGTCTTTGCCATTAAATTATGCACTAAACTTTAAAATCCCTTTTTGATATTTCCTATAAAAATCAACGACTTTCTTGTGCAGACACATTGAGAATTAACGAGAGAATTAATTTTAAATAATCGAAATTGCATTTTGTAATTACTGTCATTTTAAAATGCGCCCCCGAATAATGCGATAATGTCTGTCAAATTTCGATTTATATGCATTTTTATGTCTACACCGAAACTGCTCTTAAATGTAGGTAGAAAGATCCAGAACAATGTGATATAATGTGATTCCCAATAAAACAAGTTCAATATCAATAGTAATATTTATTTGTGTAACTTAATTTCACATAATCACAATAAACCACTAGACTAAACTTAATATAAAATATGCATCATTTCAGTATTAACAAATAAATTTTAATAGAGTCGATTTAATTCCTTTAAATTTGTTAACAATTATTAACGATTAACACCGAACTGAAACCATCCATTTTTATGTTTAATATGCTTATAAATACCATTAAATAACTATAAGTAGACATATAAAAGTTGATAGTAGCAATAAACAACAGTAAGAAAATATTTATTTATATTTTGATTGTGAAACTACATTTGATATATAAGACAGAAATATTGACACAATTTTAAGGCACCTCAAGTAAGATTAAGCTTGTAGTAAAAATAATACTCAAGATTTTTCTGCAATTTCCACATGAAGTGCAGAAAAAACTTGCGATTAATAGTAAGTAGTATATCCACAAATTAAATACATAAACTTAAACATTGAAAATTTTGGAGAAAAAGTATGTATCAAAAATTATTATATATGTAAGAGTTTTACATTAACATTAAGCAGCCAACAATTAGCATGCATAAGTATACACTTTTTAAAATAGGTATTTAGAGACTTTCTTAGCAAGATCTCGTTCAGATAAACATTATGGTGTTAGGAGGAAATATATTAAAACTCAACCCAACAAGGTTTTAAAGCTTAATGTCTTCATAAAAAACAAGATAGATAAGCAGATGAATCATGGATTTTAATTATTTCTGAGCATGAGCAAAACACTTTTTTGCTAGCATTCTGTTTCTGTCAAACTATAAATATCCAAAGAAAAGTTAGGCAAGACATTCGAAATTAAAAATAAGAATATTGTCAAGTGGTGAATAAATAATTAAAAGCCAGATTTCATATAAGTTGTGTTGGGTGACTATGCTACCTACTCAAGTTTATGTATTTAATGAAAAACCTTAGGGTTTATTTCCAGAGGCATTTCCTGCATTTCCTGTTTCAATTGCTGCTTTTTGGGTATTTGCTTTGTCATCCGAGCCGTCGCTGCTACTACCTCCTCCAGATATAGAAACTAAAATATAATTATTTTTTTTTATCCGAGACAGCTCATGTAGACTTCAAGCGTAAGTACAACACCATGGGTGTCTCGAGAGGAGGGGAATGTAAATAATGTCTATATGATTGTGGTGGATTCATATTAAAAAGATTTATTATTTGGGTGTTACGCTACTCTACTCTTAAGGAAAATAAATATTTAAAAAAAATAATAAGTCACTGCGTTTTAAAATACAAAAAACAAGTCCTGAAAAAAATGTTCTGTACACTGTCAGTGACTTTTAAATTGTAAAAGTATGCCTGACCCTAATCTATCTCTAGTGTGGTATATTTTCTGTCTACCAGAGAGAAAAGAGATAGGTCTATAATTGGATGGGAGGGGCTTGGAACCTTTCTTTGTGACAGGCTGCACACAAGCAGTCTTCCAGCTATCTGGGAAGATACCACCTATCTGGGAAGATACCCTTGTCATAATATATGGTTTAGACAACTGATTTTGTGTGAAACTAGTAACTACAAACTGATATACCTATAGGTACATAAAATTTTTATATCTATCTAGGAACTGGGACCCAGCTTCAAGAGTTAAAAACGAAACTGGAAGAGCAATTTTTCTATAGGTATACAAAATTAACTTTAAGTCCTGAAAAGTCAAACAAAAAAACTATGGGTATTAGGTTAAAATTTATAATACATATATTTAAAAGTATTAAAAACACAATTACCTGTAGAACGGGAAACATTCCATCATCATATATAATTACTTCTGTTAATTCCAAAGATAAGATAAAACAACAATGAAAATATAGGTACTTACGGATAATAATGATCAACACAATAACTGCAATGACCCCAATAATGATCATCATCTTAATATTTTTCCACCAATACTTTCTTTTTAGTTTTTGAGCCTGCTGCTCAAATCTCTTGCCACCTTCTTGAAGAGCATCGGCTCTGGAGTCCAGCTCAGAAAGTTTTTGATCTCTTTCGAGTACTTTTTCCACATTTACTCTCATGATGCCCACTACTTCATTCACCTGTTGCTGGGTTTGTTCCAGCTTTGATGGTGATCTTGATCCCGATGGATTCTCCATTTTGGCCTGGAAAACCTTTATTAAGGAGCGCTATTTTCCAGGTATTAGGTAGCTAATAAAAATTTTATTAGTCACAAGAGCAGATAATATTCAAGTTTTCGGTATGTTTATCAAGGATAAACAAAGAAATGATTTTTCTTATAGGAAGGAACGTTGAAACTACAAAAAGAAATAATTCCCACATAAACTTACCCCTTTAAGTAATTATCTGAGCACAAATTCGGCAAAAACACAACAGAAATCCTACCAAATAATGCAAAAGAAAAAAAATTGTGACGTTTCCACTCTAACACTTCGCCATTTTGCGATGACGTCATCTGTCAATTTAATGAATGAATGTGGATGAGGCGATTAGGGGTTTTTTATTTATTTTACACATTTTCAGAAAATCCAATTATTTCACATATTTTTAATTCTAAACAAGATTTGAAAAGTAAAATTTTTTAAAGTTTAGTTAGGTACATCGCGGCATTAGCAACAAATAATATTTTTCAATTTCTAACAACTATTATTATGTTACCCAATATACAATCTGCAACGCTAGTTGCCAAGTGTATGGCCCAATATTGATTAAAAATTTACTTCTGCCATCTTTCGTTAACGTTCAGAAATCTCTCCTAACGGTATGTTACCCTGTTTATATCTCTCTCGTTAGTTTCATTGTCAGGTCCGTATCTGTGAGATAGAGAAAGATAAAATCCCAGGGGAAATTGTGTGTGAAGCAAAAGCAAAATAGTAAAATTAAAATAGTTGAACGACCAATGTTTTAGTGGGTGCGCGTATGTGTATGTTGAACTGTCAAAATAGATCGGAAAAGAGGATTTTTTTTAGAGATTTCCGAATTTTTCGTGCTGTTTTGTTCGTCGTGAATGAAAATGCGCCGTGTAGTGATTTGTTTTTAAAGTGAATCATTGACCCAGGATTTTAACAGAGAATTTAATTCAGAAATTTGCCAATAAAAGTAAGCATTATTTATTACTGATATGTAGGTACTCAAGAACAAACAATAACACAACTTTTATTATGCTATTTATCAGCTTATGGGATTAGTTATAGATTTTAATCAATGTTGCTAAGCATTTTCAAAGCATTGTATTGATTTTCAAAGAATATAATGAATCAGGGATAAGTGCAAAAAAAAAACAAAGAATTTTTTACTTTCTCATTGACCCCAAATACTTTTTATTTGCTAAAATGCACTAAATACTACTGCTCTTGTTCAAAAGACACTCAGTAATAAATGAAGAAGGACCTGTGGGTCAAGGTCAATGAAAATCTAAAAATATACCAAAGTACCTACCTAATATCAAAGAAAAATTTTCTTTGGTACTTAATAAGTACCTATATTATTTAAAACGTTTTGTATCAAGGTACTAATTGAGATCGGCATCTCCTAGCATTTATCTTTGTTGTAACTTTTTATCTATAAATAAGTAGTCCTTAGAAAACTGATCTAGGTACCCTTCTTCAAAGGCTAATTTAAAAACTTGGCCTATCATTTTATATTGTAACCGCGGTTTAACATTTTACTCCATTACAAACTTTGAATCCCCATTTCACCCCCTTAGGGGTTGATTTATTAAAAACTGTAAAATACGTGTTTAAAGAGTTATTTTTTTAGAGTATTTCTATCAAGTTTCGAGTTAATAGGACCGTCTAATATTTTTTCTCCATACAAAGTTCCTTAGTGGATGCCTACGTTATATACATAGGTAATAAACCTCTTTGCAAATTTTCAAGTTTCTAGACCCAGCGGTGTTGATATATCAGTCAGTCAGTTTCTTCTTTTATATAATACGCTAGCTTTCGTCCGGGGTATGACGACAATCTTACTCCACTACAAACTTTGAACCCCCATTTCACTCCCTTAGGGATTGATTTATTAAAAACTGTTAAAACCTGTTTAAACATTTACAGCCAGATTCTCCAACGCTAGTCCGGTCTAATTTGATGACCAAAAGTTTTAAACTGACAAGTGTAAGAATAAGACAACTAAGTTTTATACTATTTCTGAGGTTTTTCGCAAATTTATAAAGAAAAGGGCCGGTTAAGTACATAGGCACTTTCGACAATAATAGAACTAAATTCATTACAGCAACTTGTTCCAATAGAACTGCTTGAATTAAAAATTTGGTGGAAATTTTTGGCTAATACTACTTAAATAGAAAAAATCTAAATAACAACGTCAAGTTTTAATTTCTACCTTCTTAATGTTTACTTAGATTTTATACCTGGCTTACGTAGGTCCACCCATTCGTCTAATTTAACTCATAATCTAATAGATCTTTAATATTTAAATTATTATTATTGATTATTGATTCAAATTGATTTTTAAAAATTCAATGACATAAGTATGACTTGCGAAATAAATACCTACCTATTTAACCTAAATATAATATGTATGTTGATGAAGTCAAGAAACTGTATTCGAGACTGTATTATAATACAAGAAAGTTTATTCCGGTTTATTCCAAAAAATTAGGACTTCTGATATTACTTACTATAAATTAACCGCCTGTCAACCAACCACAAGAAATTTGCATCCTCTATTCGATAGCCTACTTCGATACTGTTGATTTTACCTTAACTGAGTCAAAAGAATCAAGCTGTGTGTTATTTTTCTAACACACATGTGTGTTAGAAAAATATCGTTCAGTTGTTGATGAATGAAGGATTTAATAAATGAAATCATCAATTTTTGCGGTTACTAAGTTTAGCGGAATGTACACTTTCCTAATGGGTTGTGGGAACAATAAACTTAATTAAGCAATTTAGACGCTGCTAAATGAAGTTGTATTGCTATGAGCTGTTCTGTGACGTTTTAGCCTCGGTTTTAGCAGCAACGTCATGCGTCAGTCATTTAAAAATGCAGTTAATTTTTCATTTTTGAAAAAATCTTTGTACCGCAGACTTGCCTTGTCTTTTTTTACATAATTTTTATATTTAAGTACATTTTCGCGCGCCAAATTGTCCATATATAATTACCTAGTATAGAAAGCTAGCAGCTAGAACTAGAATATGATGCCGTTGCCGTTGTATAAATTTTCAAAAAGTTGTGGGTACCTATCACACTATTTCATCGGATTTTTCAAATGAAAGAAATAACAAGTAGAAACTAAATTTATTTTTAGACACGTAACTAAACAACTACATGGTACACTCACTTTCAAAAGTCTTGCAACCCCGCCCCCTGTATTAAATAAAAAATGAGTGTGTACCAAAATATATTTATTGATAAGAAGAGTAACTTGTTTGCAACTATACCATGATTGAATTCCAACATAAAAAAAGTTTAGGGCGTTAACTTTCGTTTTTGTAAAAAATGCACCTTTATGCTATTCAGTATTTCTTGGTATTTAGCGAGGTATTTAGGTAATACCGAGGGTAATACCGAGGGCTCTTAATACGAATTAGTGTTGCAATCTTGTAATATGCCAAGAAATGAGTTATCTCAGTCTGACAGAGCTAGAATTATTGCTCTGTGGCAAGCAGGGCTATCTCGTCACCAGATAGCCAACAGGCTCAATTTTGTTAGAAGTAGGTACTATTAGCAGGATAATTAGTCGCGAAGAGACTGGTGAAGTGCAATGCAGACGTCGAAGTGATCGTCTTCATGTTACCACGATATGAGAAGATCCATATATTGTCCAGTCAGCCTCCAGTCCAGTTAGCATCAGGATTGCGATCCAGAAGACATTTAAGAGTTTCTTTGTTAACTCCGCGTCACCGAACCGCTCGTTTTCAGTGAGCAAGAATCCATCAAAACAGGCTTTTGCCAGAATGGAGAAACGAGTCGCATTTTGGCCTAGCAAGGAATGATTACCGAGTTTGGAGGGAACCAGGACGCATAAATAGACTTGAAAAAGCCATCGAAGTTGCTCCTTACCGCGGTGGGACGGAAATGTTTAACGAAGAACTCCATTTATCCACATACCGTGACAGGGGTCAATATTACCTTCAACACATCATTGATCCTATAATTGTACCCCTAAGTAATAAATTAGGGGACCAGTTCATCTTTATGGACGACAATGCCAGGTCACAAGGCACTAGTGGGAATCAAGATGCCCTGGAAAACCAAAACATCACTAAGACTGGCCGCCGAACTCGCCCGACGTGCGACGTGAATCCCATAAAACATGTGTGGAATTATTATAATAGATCCATGTGTGGAATTATGTATTCAGTGCTATTTTCAACCGGAATACCTAATCCACCAAGCAATGCTCAAGAACTTATTGTTGCAGCTACTGATGAATGGAGGAATATCCTCCAGGAAACCATCAATAATTTGATTGTTGGGATACATTGACTGGTTAATGCATATCTAAGAAGTAGAGGCTTAAATACTGTATATTAATTTGTTGTACCGGTTATTTTAGTTTCTCTTTAGAACTTAATATTTTATATTTTTAATTTTTAGTTATTATTTTTACATGATAATTGATTTGAATAAAATTCATTTGTCTCATGTTTGTGTAAACTTTTATTTCATGTTTAATACTGGAGTTTACAACGTTTTAAAATATTTTATAATAGTCTTATTCTTAATAATTAGGGGTGCAAGACTTTTAAAAGTGAGTGTATAGTGTCCGCGTGGTTTTGTTATAAAATATTTACTTAGGCATCTTAAGAACTGCTATGCTGACTTAAATAAACTTATCTGAAAGAAAAACTACAAAATTCCACAACTCGCTCCACAAACGACACATCAAAAAGAGAAGGAAAATGAGGGTAATGGACCTGCTAATGGACCATATTAAAGTTTTGTTTACTTTAATATTACGTAAAATACGAGAAATCTACGCCAACTATTTATTTTTGCGGAATTAGACCACTTCCCAAAATACCTATCAACAACAACTACCTAAATAACGGTATAGGTAGAGTTCCGAACAAATGTTAAAACCGTCTCACTCTCCGGATTTGTATAATATCGATTTATGTTAAAAGATCTGTAATAAATACGTATATATACTAGGAAAGCTTTCATGCGATAGTGGAGTACATAATGTACTTAAGAAGTACTGCCCTTTATCATTTCAAACCATTTTTAACTTTTATAAAAGTTTTTACTGACCGTTATTCATACTACTTATTGTTATAGATAAATCCAGCAATGTTCAAGAGCTTCATAAAAGGCGTAACATCGGACAAAGATGACAAAGAAAAGAAGAAAAGGGACAAGAAAGACCGGAAGGATAAACAAAAACGGGATCGTGCGACACTGTCAGCGGAAGAACTTTTAAGATTAGACGAAGTAAGTGAACTAGTTTCTGATTTATAATAAGTATTGTCCTAGTTTTTATTATAGTTGATTTTAAGTATTTTAAATAGCATATTTGCGTTTTGTATTGGGCTAGGAAATGCACACTTGAGTCACCGTTTTTCTGAGTGGCAAAATTATTACAATTCAGTGAATATCTTTCGTTTTATCAGTCTATGCCGGCAGTAACGAAAGAAAATGATTCACATTTACCGTTTTAAAGGTTGAAAGGTCAGGCGATATGGAAATGAGATAAAACACAATTAAGCAATTAAAGGTATTTTAGATTAGAATTAGACTAATTGCAGCAAGTGCAATACAAGGTTTTTCGATAACGTTATTCCTCTCGTTATTCCCGTTATGTGACATTGTTTCTAGGTATTCAAGACATGTTCATTGTATGCTGCTTTTGTTGTTTATCTTTAACTTTTCTCTCACTTCCTTAATGGCTGAGAATCGCCCAGGGTAAAGTAAGAATTGAGCAAGAAAAAGCCACGAGCGTGATAGGCTGAAGACATCACGCGTGCTCTGTCTCGTTTGAGAATATTCTTGGCTTAGTTGCTGAAAATTGATATACAACAGTGGCATAGTCCCTTTAACCAAGGTTTTTTTTAAATTAAATAATTATTGGCTGAAAAAAAAATTTGCAAAAATTAAAACTAATGATTCAATGATTGTGTGAATTTATTATTTACTAGATTGCGCCCGCGACTTCGCCTGCGGTATACCAATTTTACTCCATTACAAACTTTGAACCCCAATTTCACCCCCTTAGGGGTTAATTTATTTAAAACACGTGTTTAAACATTTATTTTTTAGAGTACCTCTACGAAGAGTCGAGTTAATAGGACCATCTAATATTTTTTCTCCATACAAACTTTAAATCCTCTTATGACCCCCTTACGGGCTGAATTTCGAAAAATCCCTTCTTAGTGAGTCTCTACATTATAAAGTAAAACTACTGACCAAATTTCATATTTATCAGCGGTTTCGGCTCGGCGATGATGAGTCAGTCAGATTTTTTTGCTTGATTCTAACTTTACTAGAGTCATTTTGTGGTGATGTAGCGTTCTAAAAACATGTATAAAGCCCTCTTATCTAAAGATGCATCGTAAAAATCTTACTCTATCGCTTGGCGTGACGTAAATGATCTGACAAGCGGGAACTTACGTCACTTACCACTTATTTTTAAAACTAAAATTTATTTTTAACAATGGCAACTCAAGAACCAAAAATAAGTGAATTCAGTAGAAGTAAGAATTCACCAGAAGCAATAATGTGCTTAAAATTAATATTTTTGTCACTTTTCATGCCACAATTCGCTGATAGCTTGTTCTGGTTTTCTTCCAAGACCGCCAGATGCCAGATAACGCTGCAAGACTCTCTTAAGCGTGATATTATGACTTAATTGTTAAAATAAGAACGCTTTAAGTGGCTTTGGACATCTGAATGGCCAGAAAGTGACTTAGATAACCCTGTAGGACACTTTGGGCGTGGCGTCATGAATTATTCGCTAAATTAACAGCTGTAAGCCTCTGTAAGAAACTTGAAACGTCTGAATAGCCAGGTAGTGACTTGGGTAAGCCTGTAAGACACTTTAAGCCGCGACGTTATGACTTATTCGTTAAGATAAATCCGCTGCAAGCCTCTGTAAGACGCTTTAAACGTCTGAATTTACTTTACGTTACTGTGGTAACGCTGTAAGACGCTTTAAGCGTGACGTTATTACTTATTCGCTAAAATAAGACCGCTGCAAGCCGCTGTAAGCAACTTTAACCCCTAAATGCCCAAGAAGTGACTCAGGTAACGCTCCAAGCGTGACTTATTGACTTCTCGTCAGAAAACACCGCTGTAAACAGCTTTCAGCAGCTGAATGACCAGAAAATGACTAAGCTAACAACTTAGTAAGGTGCTTTAAGCATGATGTTCTGACCCATTTGCTAAAATTAAAACGCTGCAAGCTACTTTAAGCATGACGTCTTAGCCAACTGCTAAAATAATACTGCTGCAAGCAGTGTTGCCAGAGTAACAAAGCAAAAAGTCGCCATCGATCAGTATGAAAAGTCGCCACTTTGTCGCCACAGCTTTTTTGAGATATTGGGGTTAGAAAACTGCCAATACTAAATAAAAAAAAAGTTTTTGTGGAACAAGCTAAATAAACTTTATTATAGGTACACACATTACACATTCGACTCGACAATCGACCGACCGACAAGTAGGCTTTCGGGGAATCCCCAAAATTTGACGTATAATTCGTGGCGCGTTCAGATATTCTCTTTGAGAAGTCCCTCGGTGCAATAATGATTATTATTGTGACGTTGTTTCTTCCTACATATTATATACAAGGTGTATATTCAATTTTTTCACCTGTAAAAAGTCACCAAAAATAAGCTTTTTATTGAAAATCGCCGCCACACTCTCATAGAGACAAAAAGTCGCCATTTTGGCGACTTGTCGCCCCAAATGGCAACACTGGCTGCAAGCAGCGTTAGACTTCTGAATCGCCGGTTAGATGATTCAGGTAACGCTGTAAGGCGCTTTAAGCGACCTAATCGCTAAAACAAGAGCGCTGCAACCTCGGTGAGCAATTTTAGCCGTCTGATTCGTCAAAAGGTGACGAGGGTAACGCTATAAGACGCTTCAAGCGTTAAGTCATGACTTACTCGCCAAAATTAGACCGCTGCAAGCAGCTTCCAGCAACTAGATGACCAAAAAATTAATAACGCTGTAAGATACTTCATCGGCGGCACTTGGGTTTGGAACTCTTTTCGAACGAGACGCACTCTCACTTTATCAGTTATTTAATGAGTAACCCAATTTTCTGGTCCGCCCACTTGTTTATAATATTCAATTATTGAATCTGCAAGCATATGTGTATCTTTCTAAAAACTTGATTCGGGCAAGAATTTAGGTTAAACCAGGGGCGTAGCTAGCGAACTGTTATTAATTACAAGAAAATGCACGAGAATTAAAATGAACTTACTTTATTTGAAGGTGGCATTATCGGCCTGATAGTGGCATTATTGGCATTAGTGGCATTACGGAGGAATTATTGGCATTATGGTGGAAATATATTATGGCATTAGTGGCATTTTTGCGATTTTAGGCATTAGGTGTACAGAATTTTTGTCAGCGGTTTACCCCTCGATCAAAAGCGTTCATTTGACCTTTTGTATTTTGTGTCGCACGAAAGTAAAAATTAGTAAATGTAGGTAATTTCGGTTTATATGTCTCACAGGGTAACCCTCCGTATGCCGCTGCTACGCCCCTGGATAAAATCAGATAAACATCACGGCATTCCACTAAATAAATTGTTTATTAAAACGTATACTCTAGTTCAAATAATTGGAGAAGTCCAATCACTCCAATAATTGTTATTAAATAAAATTTTGTCCGCTTTATTAATAAAATCAATCAATGTAATATTAAATAACGATCATTAGTGGCAATTTGTACTCTTAATTTATGAACCAATTTTATATTCTATTATATAAGATAATAACATTTTTTTATAACGGCAAAGCGCATAATAATGGTAACTTTAAAATGCTAATTACAATGGAAAGTGCACCTTGCCGAGGTATTTGCTTGTTGTGGGTTTGGTATAAATATTGTAACAGTTTTAATGTAAAGTGTGTGCTGCTATTACGGTTTATATTATGATGTAATTTTTAAGCGGACAACTAAGACGCGATGTAATGCTGGCTGAGGTATTTAAAAATGACCTACTGATGCTAAAGAAGAAACAAATCCTGCATTTTTAAACTTCATAATAAAAAAATGAGGTTATTACAAATGATTTTTGGAATTATTACTGTTGTAGTTCATCGTATATTTAAATAAACTTAAGCGCATCGAAAAAATATGCAATCGAAAATTAAATTCGATTAAAAAATGCTACAAATGTAACGCAAAATATAAACTTTCCCTGTTAGTACTAAAAAATGGCGGTGTTGCCGTATTCTTAATTTAATTTGCCACATTACTCGTTGCGTTAAAGTCACATAATGATAGACAATTTTAGCCAAATTTCCGCTTGTATTTAATACTTTATAACATGACGTGTTTCGCTACACTATAGCTTCATCGGATGATCGGATGTGACTTTGACCCAAGCAAACAAACATCCGCCTACGAACGCCCGTAAGTAAAATTCCAAAGTCTCCCACTCCTCAAAATCATCAAACCCCATCTCCCTATTAACTCACCAAAATTTCATGAACATATTTTAAACCGTTTACGAGATATCGCCTTGGAACACTTTAAAAAGCTCACCCTGTATAATACTTATTTTTTCCTAAGGCCTCGACCAAATGGAAGGTTGTAAAAATTTTAATACGAACCTATAAAAAATCTCATGCAACCAAATTTTGTGAGACATTCTTCATTAATTAGCACTTCGTTTATATCTTTTAACGCGCTTAATTATCGAATTTTAATTGGTTGACAAGTTTTATCTGGTATCTGGCAGCTGGTGACAAATTTTCATTTCATAATGCGCGAAAATAAATTTAACCAGAATGTTTTCATTTAATAAGGTCTTATCATAAAAGTCTGCTTTTTCTAACATTAACATTTGGCAACATCGCTGACTTCAGACGAGATGTGTGCCACGCAAGTGATGATAGTAACACTTATCATCCCCACTCATAACACTATCTTTCGTTACCAAATTCGCTTAAATAATTTTCTTAAATGTTGGCGGGTCGCGATAGAATAATTTATACATATACATAGTTTCATCTGTTCATCGATACGTAATCATTGCCTAATTTTAATTGTAGTAGGCCCTGTTTTCTTTCGAAATTGGAGAATATGCCTCCTAAGCTCCTGCTCCATATTTAAATATCGTAATTATCCGCGGTGTTGTAAATTTGAAAAGGAAATAAAACTAATTGGTATTATGCGAATTCCGGCGAATAATTACCTTTTTCAGTCAAGGTTTTTTTTCGCTATTTTGCCAGTACAGTTACAATCGTGGAATGCTGTATAATAACACATTTATTACAGTCTGCGTTTTAATAGTTTTTACCAAAATTTCATTTGTCGTTTATTGTTCTTCAAGAGCGGTACTTCTTTGCTACTATTTCGTTCTTTTAAATTTTATTGTTGTTCATTTATTTGAGAAAAAATCAATGACAGTGAAAAAGACGAATAATGCAATGAAGAAATCAATTTTTTCACTGTTCCTTTAAAACAGCGCGCTGGTTATAGTTTCATCGTTTTCGGAGCCTCTGGTCACGCCTGCAATTGGCAGATAATGGAACTGGTTGACAAATCACAGTTAATCCATGGTTTATCTGTCAACTACAACAATATTGCCACTGGCAAGTATGCGAAACTCAATTGTAATTGAAGTTTTGCATCACTTTGTTAAATTGAGTAATTTTGTTTAACGCCAGCCAAGGATTTTACATGGTAAAAAGTTGCCGATCACTTTGTAGGCCGAGCAGTAAAGCGATTTGTTGTCACATTAATACTATCAGAAAACCGTCTGTGCCATCATCTAAAAGACGATCCGTAGATGATTGCTGTTATATTTCCAACTCTGAAGTTTTTTCCTTTAATTTGTTATAAACATTTTTAAGCAAAAAAACGCGATTTTTTTAGTTTATCTGTCAACTACAACAATATTGCCACTGGCAAGTATGCGAAACTCAATTGTAATTGAAGTTTTGCATCACTTTGTTAAATTGAGTAATTTTGTTAAACGCCAGCCAAGGATTTTACATGGTAAAAAGTTGCCGATCACTTTGTAGGCCAAGCAGTAAAGCGATTTGTTGTGACATTAATACTATCAGAAAACCGTCTGTGCCATCATCTAAAAGACGATCCGTAGATGATTGCTGTTATATTTCCAACTCTGAAGTTTTTTCCTTTAATTTGTTATAAACATTTTTAAGCAAAAAAACGCGATTTTTTTAGTTTTTTGCTTATAAAATGGAAAGTTATGAAGCAATCTTAATGGTGTCAATGGACGATTTGTAGAGAATAAAAATGCGAACAAAATGAGAGGTCGAACGTCCCGATAGGATAAGTAGCAACGGAGAAAATCCGGAAAAACCGTAAAATTGAGAGTTTTCTTTTTAAATTCATACATCGGCCATTTTCAAACGTAGAGGGCTCAAACTTTGGGAAAAAGTAGTAATTTATAGCTACTTTATGTGTGCAAAACCCCGACGCTGTCCGACGATTAGTTTTGCCACAATCGTCATTTTAATTTTTCAGCACACTATTTTGCAACAGGTCTGGATGCTCTATGGATCGTCCAATTTTAATTATTGAAACGGATTTGAAAAGTACAAGTTTAATTGAACAATATGTATATTTTAATTTTTCCATAAAATGCTACGAAAACGGTTGAAAATGCACGTAAAGATGCGTGAAAATGACCGAGCGCGCGGATATTGGCTCCCCTTCGCTCCGCTGCTCTCCCGCTGCTCGTCATCTTTCGCGCGCTCGGCCATTTTCACGCATCTTTACGTGCATTTTCAACCGTTTTCGTAGCATTTTATGGAAAAACTAAAATATACATATTGTTCAATTTAACTTGTACATACTTTTCAAATCCGTTTCAATAATTAAAATCGGACGATCCGTAGAGCATCCAGACCTGTTGCAAAATAGTGTGCTGAAAAATTAAAATGACGATTGTGGCAAAACTAATCGTCGGACAGCGTCGGAGTTTTGCACACATAAAGTAGCTATAAATTACTTTTTCCCAAAGTTTGAGCCCTCTACGTTTAAAAATGGCCGATGTATGAATTTAAAAAAAAACTCTTAATTTTCCGGTTTTTCCGGATTTTCTCCGTTGCTACTTATCCTATCGGGACGTTCGACCTCTCATTTTGTTCGCATTTTTATTCTCTACAAATCGTCCATTGACACCATTAAGATTGCTTCATTACTTTCCATTTTATAAGCAAGAAACTAAAAAAATCCCGTTTTTTTGCTTAAAAATGTTTATAACAAATTAAAGGAAAAATTTTCAGAGTTGGAAATATAACAGGAATCATCTACAGATCGTCTTTCAGATGATGGCACAGGCGGTTTTCTGATAGGATTAATGTCAAAAACTCGCTAATATTTTGCTCTGTTGCTTGGCCTATTGTTGCAGCGTATCCAGATCGTCCAATACCCAGCAAGACAACAGTGCATCGACTGCACGAAAAATTTATAATTATAATTAGGGGTTGCCTTGTTTTTTCGCATGTAAAGCGAGAAAGATATGCCCCTGCAGTAAATGACTGTTTAAAAATGTCTAGCAGTTGAAGGGAATCCATTTGTTGATCTCACGCAATTTGCTGAAACCTTACAAGGCACTTAAGTATGAAAAGCTGAAATCATATAAATTTCGAAACGTTCAAGAGCTTCTACCGCACGACTATTTTGAACGGATAGAATTTTGTGAATATTGGATGGATATAATGAATAATACCCCAAATATTACAAAACTGATTCTTTTTACCGACGAAAGTTCTTTTTCTACAAATGGAACAATGGAACAGTAAACAAACAGCAGTGCAGAATATGGGCTAGAGAAAGTCCTTACGTAATTCAGGCAACGCATACACAGTTTGGGCAGAAATTCTAGCAAATAGGATCATCAGACCTTATTTTATAGACGGCGCATTAACAGCAGAAAAATATCTGAAACTTTTGGAAAAGGAAGTGGGTCCTGCGTTAGCAAACAGAAATGAAGCGATAATTTTTCGACATGATGAAGCGCCAGCTCATTTTTAAATATGTTTCCTGGTAGCTGGATTGGATGATTCGGTCCTTTTAAATTGCCTGTGCGAAGTCCCGATATCGCACCTTTGGATTTCTTTTATTGGGGATATCTATCATTCAAGGTGTTTAATTATGTGAGAGGGAGACCTGATGTAGACTAGCTGAAAAATAGAATTATTGAGGCTTCACGTACTATTACGGTACGCCAGTTGTGCAATGTCAAAAGACATTTTTATGACTGCTTAGGGTCTTAGCTGTTAACGAAGCACACTTTGAACAATTTGTTTAAATAATTTAGCTGTTTATTGCTTCGAGTACCTGTTATTTGGTTATTTTATAAAATCATTAAATTTATTTTCCTTTACCGAAAATATTTTTTAAAATTTTTTTAATCTCAAACCCAAGCAAACCAAAAATGACTGTTTGAAGTTTTAAGTGAGCGTAACAGTAAAGTTAGTTAAGCATAAAAGCGATGAGATTTCCCGAAATTAAGAAAAAGGATCCGCATTTTTAATTTTTGGTAATGCCATTTACCAGTAAATGTCAATAATACCTTAATACATGGATATATACAGGGATAGACAAAACTTTGTTTTATTGTGAAATAGACCCATTTGTTAAAATAGTTTGCACAGTTTTATCAACACAAACGATATCGTAGCTTGTACGCAATGCCCTGAAGCCGAAGTTTTACCATGTAAAATCATATGGCCCGGGTTAAAAAAAATTTACTATATGTTTGGTTAAATAGTTGGAATTTCTTCACATAATTTTTCCAGTCGAATTTTACATAAAGTTTTTTTCCAGGTACGGCGTTCTATAAAACTGCGTGGCCGTCGTAAAGACAAGGAAAAACTACCCTCCGGTATAACTGCCGATTATACAGCAAGCTTTCTAGCTAGCCTAGAACGAACAGACTCGCCAATATCCACAATTCCGGGGTCGCCCAATCGATCCAACAATTTCGAAAGTGGATACACCCAATCCGATAGTTCGGAAACGAGCCTGAACTCGATCAACCAAAAAAATGTACCTCCGTTACCTCCGAAACCTCCGAAGAGGGGAATTCTTAAAACACCAAAAGTTACCTTAACGCAAGACAACGGCCAGAATAGTCAAAACGGCCAGAATGGCCACGATAGTCCGGATCACGTGAGCTTAGTCAGAAACACGTTACAAAATGAACTGTTTGCATACCAAAATGTACCTGGTCAGAACGGATATAGTGCGAAAAGTATGAACAGTCAGTTGCTGGTGATAACGTCCACTTCGCCTAGCGCGGATAGTTTAACTGATACAACGAATAGTTCCTTTGCCACGCCTCCTTTTTCGTTGAGTCCCGTTGGAGAGTCACAAGGGTTCCATAGGTAAGATTTTTTATGACAAAATTATCAAAACATTCATGACAACATAAATATAATTATAGATAGCTTCTGTATCATTATATACTATTTATTTTGTACTGTTTCTTTCAGGTGGTCCAGGACATCTAATTTCGATGATGTCAACCTACCTCCTCCGGACATTGTTCCGTTGGTTCTTCCTAAGCCTCGCGTTCTTGTAGTACAAAGACAAAAACCGCCTAGAAGCGATTTTGGGTTCTCTTTGCGTAGAGCAATGGTGCTGGAGAGATTAAATAGTAATAGCTTAGAAGGTAAGTGAAACTTTTGTAAATGAATACAGCCAGACGGCTCTAAATTACGATCAACGCGACTCAAAGCCATTGGAGAACTGGCAAATATATAATAGAAATGTAGGTACCTGGGTGTTTCCTTTTAACGTGAGCTCCCAAGTTAGACATCCAATTTACATTCCCCACGCGATGTGCCATTTTAGATTCTCATCCTCAACACTTCTTGTGGATTTACAACTCTCTAACAGAACAGTACTACCATATACACAAATGAAAGTATTATAGAAATAACACAAAACACCAAAGCAAAACTAAACAGTATTTTTGGTACCTCTTTATACTAAAGTTTGGGAACAAATTAAAATAAAAATTCAAATCAAATCTATATTCTGTGGTTATGTACGCGCCATTTTGACACATCGATAAGAAGGCAAAACACAGCCTGGGGCGCATGCCCGCGCCTTTAAATCGATAGGCGGGTCGGATGCTGCGTTGCCGAGTTATTGTCAAAGTCGTAATTACGTAGGTTTTAATGTTTTATATGCACAGTTGCAATTATTATTATTATTAGTAATTACCTAAATATCTTAAAATAGAATTAGCAAAACTTGCGTCAGTATTTTATACCACTACAAAATATCTGACTCGCGATCCAATCCCGTCAAAATTTGCAACTAACCATAGAACTCTAGCAACTAACTAACAGATCTGCCCTTTTACACATCAAAACTGCGAGTAAAATGAGAGATGCGATATTTACGTTTGTGCATCATGAATTCCAATCTGTGACAGGCCCGATCGGCGGGATCAGAATAAAATATCTGGTCGGCGGGGAAGACGGTTGGACATTCCCTTTGTATGTGCCTGGGTACCTACCGCTCTTAAGATGTCAACTGCCCTATTTTCATCCGTTTTAGTTCGCCAAACCTGAGCAAACATGAACAAAAAGGATTTTGCACACATACGTAGTTTTTTACGTAGATTTAAATTTTATAAACAAAAGTACATCATACCATTTAAAATTCCAAATATGTCACCAATTAACTCATCAAAATTTCATGAAAATATTTTAAACCTTTTTCGAAATATCGCCTTGTATTTAAAAAAACTAACCCTGTATAATGCCCCACTCCCGGCATCAATGATTTCCTTTGTTAAATATATTTTTGATGGACATAATTTTTGTATAATTTAGTTTATTATTTACGTAGGTGGTGTAAGCATGAGAGCTGTGATATTTGCTGAACCTGGCGCAATGGTACAGCACCATAACGAAACCGGGCTACTTCCCGGTGATAAACTTCTGGAAGTCAACGGAGTACCTGTAGAAGACAGAACGAGAGAGGAAATTATTGACATGATTAAGGCGTCTGGGGAGAGCGTAACGCTGAAGGTAAGCATATGTGTTTTTGTTGTGGCATTGATGAGGCAAAGACAGTGGCGCAACTAGACAGTGCCTTTTGGGGGGGCTTAAGCCCTGACCCTTAAGATAAAGTTGATTTTAATTTTTTTATTTTGATGGAATTATAACCATTATACTAATGAATATGAATAAAAGTTTATCAGTCATTACCAAGTTATGCATTTTTGCTTATGTACAGACTAGAATGGAAACAATATTAATGGATTTTAATAAAAATAAATTTATTTTAACAATTTCTTGGGAATCCCTAATAGGTCGATATATAAAAAAGGAAATTATCTCGATTCATGTTCATAAATAAATTGCCATGTTGAAATCCCACAAATTATATTTTTTAATGAAATATCGCTAGGATCGTGTAGCAGTAGCAATAAATTATATGAGAGCAGACCCGCAGAAAAACGATACTTTCCCACATTCACTACCGCAATAGACCGTAATCGCGATAAAAATAAAAGTAACCACGGCGGGGTTGAGCGACAGCAATGGTTTAGCCACGGGAGACACAAAACAATCTAAAAATTATTATGTGCAGATTTTCGTAAAACTTTTCTGACAAATAATAATAAAACAGCGCTACCTGGCTTGTTAATTGGCCCTTAGACGATCAGTATACTGTCAGCATTTCCGCTCATCAGTATACTGTCGGTATACTAATGAGGGACGTCGCACGATGAATATTTCTATTAGTATTCCCTAAGTGAGAATGTCCTGTTATGAATTTTAAATTAATTATTATGGAAAATTTGGACTCCTGAAAGTCCGTCAGTAATACTTTACATTTAATTTAGTAAGAGTTAAATACACATACTGTAATTTTAAAACACCAAAAATTTCTTTAAGCAAAATTAAAATTAAATTAAGGTTAAATTAAATTTAAAGTGGTCTGCATAACCTTTAGTAGAATTTCTTTCTTTAAAGATAACAAAAATATTATTTCTTCAAACTGGTTACATATGAATATGGTAGAGAGACTTGTCAACGCCACAGCGAGTACTGACGTCAAAACAAAAGTTTTTTTCTGTGACTGACGTTGTTCAATGATTTTTATATGGCCATGTAGTTATTCCCAGTAGTGCGCACCTCCAAAAAAATTTTTTTGAGTGCCGATATCTACCTTTTTTCTATCGTGAAGCGCCATTTATCAATATTTTTATTTAATCTCACCGGTTTCAATATATGCAGTGTATTTCATAACTCCCTGTATATATATATATATATATATATATATATATATATATATATATATATATATATATATATATATATATATACAGGGTGATTCACGGTCGATGGTAGGTTAGACGTTTATGGAGAACGGAACGCGGGATTTTTTTGAAAATTTGGCAACGTGGGTAATTAGCTATGCTCTGTCCATCTAAAATATTTTCAGCATTGCGACGTTGCCGCTTCTATCAAAAAGTCCTAGCAACTTTATTTTTTTAAATGGAACACCCCATATATTAATAAATTTTTAGAATCGCTCTTTTATTACAATACTTTTTTGTTAATATTACCCTATACCTATCTCTATCGGTTTTCGAGATAAAAATTAGTTTGTGTTAAATATGGTCCAAAACATGGCCCTAATTACACGTAAGTAAATTAGTGCTCTCAATTCATGGAAAGTTGATATTTTGGCGGTAGTTTAGACAGACCCGATGTATTTATTTTTCACCATGAAATCGACTCCATATCATACAGGGCGTGCTAAGATTACTATTATTTCCGTTGTTCATAAAAGGGGTCAAATGTTCGTTTTTTTAAATGAAACCCCCTGTATATTAATCAATAAATTGAAAGACGAAGAAAAACGCTTTAAGATGGTACATCATATTCCTATACCTAAATCATCAAGTTTTCTTAATAAAAGCGCTTTTTTGTGAAAAAAAAAATAAAGACTTTAATTTTAAGTAACCATGGATATCAAACATCAAAATATCAAACTTACGACATTTTGACGACTGTGTTTAAAAAAATCTCCCAAAATGAACGCAGATAATCATTATTCAAACGAAGTTCTTATGAAATTATTTATTTTACACGGACAATGTGATCAAATCATTGCCAGAACTTGCAGAAAATTTAACCAAATGTATCCTGAATTGACACAAATGAACGAAAGGAAGTTTGTAAGATTACAAAATAATTTCATTAACATGTGAAAATAAATTAAATAACAAAATTAGGAAGGTTCAAAAAACAAAACTGTAAACAAAATAAGAAATTTTTACAATAAATGCTGGAAATGTTGTCCATTACATTCTAAACATTTTAGTATGTGCTTTTGTACGCGACTCGTAGTTGCTTTTTCAATTTCATGGGGATCCAGATCTTCAATACACCGAACTATTCGCCGTCGCAGTTCTTCTTTGGTAGGCACTGGAGTACTGTACACTCTTTCTTTTAAAACACCCCATAAATAAAAGTCAAGCGGCGTGAGATCGGGGGATCTCGGTGGCCAATCCCACGGCCCTAAGCGCCTAAACCAACGATCGTCAAATATTTCATAAAGTACCCTGGAAACTTCCTGGGTGCAATGAGCTGGCGCTCCGTCCAGTTGAAACCACGAATTCCTATAATCCTCTAAAGATAAATTTTCGACGAAATCGGTAACAGTCGTCCTTAGTATTTCGAGATATCTCTCAGCATTTAAAGTGGCATCATAAATAAAAAAGCTAATTTTGTGCTTTTTTAAAATACAAAAAACATTTAGGTCAAATTTTTCTTGAAATCCCATTTCTTTTGTCACGTGAGGATTATGATCAGCCCAAAAATGCTTATTTCTTCTATTAAAAATCCCATCCCTTGTAAATTTTGCTTCGTCGCTCCAAATGATTTTTGACAAAAACTCCGGATCCTCTTGTATACGTATTAAAAGGGTTTCGCAAAAATGCACTCTACGTTCAAAGTCTTCTGCTTTGAGGGCTTGCACTTTAGTAAATTTAAACGGATGCATTTCGTGATTTCCCAAAATTCGTTGTATTGAAGCATATGATACACCCAAATCTTTTTCTGCACTACGAATGGAAGCCTCTGGATATGCATAAAAATATGCCAAAACGTTGACAATATTATCTTCATTTGAAGTAACAGGTTTTGGTAATGTTAGAGGCGCTTTTAAATTTGAGCCATAGTTAATGAAATTATTTTGTAATCTTACAAACTTCCTTTCGTTCATTTGTGTCAATTCAGGATACATTTGGTTAAATTTTCTGCAAGTTCTGGCAATGATTTGATCACATTGTCCGTGTAAAATAAATAATTTCATAAGAACTTCGTTTGAATAATGATTATCTGCGTTCATTTTGGGAGATTTTTTTAAACACAGTCGTCAAAATGTCGTAAGTTTGATATTTTGATGTTTGATATCCATGGTTACTTAAAATTAAAGTCTTTATTTTTTTTTTCACAAAAAAGCGCTTTTATTAAGAAAACTTGATGATTTAGGTATAGGAATATGATGTACCATCTTAAAGCGTTTTTCTTCGTCTTTCAATTTATTGATTAATATACAGGGGGTTTCATTTAAAAAAACGAACATTTGACCCCTTTTATGAACAACGGAAATAATAGTAATCTTAGCACGCCCTGTATGATATGGAGTCGATTTCATGGTGAAAAATAAATACATCGGGTCTGTCTAAACTACCGCCAAAATATCAACTTTCCATGAATTGAGAGCACTAATTTACTTACGTGTAATTAGGGCCATGTTTTGGACCATATTTAACACAAACTAATTTTTATCTCGAAAACCGATAGAGATAGGTATAGGGTAATATTAACAAAAAAGTATTGTAATAAAAGAGCGATTCTAAAAATTTATTAATATATGGGGTGTTCCATTTAAAAAAATAAAGTTGCTAGGACTTTTTGATAGAAGCGGCAACGTCGCAATGCTGAAAATATTTTAGATGGACAGAGCATAGCTAATTACCCACGTTGCCAAATTTTCAAAAAAATCCCGCGTTCCGTTCTCCATAAACGTCTAACCTACCATCGACCGTGAATCACCCTGTATATATATATATTATATGTTCTCCGTCACTGGTCGAGTAGTTGCGTCTCTGCATTTTATTGATCCGAACTATGAATGCAATAAAAGGATTAGCTAGACCAAAACATGTTTCACTTACACAGACCGCCAGATAGAGCCGTTTTATACAATCGCCGTGCAATTTAGATAGGGATGAATTATTGGATTTCTCTGTCCATGGGAGTTTAATAAGTTTTATCGTGATCTTGACTTCTTAATATATTGCTGTTGCATGTCTTGTTTGTCAAGAACATGTATATTCTTGAGACCTTATCGTTGTTTAATAATATAATTGATATATTCTTTCCATTTTATCGAATCATGAAAAATCATTAAAAATCCATGTGTTCCAGTTCCAAAGCGGTCACCCAGCTAAGGTCTAAGTACTGGCCGTACGAATTTTAATTTGTTACGTTTTTATTTGCAACAAAAATCTGCAATAAAATTGCATTTAGAAAAGGAGAAAAACAGAAAAGATGCAATGCAAGATTCGAGTTGACACTAAAAGTAAATCGACAAAAAAGCAACGACACACGGTATTCCCAGGTGGTCACCCATCCAAGTACTAACCGTGCCCGACGTCGTTTAACTTCAGTGATCGGACGGGGTCAGATAAACAAAAATAAATAGTCCGGGAGTTAGCGACAGAAATTTTGGGCCACTTCCTGTTGAGCACTTCATGATGTCCGTCAGTTATAAAAAAAATCAACTCTAATAATATAGGCGAAACACATTATTTTGATGCGCCCCGCCCAGCTTTGTCCCGTTTTTCGCATGGTCGAAACGCTGAGTTTTATCATAAATTGAACTCTAGAAGTTCTGGCTAATCATTAATAGTAATGATATAATATCGTTAGCCAGTAATGCATTAAAAATCTAAAGGACGTCGGCAACGTTAAGATAGTGTTACTTAAAAGAGATATTTGGCCAACAGTACATTAATGCATTCACTGCCGGCGCCCGGTGTGCATTTGCCTGGGTCACTGCATGTCGCATGAGACTTTGTCTTGTGTTTTATGGGCATGTTTTGAAAGATCCGACTTTAAATACATAAAGGCATCTGTTTCTCTCTACATAATCTTAGGGCGCGAACACTATCGAGCTACCATAACGCCGCGCCGCCGCTGGTAATAATAGTTTTAACCCAGAAGACGGCGGGCAGCCGCGGCATAATTCACCGTATTTCCCTGTTTCCGGCCGCTAAACAATTTTGTTTCGGTTTAGAGCTCAATTTAACTGTTTTATTGCTAAATAAGTTAATTTATGCCTGTTAGGTTGTTAAAAATGCCTGGAGGTTGTCTTATTTATGGTCTGAAAAATAGACGTGAAGGTAACGTGAAGATTCGTTTGTTAATTGGTACATTTGCAGCCATTAGAATAAAGTAAACAGTAATGGTAGTTGCTGGCGTCAACAGACCAAATAACATTAAACTGAAATATAATTTAGGCGATCTAAAGACAATTTGAAGTAATAAAAAGGCCTTTTTGAGACTACCGTATTTTCTTCGTGCGAAGGAATCCATCAGTTTATCTTTTCTAAGATGCAGTAATGTTCTCTCTGTTGCAGAAGAGAGTTCAACAGTATTAAAAAATGATGTTATAACCATCTTGTACATATTTGTAAAAATGGCCGCTTTGTTCATCCTTGTAAAAGTTTTCCGTACTAGGATTTGATTAGGTTTTATGGTAGAGTAGGGTTATTTTACGCTCTTAAATATATAAAACTTTAAGGACTGTAAAAAATAGTAAGATGTTGATTTAGAGGCACCAGTAAAATTATTTTATTATCTTAACACCTGTTTTATTCACCAAACTTCAAATAATTTTTCTATTTAAAATATTTTATCATTGCTGACTCCTTCATAACTCAAAATAAAATTAAGAAGTACACTTCAATTCCTGCATTTTACAATCCATCCGTTTTTGTCAATTTAATCTCTAAAAATCACAGTTCTTATTTTTTCCTCATTCCCCATATAACTGCAAATAAAGAACTTCTCTGTGAAAAGAGCAATTTGTGTGAAATACGTCAAAATACCGTGTGATATAGATACCCAGTATATTTTAAGGCATTGCGCACTACCTAAGCAAAGTTTACAGAATATATAATCTTTAGACTGTGACCTAAGTCAGCCCACTAATCACATTGTTAACTAAATCATATCATTATGTAATTTAACATTACAACATATTATTTCCTAGGTATGCCTATGCCAATATCATAAAATTTTCCTTCAACCCTGTCTCAAGGTCCCTCGGCGTTAGAGGCATAGAACAAAGGTGCCGGTGGAGAGTTATCCTTCTGGTTTATTATTTATTCTTGTGATTTAGCTTACTTTTTTACCACGGCAAGGTCATTTTCCCCCACGTAAGCCGTATTAAGTGTTTTATTATGTCAGTATTTGACAGGCCCATCTCTTTGTATTAACGTCAGTTTTGAGAACCACAGAACAGTTGACGTGCAGCTAGTGGGTGATTTGTCTTTTTCTACAGTAGATATTTTCACGGCTGCTGCTTATAAGGACGAGCCTTCGTTTTTCTTCCATTGGCTAGAAGAACAACAAGCGCATCACAATCATATAGATACTAGAATATTTTTTAATCCCGAACTAGGCCGGGAATAAAATATTCTAGTACTCTTATATGTCAAATTGTTTAGCAACGGTTAACAATACTGGAATAATGACTTTTGTGGCGCCAAAACACGCCACAAAGATGTCAGTTTGTGGACGATCGCAGAAAAAACGTATTTTTATATAACAAAATTTTGTTTTCATACATCTCTCAGAAAATCGAACTAACTGCAAATATAATGTTTATATACAAGGGCTTCTTTCAAAATCAGTTGAAGTAGTTTGGGAGATCCGACAAAAATTTCACTTTGTTGACCAGTGATCAGCTGATATGCGACATTCGTTTTTTTTTGCACCTCAGAAAACGATAAAAAATTATAAGCTGGATTAGGTTAGTTGGATTATAGTTTTCATAGACACCTTGGCCAGTATTTGTCTTTTTATTTTAATAATAGAGACCGAAATATTTATTTAAGCCTATATTTACAGGAAAAAGAACAGTACGGCATATATTAATGTAAATTAGGGTGTTTCACAAGACGTGCTATCTGTAACACTGAGCACGCCTTTAACTTTTCGACTCACGCATCACTTATGTACCTCCGCTTCTACCAAATATTTCTTGTTAACAGCAGTCAGTTATGTCGTTAATTACCTGAATACAACCATTGTCTGGTAATGGACCTGATATGGGCGCATTGTATTCATTTTTTAGAGGTCGCTGGGAAGCTTTTTAAATGATATTTTACCTATAAAGATATCTTCACAAATATGTACAGGGATATCCACATAAAAGTGAACAGGCCTTATAACTTTTTTATTTTTAAAGATGGGAAACAATGTTAAATATGAAAGTTTTGGGGAATTTTATGGATCATTCATATATCTTATCAGCAAAACAATTGAGCCTCAAATAAAAAAATATAGAATAAATCATCGATTTTCTCGCTTATTTTAAATGGGATGGTATGATTTTTATCATATTTTTGAATTCGAGAAGTTCTAGACATATTTTGTATAACATACTCTACGCGATTTTTCAATCGTTTTTGGAATATTTCAAATTAAAAATTATTTCGCATAAATACACTTTAAGCTTGCAAACGAAATACCTGCTACCTTTTTAAATTTTCTTCGTAGGTAAGTCAAAGTTCATGTCAAGGTTGACAATAATACTTTAGTCACCGTGAATTTATAATTTAATTTTTATGCAAAATGAATTATTCAATTAAACAATAAATGTTGATTTTTATTAGTTATTAATATTTGAAAGCAATTCTGTACTTATAAATCTGTCATAAAAATTTCCAGACAGTCTAACTCTATTTTTAAAAGACAGGAAGTAATACATTTCTTAACTTATATAAATTTATCTAAATCGCGGGTAAAACTTTTGTCCCAAATAACACCTAACCTAGAATACTGTTCCCACATCTGGGGAGCAGCATCACCTTAGCATCCTTGATGCCATCTAAAAAATACCCATTCGACTAGGAATTGCAAGCCCTCAAAGTGGGATCCCGCAATCCCGCGGGATCCCGCATCATTTGACGGCCTGGGGGATCCCGCACCAGCTATGCGGATCCGCATAGCCATGAAAAAGCCGTAAACTCTTAAAAAATAACGCGGAAACGTGTATCTGCCAAATATCCGTGGTATTATAATATGAAAATTAGTGAGACTGCTTAGGTATTATAAGTATCTTACTTACCTTACAATCAAACTAATGTGATTTACTATAAAAACTAGTAAGACTTATTATCACAGGTAGAAAAGTAATTAACATTTAAAGTTCATTTGCCCAAACTTACTTGTTAATTTAATTGATAAGAAATTTGACTAATTTATAGTCATTGTAGTATAGTTAAGAGAGGCTAGACTTTAAATTACATAATTTTGTTGACTGAAATACTGTTAATTGTTGATTTTTATAATAGAAAATTAAAATTGGCTCAATAATTAATTAGATAAACGTTAATTTATCGAATTTTTATTAAATTAAAAAACCTATGCAGGATCCCGCGGGCTTAGAACCAATCCCACAAATGCTCTGCGGGATTTAAAACATTGCGGGATTGCAATCACTAGCAGTGGCCCAGTCCTCACAAGAAAACGCCCTTCTCATAAAAAAAATTCTTAAATATTATGTCGATATCTAATTTTTAAATTATTAAAAGAGGGTGCAGCAACACCTTTAAAAAACAAATACCTATATTTTCTTGCATCGGCAATTTTTAGCTTAATTGAAGTTAATAAAATAAATATATATTAACTGTTCAAGGATATTTCAAATAAAATTGCTTGCCTAAAAACGCCGCTCCTTAGGTTTCGACATACTAATTTATCGGATTGCAATCAAAGATCAAAAGATATGAGTACAGAGCCGTAATAAAATTTAAAAATATAATAAACAAAATCAAGGTTTCTTGGTAAGTACTTCTAGCCTTAGAGCTAGCGACGTCAAAACCTGCATCAGTGGCGTAACGCCAAATCGTCCCCCCCCCCGCACAATCAACTCTGGATCCCAAAGTGTAGCTATGAATGGGTTCGCCCCGCTCTGCAGGATTTGCGGGGGTGTACTTTGACCTAAAAGCTAAAGTCAAAGTTTTTATCACACACAGAGTAGGTTCCGTGGATATTAACTATTATCAAACCAGAAATCGTGTTCCGACAGTAAAAGAAACCTTTCTTAAACCAGTACTGTTACTACACCATGATATTGTTGTGAAATTACAATTTTGTTAAATTTGAACTGACTCACTGTCCACTATTTATGCTGCGATGATGCACACATACAAATTAACGAACAGGCACACATGTGCTTTAAACAAACTCGTATACCAAGCTGATTATCCTACAAACTTCATAGAGTTAAGCAATCTTGTGCGATGTATAAAACAGCCAAATAAATTCTCTAATTAACCATCTCGTCATGATAGGGGCAGTTTAATTAAAGTTAATTTTGACTTTGAATTACTGAGAGTATTTATAGTTCTCTCTTCTTTTTCATTCACTAGGTTTATTCCTTAGATTATGTACCGTGGAACAGATACAGTTATGTACATCTGTTGTGGCGCCAACAATACCTCACAGCTCCTGCACAAGAATAAATAAATAACCAGAAGGATAACATTCCAGAGGCACTTTTGTTCTAAGCTGTTATGCTATTGCCATAGGCGTATACCTAGAAAATAATATGTTGTAATGTTAACTTAGTAAAAAAATATCTCTTAGTTAACAATGTGATTAGTGTTAGGTAGTGCGCAATGCCTTAAAATATACAGGGTATCTATATCCCACGGTATTGTGACTTATTTCACACAAACTGCTTTTTTCACAGAGAAGTTGTTTATTTGCAGTTATATGGGGAATAAGGAAAAAATAAGAACTGTGATTTTTAGAGATTAAATTGACAAAACCCGGATGGAATAAAAAATGCAGGAAATAAAGTGTACCTACTTAATTTTATATGGAGTTACGCAGGAGTCAGGTTGGGTATGATAAAATATTTTAAATTGAAAAATTATTTGAAGTTAGGTGAATAAAACAGGCGTTTTAAGATAAAATAATTTAATTGGTCTCCAAATCAACATCTTACTATTTTTACAGTCCTAAAGTTTCTATTTATAAATTTAAGAGCGTAAAATAATCTTACTCTACCATACAACCTAATCAAATACTGAACGAAGCATATTTACAAAATGGGTAATAACATTCATCATTTTTTAAAACAATGTGTTCAAAATTCCTTTGAAATATTATTTCTAATTATATATAATTTACAAAATCTAAATTAACATTTCTGCAAAATAACGAGGTTTCGTCCAAGTTTTGGTGAGCTTTCGAATACTCTTTACATATGGCGCATTTATGAATATTTAAACATTTTTTAATAAGACAGCCCGCAAAGTACCTTAAAAAAATTGTTTCTAATGAGATATTCTTTGAAAAATCAGCCTGAAATTTAGGTGTGACATCTTGTGGCGATAAAATTGGTGCCGAAACAGGAATATCATAATCTTTTAGTAGATCTGGTAATTTAAATAGAACGTTATCCGCAGCAGTTTCACAATTTTCTTTACACAAAATAAATTTTTAAATGAATTGTATTGGGGTATGATTTTTTGAGCTTGCATTTTGTTGCCCAACGGACCCAAAAAAATTCTCCAAGCAGTCTTGATTAATGCGGCTGGTGAACAAAAAGGAAACCTTTAAATTTTATGTTAAAATTAAATGTTGTTCCTAATGGATGGCACAAATAATAATAGCAAAATCTTTGTAAAATGTAAATTTGATAACAGTCTGGGCAAAATTTCTAATACAAATAGGTAGGTAGTTTTTATTGTATTGTCCAGACAAGAAGCAATTAAGTAGGTTATCAATGGTTGGAATATTTAGGCCGTATTTTTAGGATAATGTAATTTAAATATTGTTTGTCATTCCGGGGTTTTATGATAATGTCATAAAGTAAATAATAAACGATTCTTTTTGAATTTTAAAATAATTAGATGTTTGAAACTAGACAATGATATAAAATACATAAAAATATTGTAATCAAATATTGGATACATAAATTATCATAGGTGTATTTATTGCTGGAAAAAGCACTGAAAAAAACATGGATTTATTAAGAATGGATACGGGATGATTTAACATTCTTTGAAGCCAAAACAAACCATTCTAAACGACACTGTAAACACAATTTGTAAACATTGGCCACATCGTATTTTACCTTGTATTTTTGTACACAAAATACGTTAGAAGCACCACAAGATTTACTAAAAGTAATAAAAGCCCTAAGATATTTTATTTTTCTGCTAAATAATAATAAATTTAAGTTAAAAAGGTTTTATTATTTGTAGGTTATGTTATTTCTAAAGGTGTTTATTTAAAGTCGCTCCGAGTCATTTATAAATCCATAAATCGCACTTTTTCTTTCCTAGTTCATTAGACAAAGACGTACGTGTAACCGAGTGTTCAGACTGAGGTTCAGCCGTTTTCCTAAGCAACCAGCACAGGCATCAACACTTCTGAGCTCCAACACTCCAATGCTGTTTTATCTCTTTCTACTACCATTCTTGATTCAATTACGTAGTTCGTAAACTAATCTCCTGGGGGAAATGTTTTCATAACAAATAACAAATATAAGGCTTCACGTTCGATACGCTCACAGTATACGGACATCGAATCCTTTCTTAATAAATCCATGGAAAAAACCAACTTAATCCGCACTGACCGTTTCAGGGTACGTTTCAGGGTATCGATGGTTTGGAGGCCAACGGTCGTCGCGCTTGACAACAAGAAAAGTTACCCTTCTGGTTTTTTATTTATTCTTGTGGCCCCTACAAGGCGTGGGATGTATTCATAGTTGCTTGCCAGATATTAACTTGGAAAAAGGGGTATTTTGAAAAAGATGAGGTGTCATGGTTAATGATATACCTACATATATATGGCCATAGTTTTATTTTCCATATTAAAGACTTATATAGTACATAAATGTTTGCTAATCAAACTTATCCTTATGTTACCATAGCAATTAAAATAAAAATGATCTCGACAATTCGTTTTGGTTTATTCAGACATCTTCACTGTGTGGGATTAAGACTACCCAATAAGTAAATCTGGAAAAGGGGTATTTTGGGTATGTAGGTCTCTGAAAAAGCGGTACAATTAAAATCTGGCTACAAATTGGGGTAATGTACCCCCTAAAGGGGTACTAACTATATTACTAATAAATTTCTATGTTCTTTGAAGTTTAAATTATTTCTAAATTCACACAAGCAACTCTACAATTAAACTGATGAAGTGTGGGTGTACAAAGAACAGTACAAAAGCAGATAGCTTTATGACGGCGATTAAAAGTAAGCTTTATGATATTTCAAGTGTCACCGTACAAATTCTCTCAAAAACGACTTCTAAAGGCGAAACACTGCAAATTTATGTTCGGATTAATTATGAGTATGGATACGTGGAACCAGACCAGTATGAAAAGCTCGTACATTTTACAAAAGAAGAGTTTGTAATGATGATAAAATGTGAACAAAAGTTATAAAAAACCTATAAAATGTGTCTGTCACCAGATGGTACAATGCTTCTTCGTACTTGAACTTGACACTGTATGAAATAACTTTTTTTGGGCCGATTTTCTGTTTTGAATAACAACATTGTCTTGAAACCAGGCCTTATGGACAGGGTATTTGCTTTTATTTTAAACATTTTTTCGATAAAACCAATAAGATTATGTGAAAATTTGCTACCAGACTTTATCAAAAGTTTGAGCTACGTCCAGGAAGATAGTTGAGCAGATTAGCTTTTCTTCTAGCGCCTTTTCTATTATGTCTGATATTCGATGAACTTGGTCTATCGTGGAGTGTTTACATCTAAAGCCAAATTGATGATTTGGGATTAGATTACTGTTTTCTATTGTAATCTTAAGTCGTTTTAAGAAAAGCTTTTGGAATATGTAATTGGTAGTAAAACAGGAAAAAAAACTGTCAAAACGTAAGTAATCAGCTATAAAAGTCGTAATCCTTTTTAGTGAATCATTGGGCTTAGGTTTTATATCAAGTGCTTGAAAACGGTATTGTATGACGGGCGTTTGATAAATTCTAGTCGTTAAGCCACACCTTGTCTTATGATGTAATGGGTAACATTTTATTCTCACAAACTTAACTTTTCGTATAAATAAATTATTACTATTGCTGTTATTCACTCCCGCGGAATTAACTACCTACCTGTTAAAATGGATACGCAATCAGTCTTAGTAGACTTAGTGCATGCCACAGGATTAAAGAATACCGAGTATAAAAAATGGTGATCTATTAGTCTGAAATGAGAAAAAATGTATGTGGAAATGTCAAGGTCGGGAATATCATTTGCAAGAACATGTTAAAAAATTCAGATAATCAGAAATAAAAGTGAAAGAATAGTAGCGATGTAGAAGACGAAAATTGTTATTTATTATTCAACCTACGCCTCCTAGATCGAGAGCTGCGGTTTTTGGGTCTCTAGATCATGAAAGACATGGATTCCGGTTTTCGTAGTTCTCTCGGTCTGTCTTTTAACGCGAAAAGTTAAAAACTATCAGACCAAAAAGCGAGTTTTGCATGTAGGCATTCTTATTAAGCATTACCCTAGACGAACACTGCTGTGCAACGAAAAGCGGGTCGATCTCCCTTGAGACATGTGGAGTGGGTTTACTGTTTTATGATATGATATGATATGATAATATATGTATCCAATATTTGATTTGGATTGAATTCAAAGAGACTCTTTTATTATATACTTTATTACATCATCATAATACCCCGAAGTAACAAACAATATTTAAATTACATTATCCTACAATACGGCCTAAATATTCCAACCATTGATAACCTACTTAATTTCTTCTTGTCTTGACAATACAATAAAAACTACCTATTTACCAGTATATTAGTCTGAATGTTTAAATATTCATAAATGCGCCATATGTAAAAAGTATTCGAAAACTCACCAAATCTTGGACAAAACCTCGTTATTTTGATATTGCAGAGCGTATAAAAATGTTAATTTTAAATATATTTGGTAACTTAAACATACCCCATATTTTGTAAATTATATATCTTTATTAGAAATAATATTTTAAAGGAATTTTGAACGCATTGTTTTAAAAAATGATGGTATTACCCATTTTGTAAATATCTGTAAAGATAGTCGCTTTGTTCATCCTTGCCAAAGATTTCCGCACCGGTATTTGATTAGGTTGTATGGTAGAGTAAGGTTATTTTACGCTCTCTAAATTTATAAATAGAATTCTGTAAAAAATAGTAAGATGTTGATTTGGAGCCACCAATAAAATTATTTTATTATCCTAACACCTGTTTTATTCACCTAACTTCAAATATTTTTTATATTTAAACTATTTTATCATTGCTGACTCTTGCATAACTCAAAATAAAATTAAAAGGTATCCTTTATTTTCTGCATTATTCAATCCATCCGCTTTTGTCAATTTAATCTCTAAAAATTACAGTTCTTATTTTTTTCTCGTTCCCCATATAACTGCAAGTAAACAATTTCCCTGTGAAAAGAGCCATTTGTGTGAAATACCCAGTATATTTTACGTAAGAGTAATCACATTGTTAACTAAATCATTTTTTTTTACTAATTTAACATTACAACATATTATTTCCTAGGTACGCCTATGGCAATATCATAAAATGTTCCTTCAACCCTGCCTCAAGGTCCCTCGGCGTTATAGACAAACGGCCCGCACGAGAGTTATCCTTCTGGTTATTATTTATTCTTGTGATTTTGCTTTTCATTTATTTTTATTGAATATTTCGATGTCACAGACTATAAACCATATTATAGTGGCATATAAAAATTAATTTGCAAAACAGATGCTGTGTTGTACTCAATACCGAACAACAAAAAATGATAGGATCGGTGTCATGGTCTGAAAACGCGGATATTTAACGCTAGTGGCATTATTTCACCAAAAAAAAAAACAATATGTTTGGTTTTTCGCTCTAATTGCTTGGGAATCTGAATAAATAGTAATTTGTTAATACGTTTGACACTTGTATATAAAAATTAAGTAGTTGATGAGAGAAATGCGTGCGGACGTTAAGCGGTTTAGAGAAACAAATCTGCCTGTGGAAGAATATCATCATTGTTTTGATAAATGGTTTAGAAAATTTGTTTTGTACAATGTCTAACTAGTTTTTTTGGCTGCTACCATTAGTTTACTAGTTTATCTTTGTTACTTTTTCATTAATGGCTTGGGGCAGTCCCAGTGTTGTTTTGAAATTGATTTTTTTTAGAGATACTTGGCAACAATTTTGTTGTTGAGTTATCTATTTGTGTATCTAGTTGCAGTAGAAGTTAAATATAAAACCGGTTGAGAAATAGACGCTTGCGGGATTGTTTAAGAGGAAGAGATACCAGCCTACCTCATCTGTTAGTGAGAGGTTAGGGATATGGGTATTTAGAAATTTATTACTAGCTGAGATCTGTGGCTTTGCCCTCCGATTACTTGTGATGTGATATACCTTGTTTATGTCTTACCATAATCAAAATTTGCCTGTGCTTAACCATTGACCTTAAACAAAAGGGGACGGCACCATTCATATCTAGGCTTTTATATATTTATTTTTTTAACATTGTGCGTGTGTAGGACAAAGACCAACCGCGATGATTCCGTCTCCACCGTAATAGCTTTTCTGTATTTTGTATTCCACCAAGGAAACCTCTGAAAAGACAGTTCCGGATGAAAAGAATCCATTTCGTACTGACGCATCATTCCACAAAGTTTATGGATAAACTTCTGTCAGGAAAACAAAAATCACATAAAATATCACTAAACACGTATATTCCAACCTGTCAAAAGATTACACACAATACTACGCCTTGACAACGGTTTAAGCCATGAATGAACGGGGCAATGGCATGTGCTAGGGAGATTAACCGATGCACTGTGGTCCAAACTGAATTTTTACGGCGACAAAAGAGTTCTCTAAGTCTAGGAATGGTAATACTATGATTTTTGCATTGTATTATTTATATTATGAACTAACCTAAACTAAATAAACGTAAACATTACTGATCTACTAATATGTACAGCGTGTCCAAAAAAGTATGCAACATTTTTTATTTAGTAATATTTAAAAGTAATTTTTGTCCAAGGTTGATGCATTGGATTAAACTTTTTTGATACAAATAGAGTCTTAGAAAAGGTATACAGGGTGTTGAAAAAATATAAAACTTTACTTCACAAAATCAGAAATATCTGAAAATTATATTTTAAGAAAGTGCCCGCCTTAAGAGTAACCGTTCTTTCTAAATCTATTGGACTCGCTATGAAGTTCGTCGATCGAAAATGACATTGACGACGAATCTTTTATCCGGCATGCAAAGATGGATGCTTAAGTCTTCGCTTTTTATTACTTCACCCTCTCATTTTAATTTCAGCAAACAGCATCTGCAAATATCATGTTTGACATCAGAAAAAGTGTCCACGTTATCCATGTTTACCTTCATGTCTAGCAGGAAAAAAGTCCCGGTTATTGCAATATCGTGTCAGTACCGTATATTTCCTGTCATTTCTAAGATTAATGTTTGCTTAAAGTATGTATTGAAGTATGAATTATGTGGATATTTCTGTAGAATTCAGAGGCGTGCCATATTGAACTTGAATCGAATTTTTTGTTGCAGTTTTGGGTTGTAGCAAAATAAAAAAAATATTAAGTTTTGGGTTAAAAGAAACGGAATTATTTTCGATTGGGTACCGGAGACTGGAGCAGTGGCGCACCGAGACGGAATTATAGCGGGTGGTCTTTGTCCTACACAGACGCAATGTATGTTAAAGCAAAAGGCTAGCTAGGATTAGGAATGAAGGGTTTCGTCTATCCTTGCTAATAAGTCCATGACTGGTGCTAATATGTGACGTATGTATATTTTTACAATATTATGTCCAGTGGCACAAATCCGCACTGTCTGTCGTCGATAAGCTTTTACTTTCTAATAGTTTGAAGCATTTATTCGAACAGTTTTGAAATTTTACCTTAACCATTGCAAAGAAGTGGTTATATTTTTCAACGTCTGTGTTGATCACTTGATCACTGATGATGATCATGAATAATATAATATGTGTTTAGTTTTTACTGTCAATAGGCGTGTAAATATTAGGTTACATACTTTTATCACTACGTAAACAAAAGTCGATAAAAATAATACGAAAGGTCAAGTATATCGGGTAGACGCATTCTATTGTCTTGAAACATTGAAATGTGAATGTTTGCTATTGTCGATATCATATTTAAGAATTTGCTAGACCGCAAATTGATATGAGCATCCGCAATTTTGTATAGTCTAAGGCTATCGACCAACAATAGTCATATTCGACACGCGCCAAGAAATTTAAATATAGCTAATTAAAAATATGTTTTTATGTTTATCCTAATTTAAACTACTCCGGCTTTGGCGCCTTTTAACAATCTTGAAATATTTATATTTACATTTATTAAGGTAGGTACTTACTTACCATTTTGTCAAAAGGCAACGAAAGAGTTGAAACGAGCTTTATTTATACTGAATTGGAACTCAATGACTACAATTATAGTTGATCGGGTTATAAGTAACTTGGAAGTCTCTAATCGCTCTACAATGTAAATAATGGTATCTCGTCCTTGCTTCTAAATCAGTGTCTACCACCAAGATGTGCCGGATCCAACTATCTAATCTGTTTTTTTATCGGAAAGTAAGTTTTCAAAAGTACATTTTTCCGAAAATGATTTTTTTTACTGTAATACCTACTGTAGTTTAAATTTTTTTAAAAATGCAGGTCAGTTCAAAAAGGGGTTTTAAAACTTGCCACCACTTTCAAACTTACAACTTACTTACATATTGCATATAATACATAAGATATATTTAATTTGTACGAAGGCGGACATATACACAACATAATACATATACATTTTTGTCGCCTGAGGCGGTTTCCAAATCAAATGACTCATTCGGTCATTCAGTAGCAATAGAATCAACCTGTACTATCCAAAATTAGGAGAATAAATTAATTATGGTCACAAACACGCAAACAAACCATAATTTACTTAATCGGAACAAGTCGGGAAGTCTAGGCGGTCGTCTGCCAATGATTATTGCTTTTGGTAGGGTCAAGAATCCAATAAAGGAAGTCTAGGCGGTGTTGCCGATCAACTATTCAGTCTGGGCCATGTTTTTTCCCGAAAATTTGTCATATTCACTGCTAGGTTTATTGATAACTGGCAGTGGCAATTTAAAAACATCAAAACAATATATTTTTTTAATAGACTACATACGACCACAGAATTCCTAAACTATACAGAAGCGAAATAGTGTGTCGGTTCCTTTGATCTCGAGGGGTCCGTTTTCAGTGACCTTGTAATCATGTGCAGTGACAGTATTGTCAGTCATTACACTGTAAGAAAATCGTCAAAAATGAAAAGTTGTATTTCTGCCGTTAATACACTGACAAAACATACATTTACATGCTGCAGAATGTGCAATCATATATTGTAAATACATAGTAGCGATATCAAAAGTACGTCAGGTGATACGAAAAGTGCCGAAAATGCGAAATTGTGCCTAACTTTTGGAAAATACAAAATTTAAAACGTATTAATCAAAAAGCAATCAAATATCTCTTATCGGTATCTTCTATAATAAAATTGAATTATGTAGGTACTTTTAACAATTTTTGTGTTTCTACTGGAACAAACTGTTGATTTATAATTTCTGTCATTCTGTCTGTAGGCATCCCAGTCTCATAAAAATATTAAAAGCATTTTAACAATAGAAAAAAAGTTTATTGGCCCATGAGGGGATCGAACCCGCGACCTTCGCGTTATTAGCACGACGCTCTAACCAACTGAGCTAATGGGCCAGTTGCATTGTTGCGCTGGTTATACAGTGTTGCCTTTCATTCGTATTGTGAACTCAAAAATCACAGTCGCACCTGTTAATTCTAATTTGGATATAACCAAATTAATTGTTTTAAAAATGATTTAAAACTTGATCATTACCATCGTACAGCAATTTTTAATTCAAATTAATGGCAAAGCTTCTGGATTTCTTTTTATAAATTTGTGTTGATAAACTTTTTTACAATATAAATTTAGTAGGTACCTACTGTCACAGATCCATATAGCTTTGCGTAGCTATATGGATCTGTGCTACTGTATACTGTATTTTCTGTTCCCTATTTTGATTTATATTTATTTTGTTGCAGGTTCAGCCGGTACCAGAGTTGAGCGAGCTTAGTCGAAGGTCTGCTCACGATGGGGGTGAGGTAGAGTTGGACGATGCCAATATCAAGGGTGGAACACTTAAAAGATCGGGTAGTAGGAGATTCAATAGATCAACAACGGTAAGTTAAAACCATCATATTATAATGGGATTCCAAGGTTTACCTACTACGTCATCCCTATTTTCTTAATCAAGAAATAAAACCTATTGAAATTCAGTAGGGAATCTGCAAGTATTTTTACTGAATAAATGTTATTTTAAAAACTAATACGTTTCGGTATAAATTATTGCAATTTAAAAAGTAGCCATTTAAGCAATGGTAAATCACATCAGATATTGTCTAAAGCATGCGTCGCGGTTTCGTGCAACGTTCAATCCCTCTAATATTTTTGCTCAGGATTTTTAACAGCCCGACCAATCGTATTGTTTACACCAATTGGTCACGTGTCTGTCAAAAAATAAGGAATACGGCCTCGACGGTACATTCAGTTGCCTATACTCGCCACGCCTAATTCGAAATTCCTAAATTTTAAGAGAAAAAATGTGTTTGCAGAAACTTATAGTCATTCGAATTTATTTTTAAATTATATTTTAGGTTTAAAAAAATTCAAATGACTATAACTTTCTACTAACACATTTTTTTCTCTTAAAATTTAAGAATTGTCGACAAAATGGTTTAGAAATTTAGTAGTTAGTAGTAGAAAGTTAGAAGAAATTTGTTTAGAAAAAATAATAAATAAAATACCTAAGCGTATTATTTTTTTCGCAACTAACATTTTTTTTCTTTACCAAAACATTCCCAATAGGCTTACTATTAAAAAACCTGAACTTGGCATGAGTCCCATAAGTAGCAACAGAGCTATACAACTTTAAAATTTCACGGGCTGCGCCTGCATGTGACATCAGGTAACATCAAATGTTGGAGCAGAAAACACTTTTCCGACTTTAAGTGCAAGTGTTGTGACATTAACTAGAAAAATTGTAGGTAGCATTCCTATAGAAAGTTGGAAAACTCGATTAACCATGTTATTAAAATATTAAAGATTCCTATTTTTCATTTACTAATACTAATAACCAGGGGCGTAGCCAGGAATACGCTCTAGGGGGGGTTTTGTCAAGAAAAAGACAAAAACTTTTATTTTCTTTTTGTCTTTTGGATACAAAGGTTGAATAAAATTTAGGCTTTGGGGAGGGGGTTAACACCCCCCCCCCCTAATACGCCACTGCTAATAACAATAACATAGAGCCACTTGTTTTTAATGTAGATAAAAATAATTTTTATTTTATAAATAAATCCGTTGACATAAATTAATAAATGATGCTTTAATCATTCTTAATTTAACAAGATTTTATTTTTTCCAAAATTGTTCCGAATTTAAACCACCCCGCTTAACCACCCCACTCTAATTAAGAATCTTGAAATATTTTTATTTACATTTATTAAGGTACTTACCATTTTGTCAAAAGGCACCGAAAGAGCTTGAAACGGGCTCTACGCATCAATTAAACTTAAAGAATAATCTAAAATACCCATAAAAGGTTACCGGCAATTTTCCACATTACTCTCTCTAAATTACGTATCAGTGACTGTCAACAGTGTCAACAGGTTTATTTATTGATCTCCCATAAAAGAGCAGATAATTATGAAAAAATTCCCATAAATGCTTGAAATTAATATATATATATGTTAGCGTGAGGGATGGTTCATCCCCAATAAAAGTCTGAATTCTATAAATCCGTTATTTATTATCAATTGTATTGACAAATTATATGGCGCGCTACGTCGCCTTTGACCCATCTGACCAGACTGTCGTCCTGCGCTTGTCGGACTTCCCGCGACTCGTCTATCCTGACTGAGCATGCGTGACCATTCCATTCATGTTGTAAAGGGGTTAAGGTGGATACCCCTAACACGGCTATCCTGCAATCGGAGCGTCCTCGCACCGCATATTAATTTATCTGAAAATCAAAAATATGGAAACAGTATTTCGGTTGCAATTACTTTTACCAACACTTTTTTTATGTGTGACTTTTCTAATGTCATATGTGTGGGGTAAAGGGGTATACTTCTAACATGGATATCCTACAATCGGAGCGTCCTTGCACCGAAAGAAATACTAAAACAAAATCAAATTATAAATACCTATTAATAGTTTGAGATGATATTTGTTTAGTCCCTGTTTTCTTAATAGTCATCTGCGTCGAGTGTTTTACTGGTATGAAACAAAATATCTTGACTAAGACTCTTGTTGTTAAAAGTCGCAGTCATCTATAATACTATTAGTCACTAATCAATTGTTTATTTATACCTTTCAGCTGTTGATTGTTTATTTATACCTTTCAGCTGTTGATAGTAAATGACCTACTGACTGAACATAAAATGTGTTTGTTATGTTTGCGAATACAATAATGAGTAGTATTTTTTTTTTATCTATTGGAATGACCAATAATGTTTGTTTTTAATCTCGTAAGGATTTTCGGTGGGTACGCCACCCAATTTTGTTTTTAATCTCTTGAGAGCTTTCGGTGGGTACGCCACCCATTTTTGCTTTATTCGATGGGACTGCCATCTTCTTATTCTTTCTTTTAAGTTCAGTGGGATTGCCACTTCTCTTTTTGTAAGTTCAGTGGGATTGCCACCTAACTTTATACACGCTTTAGGCTTAGGCATAGTGGTACTGCCACTATCCTTTTTTTTTTAAGTTCAGTGGGATTGCCACATAACTTTATATACGCTTTAGGCTTAGGCATAGTGGTACTGCCACTATCCTTTTTTTTAAGTTCAGTGGGATTGCCACTTACTGGGGACGCCAGTTTTGTTGTTATCTTGTTTATTTATTTGTTTGTCTGTTTCTTAATAATATGATTTAATATGATTTATATGTGTGTGTACACTCAATTTTGTCAAATCAAACTAGCAATTGTACGTTTTATTTTTAACTAACACCTGATTGTGGTTAGTACTTACTATTACAGTTTGCCAAACTACTATAATTGGCAAATTACCAAATATTATCGTAAACCTAAACCACAGTTTCGTTTTTTTTTAAAAACAAAATATTGTTCGGTTACCTTCTCTGAAAACCAGTTACAGACGAGACAACAGTTTGTAAGTTTGTTATACTATTATAATTGGTAAGTTAACAAATTTTTGTAAGTGGACTCGCAGTATGGTTTGCTAAAACAAAACATTTTTGTTGCTATACATTTTAAGAAGTTGATACAGACAGGATTTAGTTTGTTGCACTCCAATAACAGTATAGTAACAAATAATATTGTAAAATCAACAAGTGTTGTATTTCCAACAACAAAATATTGTTTCACTACCCATTTTAACGGGTCTTAACGCGTAGTAGTTGTTCATCGGTGGTCGTGTGCTGTGCAGTAAATAAACAAACATACCCTTTTATTTTCTTTCCTGTGCAGTTCCATTTCCATGTCGCATCTCTCTCAAGTAGGTATTTGCCCAGATAAGGAAGAATTCTCCCTTAGCAAATCATTTTTCGATTGATATTAATAAAATGTCAATTGAAAAAGGCACTAATGTCATAATGGATAAGAGCTGTAAGTACACGGAGTTAGTAAATTCTCTTATAAACCCCTTAGGAAGTGACCAAAACGTTTATGATTTTGTGAATGACGAAGATATAGCTTTAAGAAATCTGTTAAATAGTTGGGGATTTGGACACCTATATTTTTAAAAATAACCACAGCAAACTTACATTTTTGGAAAGATCAAAGATTCAACTTCACAATATTCAAGAACTATACTATACAGAGTGTTCTATTAAAATAACAAAGTTGTATGTGAAACTTCGGACTTATCAAACTGCAATACTCTGTATTGACATGTATTGTATATACTGTATTTCACTTTAAAATTGGGTATGCTTTAACGCAGCGTTTCCCAAACTATGGTACATGTATTACCATAGAGGTAAATCCTCTGACATTATTTTTAATGTTTTAGGATCCAAAAGTATGTTTTAAAGCATGTAATATTATGTTCGCTTTTCCCAGAAACTTTTTTTTTTTTTTTTTTTTGTACATACGTATATTTGCGGGCAACACATTGACATTTAGGCTCTAAAATATCTGATTTTGTTTTTGTTTTTATTTTGTTATAAAAACCTTTACATTAATAATTTATTTATATGTCGAAGTCAAAGCGTGGCTGTAAAGTGTCTAATATTGTGTTTGATTTTATATTATAATAAGGTTTTTATTAGTTTAAAAGTGTAAACTAATGACAAATGTTTCAATACTACTAATTGTGTGTTTAGAAGATCTTTACTTAGTTTAGATTTAATTAAATCATTTATTTTAGGTTGCATTTTGTTTGTTGTAAAATTTATCAAAAAATTTAAATCAATATAAACAAACAATAAGCTCTGATAAAATCTGTATTTTATTTTAAGTTGTTAACATCAACAGACCACTAAGTTTGTCACTCGGTTTGCCATAAGTTAGGTAGGTATTCATGTCAATGAACTTCCCATTACAGTTAGTTGTTACTAAGACATACTAGGTTTGAAAAAAAAAAAAAAAACATTGATGTTGTTACCCAACTAAATATAAACATTGCTGTGGTGAAATTGGGTTAAACTTTAGGTAAAAAGGTACCTTCAAAATCAAACTGTTCAAGTCATTGATTTGAGTTCCATATAATCATCCCTAAGGCCAGGATAACAACAGCTGTTTTGTAAAATTCTAAAGACAAAATTAAAAATGGTTTCATATTTTGGGCCACTCAGACTAGTTTGTACTACGTAAAATAAACAATAAATCTAATAAAATTGAAAGTCAATCTGAATTGGGTTATGGTAAAATTTCTAAATCGTACTGTGACTCTTAAATTTCATGAGTAAACTAAAATTGGATAACATTTTCCAGATGTCCTGAAGATGACCTTAATCTAACGAAACTCAGCATGAAACCCTTTATTGGATACCCTAAAACAGTTGTAGCTTAAGCAATTTCAATTTTTTTTTTTTTTTGCTTTTTCAAGTATTTGCTGTACAGAAAAGTAAATAGATCCAATATTAAACTATTATTGATTTGTTTGTGTGATTAAACCTCCATGCATTGAATTAAAATGATTTATATCCGGTTGCACAAACAATTTAATTACGAATTAAACTAATTAGATACTTGTAATGTGACAGCACTCATGTTAACGTCATTGCCAAAGATGACTCTAAACGTCAATTAAATTCACTACTTGATTAAAAGTTTTGTGCAACCCGCTGTTAGTATTGTAGATAGAGTGTATCCGGTAAACGGGGAAATGCTTAGTAAACAACAAAATAGTAAACTACAGAGTTTAATTGTAGGTCAACCAAAGAAGGGTAAGTGAACAAAAAATGGTTAAAGTACTATCAAGTTTGTTGTTTTACTAAATAATATGGCGACTAATCAAACAAATGGTTGAATACCAAAAAAGAAGATCGGTGTAATTTTTAATTTGTTGTTCTACCAAAAATTATGATCACTGATCCAGAAAATGCTTTAATAACAAAAAAGGTGATCAATTTACAATTTTACTTGTTGGTCTACACAATTTTTTTAACTATTCTTGCCTGGTTAATTTGACTACAGAACTAGATAGACGCATTTTTATAAATATGCTCTTTTTAGTTGATTTTACCTATTATTTTCTTTGAGTGTATCGATGAAGAAAGATAAATCTACTTACAGTTTATTGATTGATATTGTTTGAGAGCCACCTCCGAAGCTGCTCATAAAGCAGCGACGGTTGTGCGTTTTCCTTGCTTACCAGGAAGATAACGTTCGTTTGGTAAAATTGCTTTAACGGTATATGGACCGCTGTACTTGGGTTTCAACTTGCCCTTGTAGTGGCTTGTAGCACATACCTCTCGTTCGGAAGTGTTTTGTAAGTCCTTTAAATTTTGATTTTAATTTTCCTTCGTCAGCCAGCTGAGAATCTTCAACATCAACAAGGTGTCCCACAGTAAACAAGCTGCTGCGATAACGAACTGCGTTAAATTGCTGAGCTCGCATATTTGCAGTATTTGTTTTCGGTCCTGAGCTTTTGCAACGGCCTTGTCAGGGTCAACAAAATTATGCAATGACGGGTCTCCTAAAAACTGCTTAGTAGCTGCTAATCTTGAATTTGTTTCCAGCTGTAACACTGTGTGTACGTTATTGAGTGAATTGTATTTCAATTATCTTCTATTGAAGACAATACAGTTGTTTATATTTATTTTATCCAATCTTTTGATAGTTGGCACTTTCGGTAGGTCGAGCAATTCTAGTCCGTCAGCAATTTTCTCGACATGTAAACTAGATCGACTTCTTATCTTATATGGCATTTCATCCAACAATAACATCAATATCGCCTGGGGGATTATCGGGTACAACTGTAAAACTTATTTCTACCTTATGCCACTACCGGCAAAACAATTATTAAGTCACAGGATAAACAACTTGTGTTCCAAATTCCATAAAAGCACGTACGTTTCTTTCCGGTCTAATTATACCATTCAGTGTGTTTGCAACGGATTGTTTAATTATTGACATATCAGCACCACTACCAGTAATGTACAGGAATGATTGTCAATAGTCACTTATGTAGTTCATTTTTTTAGTTTAGTTGCAGCTTCGCTCGCTTTGGCGATCATTATCGCTCACATTTAACTCTTCTTTTAACTTCGTAGCATCTTCTAGCCACTCATTAACTGCGTATGCGCTGTCGTCCGGATCGTAGCTGGTTGGTTTAAATGTTGTGTACCCATGTCCAGATGCTGGCGCTTGCGTATTGGATCCATCTGCTACTGGAATGTTGGTTGGGCGTTGGCGGCAAAGGTGAAGATGACGACATCGCGATCTTTGTCTGTTTTGCTAATTCAGCAATTTGTTGTTGTTGAACGGCGACTAAGTTAATTAAAGTTTCTTGCCACTGTACCGTAAAACACTTTGAAGTTGTTGAAGCCAAATTTTCTATGTCAGCTTCATCACTTTGATTAGAGACCTCACTGTTCTGACGCGAACGATTTTTTTCCGCCATTTTAACTAGCACTACTATACTGACTAAACTACTTTACTGTCTATTATCTAGGATGTCACGGAGTAATCCCACTTCTGATGTTAGCGTGAGGGATGGTTCATCCCCAATAAAAGTCTGAATTCTATAAATCCGTTATTTATTATCAATTGTATTGACAAATTATATGGCGCGCTACGTCGCCTTTGACCCATCTGACCAGACTGTCGTCCTGCGCTTGTCGGACTTCCCGCGACTCGTCTATCCTGACTGAGCATGCGTGACCATTCCATTCATGTTGTAAAGGGGTTAAGGTGGATACCCCTAACATATATATATATATATATATATATATATATATATATATATATATATATATATATATATATATATATATATATATATATATATATATATATATACAGCGTGTCCAGAAAAGTTCTAGACATATGGGAATTTTCTTTATTGTTGATTTTACGAAAAAAAGTTATTCTTTATAAAAAGTTCTGCTTGATTCGCAAATAATATTGACATATCAAAGCTTAGATATCTTGTACAGGGCGGCAAAAAAATGCAGAAACACAGAATTGCGATAAGAGAGAAGTACCCTCAATTTTTATTTTAGAGCAAATTGTTATAAGAAAACTTTACTAAGGACTACAAAACGAGGTCAGATGCAATTTTTCGTTGAACTATTTTAATTTACAGGGTACCATAAAAAATACATTGAGCATTTTTATTACCTCTTGTTTGAAAGTAATTACGTAAACATGTCAATTTTCGTTACAACAGTATTGCACACATGTTCTGCTTGATGCGCAAATAATATTGACATATCAAAACTTAAGATATCATGTACAGGGCGACAAAAAACTATAGAAACACAGAATTGCGTTAAGAGGGACAATTTTTATTTTAGAGTAAATTGTTATAAGAAACATCAAAAACATCTAAACAGCAGTGATCTAAAAACAGATAGTTTAAAATAAAAGATTATGTCTCCACATGCCCTCCTTCTTTTTCCATGCAAACTACAGTACGTCTTGTTACTTCTGATACTGTCGCCCGTATCATATTGGGAGTGATTTCTTGGACACAGTTTGTTATTACTGCTTCAAGATGGTCAATATCCTGAAAAGGTCTATGCTTATACACCATTTCTTTTAATCGGCCCCATAAAAAGAAGTCCAGGGGTGTGATGTCAGGCGATCAGGCTGGCCAAGGAATATTTGAACGTCTACCTATCCAACGTTGCGGAAATACTTCATTCAAATACCCAGTTACTGTGTTAGTACTATGGCATGGGGCTCCATCATGTTGATACCAAATTATACGTCTTATATTTAGTGGCAGTTCGTCAAGAAATTGAGACAACTGGTTCCTTAAGAAGTCCAGGTAAATGGCAGCATTTATATTTTGTCGAAAAAAGTATGGTCCAACGATCCGATCATTAAAAATGCCACACCAAACATTGGTTTTAAATGAATATTGACTACGGCATTCGATTATAAAATTTGGATTGTTGTCACTCCACCACCGACAATTTTGGGTGCATACCACGCCGTTGGAAGTAAACATGGCCTCGTCGTAAATAATGTTTTTCTTGCAAAAAAGGATCATCTTCACACTCGCCTTGGAACCACGCGCAAAATAGGAAACGAGAATCAAAATCTCTGGGAAGAAGCGTGTGAACGTATTTCGGTTTATATGGATGAAATTTATTTATTTTTAAAATTTTACTAGCAGTAGACTTCTTGACGTCATTTGGAATAGTTTCTGACAGTTTTCTTAAAGAAATTTTCGGGTTTTCGATAACCGCTTGCATGACATTGAGTTGATTTTCTTCTGTTGTGGACCATTTGTTATGTTGTTTCTTAAATACATTTTCGACGGAACCAGTAGCCATAAATGTATTCATTATATTTGCTATAGTGGCGCTACATACCATTTTGTCAGGGTGTCTATTATTAAATATGAGTGCGGCTTCCCTAATAGAGTTATAGTGATCTCCGACGATAAGTACAATTTCTATTTTCTCATGCAGCGTTAACTTTACAACCATGACGAAACTAACTGACAACTTTTGTTAATAAGTCGCAAAATAGTAAATGATTTTTGACTAACACGTCAATATTCGTTACTATAGTATTACACATAGTTGTTGCAAAATTGTTGCCGGTAAATGTTAAAGAAATAAAATAAAAAATATTTTCCAAAGGCTTTTTTATGGTACCCTGTAAATTAAAATAGTTCAACGAAAAATTGTATCTGACCTCGTTTTGGGTAATTATTGATATTACTGTAAACAGCGAATTTTTTCATGAAATTTTGCACAGACCCTAATTTTGGGTCGTAGAACACGAATCCGAAGTCAGCTTTTGGCGGTCTCGTATGGTTTTTCCAAAAAAAATTTTTTTTTGCAAAACTTTTAGGTTAAATTTTAGGTTACCTTTTTTTATAGATTCCTTTAAGTTTCGACACTTTCACTTAAACATATCTGTAAACTTATAATTTTTATTTTATTTCGTCACACAAAACACCACATTTAGGCTAAAATAGCTAAGAAAATTGCTTTTTCCTATAGAAAATTCCATTTTATCGCTCTAGACGTCATTATTTTGCCAGCTGTCAATTTTCCGGCGTTGCCACGTTTATTATTATTATTCCTGGCGGAGATTTGAACCAGATTTAACCAAAAGGGCAAAAAGATGACCCCAACCAACACCCTGGGGCACGGATCCCTCTTCGCCTGCGAGGAAAGAGACTGGTCAGGGCCCCTAACCAGGTGCTAACCCTGCTCCGACCTTAGGGTGCCCTCCGATTCACCGTTATACCACCGTTATATCGAAAATATTAGATCTGTCACCTAATTCACCGACTTAGAAAAGTTTTTGATACGAACGGTGGATCGGAGGGCACCCTAAGGTCGGAACAGGGTTAGCACCTGGTTAGGGGCCCTGACCAGTCTCTTTCCTCGCAGGCGAAGAGGGATCGGTGCCCCAGGGTGTTGGTTGGGGTCATCTTTTTGCCCTTTTGGTTAAATTTGGTTCATTTTCGCATTTTCCCGCCAACTTTTTATTATTCCTAATTTACAACTTTGTCTTGAAAAATAAGTAAACCTGGCAACGCCGGACATTTGACAGCTGGGAACGTAATGGCGTCTACTACCAAATACAATGGAATTTTATATAGGAAAAAGCAATTTTCTTAGCTATTTTTGGCTAAATGTGGTGTTTTGTGTGACGAAATAAAATAAAAATTATAAGTTTACAGATATGTTTAAGTGAAAGTGTCGAAACTTAAAGGAATCTATAAAAAAAGGTAACCTAAAAGTTAAAAAAATTTTTTGCGGAAAAACCATTCGAGACCGCCAAAAACTGACTTCGGATTCGTGTTCTACGACCCAAAATTAGGGTCTGTGCAAAATTTCATGAAAAAATTCGCTGTTTACAGTAATATCAATAATTACCTCGTTTTGTAGTCCTTAGTAAAGTTTTCTTATAACAATTTGCTCTTAAATAAAAATTGAGGGTACTTCTCTCTTATCGCAATTCTGTGTTTCTGCATTTTTTGCCGCCCTGTACAAGATATCTTAAGCTTTGATATGTCAATATTATTTGCGAATCAAGCAGAACTTTTTATAAAGAATAACTTTTTTTCCTAAAATCAACAATAAAGAAAATTCCCATATGTCTAGAACTTTTCTGGACACGCTGTATATATATATATATATATATATATATATATATATATATATATATATATATATATATATATATAAAGTCGCATAATAAAAAATGTTATTATCAGGCATTAAGTATATAGGCATTAGAACATTAAAGCACCAACATCTTAAACAAAAGCAAATACATATTCAACATTATGTAAAGAATATAAACTTCTTTTAGTTTCTACCAAAGGCCGAGATTTCTGTGTCAAATAATTCGAAAACTAATTAAAATTACTATGTTTACTACAACTATGAGAGTTACCAGTCTGATCAGTATCAGTTTCAGTCTCACATCTTTTCTCTTTACTTTCTTTATTTCCTCTTCTTCATTATTTATTATATTTTTGCTTTCTTCCGATTTTTTTTCTCATATCTTTTCTCTTTACTTTTCTTTATTTCCGCTTCTACATTATTTATTATATTTCTGTTTTCTTCCGATTTCTTTTTCTCATACACTAAAATCTTCTCCTTTTTGCCGCGATGGTTATTAATAACTTTCCCGATTTTTTCGCACTTTCCCAGCCACTGAGTAACGTTCCCGGGAATGCTCCCCAGGGAACGTTCCCACCTGCACATACTCGTCAGGTAATCTTTTATGTCCTGATTCGTACACCACTGAATATTACATGATCATTAAAAACGACCGGTAAAAGGTTAGTGGGTAATGCACTTTGGCGAATCTGAAATGTACTCGTACTTTTATTTTCTCTTTATGGCATTATTTAATAGGTTTGTTCCACTTCGGACCATTGCATTGGGATAGAAACAGTAAGAAGACCGTGATGCAGAATGGCAATTTGGGTAATCAATCTAATCCTTTTGGCACGCTGTAAGCGAAAACGTACGTAGATGGATTGCAATTTGTGCATTTAAACTGGGTCGTCCATGTCGTGGATCTACCCATGGGCGAAAAATAAAATATGGACGCGATATTCCTCTCTACTATAGTAAACTTTTTCTTAGATCTCGCAATATGGTGGTCACCGACTTGTCATTTATGGCACCCTGTTGAAGTCTGGTCTATTTTAGGTTTGGAGGTTGGCTAAAAAGACAGGACCGGACTTGTACTCACCGTTCAACTTAATAAACACCAAGAAAATCTTGTCTGAAATCTATAAAGTCCAAAAGTAAAATCCAGCACCATCACAAACACAAAACACCAAAATCAAACGAAAAGAAAACGACGCAACCTGTCGTGTCAGCTTGATATGGCCCGCTACCAACCCACTACTGATCTAGGGACTTTTCAAAGGAACCAATATCAGCTTTTGATGTCATCTGTGATTGGCAGAAATGTCGAAACGCTGAGTTTTATCATAAATTGAACTATATTAGCTTGTTAAAGTAAAGCGTGGGTACCATTGCTTTCGAATCAAGTATAGATACCGTTATTTACATTTACGAATGATGAATTTACGAAAATACAAGTTTGCGTAAATTCTATTTATAATAAAACCACCTAATTATGAAACTGTGTATCTCTTACTTCCTCGTTGCAACACGGAAAAGCGCTTCCCCAACACAGAAACTACGGGTCAGACTCTTATAAACAAATAATAAAAAATAAATATTATTTTTCCAAATTTATACGTACCAAACTTTTTATATCCTAGTTCGCTACTTTTATCTTATTAAACTCGACCAAATTATCAACAATAAGATTATAAACTAACCCAGTTTTACGCTTTTGTTTTTGCCCGTATCTTGTAACGTTTCCGCGTTTCTGTCTTCAAGGTCTTCGTTTTTTTGATAATCGAAGTACCATTGTGCAAAGAAATTACTTTAGTACCGCAAAAATGTTTTTTATTGTAAAATTTTAATTCAACAAATTACAGAAAAAAATAGTCCAATTTTCCACGTAGGTACTTGGCATTGGCGCACCATTTTCCAAACTTTATGGATAAAATCATTCAAAAATAAATCAAAAAATACTGAAAATTTCACGACACATCTACTGCTAGGCAGCCGTGTACACAAAATCTGTTACGCCTCTGCAGCTGTTTAATCCATGAATTAACAGGCCTAGGAATAGAAAGCGGCGTTGCCACTATCACTCTAAATTTCACCACTATGCAATCGAAGCAAATAGCTAAAAATATATTACCAAGAGATAACGGTATATTGTTATATTTTACTATAAAGTTTATTTTATATATTTATTTTAGTATAAAGTTTATCATACAGGAAATATGACACCTTACTGAAAACCTGGCAACAGCCATTCTCAAAAAGTAGGTGGGGAACATGTGGTTGATCCATGGAAAATAACCTTATTTTTGTGGTAGGATTGTTACAGCACGCTTTCTTTCCTGGACTACATCGTCAAAATTTATCAGTATTTAACCACAGAAAACTTTACTCAATCAGATTAGTGCAAATTTTCCCAAGGCGTATGTCTTGTGTCCTTCCAATTGTTGTTAAGATAAACCTATATCTGTTAGTCACAACAAATAACACGGATATCGCATTAAAATATTTTGAATTTTAATTAAATCTGTATCGACATAACAACATGCAAGCATAAGCACATTGTCGCGATAATATACATAACATGCGCATACATTTCAATACAAGATATTCCGTAATATGTTAATTAACTTTTTGATATATAAATTAATAGTAATTATCACTTTAAAACTGTTCTTTAACAGTTTTAAAGAGCGATAATTAGGTAATTGATTTAAAATGTAATTATCGTGCTTTTATTACTAAATTATTACCAAATCAAATTGCAATCTGATACTTCCTTGGAGTGTTTGTGAAAAAATTGCTGCACCTTGTCTTTATGTAATGTTGTAAATGTTTTAAACTGATAAAATATACCAATTATAAAAATTGCAACACATAGAATTAGCAATCTCAATCAAAATTGGTAATTAAAAATTCGGTCAAGCGCAAGCTATACTTGACAATTAGTGTTCTGTGCCATCAGCTTAACCTGAGCAAAGTTCGCCCGCCCAATCTCCGCCCATCTGCCGCGCTACCCGCCGCACCAACGCCGTATCACATCGCATATGCGCGGAGCTGAGTGGGGCGCGTTTCGACTGAGCTAAATTAAAAGCGTGTAAGGATAAAAGTTGTTCCTTACATCGTGAGAAATGTTTTTTGTCGAAAAACTTTATTACTAAAACCAATGGTTCAGGAGTTATAAGGAATCAAACAATTAAATTATTTATAACAATTGATCGCGCTAGTATTTTTCAATCCTGGTAACTTTGGCTCAGTCTCAACCTAATTCTCACGTGATTTTTTTCAGATTTTTCTGATCGATCCTTTTGGTGATAAGGGCGGGGGACTGCAATTTTTAAGCGTTTTTCCCGAAAATTGTTAAAAGAAATGCATAATATTGCCCTTATAACTGTCCTGCAACGTCTTCCCATACTTAAAATTAAATTTTGGACATACAGTTCGGAAATTCTATTCCATTCCTCTATAAGAGCTTCAGACGATTGTCCCAAAGTTTCCGGTGGATTTAATCTACCTCTAACGGCTCTTCCAAGTGTATCCCACATGTATTCAATTGGATTGAGGTCGGGTGACCTTGTTGGCCAATCCATGACATTAATCTCGATGTCCCGCAAGGACCTCGTCACAATGCGTGCTGTATGTGGATGGGTATTATCGTGCATTAATATGAAATTATCGCTTAAAAATGGGGCAAAACGAATCACATATTCCGGAAGGATATATCCATGTTCAAAGTACCATGTTGTACAATATGGAGGTCGGTACGTCCAAGAAAGTGTATTCCTTCTCAAATCATAATGCCTCCTCTACCGTATGCATCCAACTGACTGTATTTGTTCTGAGATTAAATCTAGACTTGTCGGTGAACAAGACCGAATCTAGACTTGTCGGTGAACAAGACCGTGCCCCAATCAGCTGCTCTCCACTGCAGGTGTTCTCTGGCTAAGGCCATTACGCAATGTTGCCTGGTGAGTCGTGGTCCCGTTGCCGTTCGACTTGGCCTTAATTCATGTTCCCTCAATCTGTTTCTCACCGTTTGATCATTGATCCTAACCTGGCAAGTTCTTCTAAGCGCATTTTTTAAGTTCCTTGTGTGTGTGGGGTTGTACCGTTTCTTAAAATTTGTATTCGATCCTGTGCTGCTGTTGTGACTCTAGGTCGGCCTTGGCCATAACGTCTTGAGAAGGCCTCAGTGTCCCTGTAACGCCTTAACACTCTACCTCAGTGGTTCTTAGCCGGTGGTCCGTGATAATTTCATCTTAGTCCGTGAGAACCTAAATATAGTTCGCGAAACATTTATTCATTTTACTGGAGATTCGGTTGGGTGTCATCAATCGAAAGGTATCCAAAAGCTGATTCGTAACCCTTTTGGTATTAATGTTGGACAGGTTTCTGAAGAAGTCCAGGAAGAGCTTATTAAATTACATAATGATAGAAACTGTGAAGATGCGTTTGAATCTGTTTCCCTTGAGGAGTTTTGGTGTAAAAAAGCAATTTCATATACTGAAATTCGGAAAATTGCATTGCGCTATCTTATGCTTTTCTTCACGACTTGTTTATGTGAGTAGGGATTTTCTGCTTTGCTTGTAATTAAAAATTAGTCCCGGAATCGATTAAAAGTAAGTGATGATATGCGTGTAGCTTTGTGCCGAGGACTAGACAGCTTGTCAAGGAGATGCAAGCTCAAAAATCACATTGATGATTTCCCAAACTTAATTTTCTATTTAAAATGTTCTTAGTACACTCTGTGCAGTGTGCATGTTACTATTAAGTTTAACGAATATGTTGAAAGTTTTGATTAAAGTTTATTTTAAGATTAACACAGTTTATTATTCTTGAACCTTGTGGTCCCTGCTAAGAACAAAAAAAAATCACAGTGATCTTTGGTTCAAAAAAAGTTGAGAACCACTGCTCTGTTTACTGACGATTGGGTGACATTGAAAATCTGCGCAATTCGGACTTGATTGTATCACTCAGTAGACAGAGTAACAGTGGTTTGTGCCTCTGCATTTATCAAAAATGTCTAGTAAGACGTCTGTTATTATTGTTCATGTGTCTGATTTCAACAAATTAATTAATAATTTCTTGCAAAACTTTATGGTCAACTAATCGAATAGGCGTGTCATTGATAAGTAAAAGTAATCACATTTTTCAGTTATACAGAAAGACATAAGTCATAAGAAATGATAACGAACCTCATTAAAACTTATATCTGCTGGAACTTGCATAAAAAAAGTAGAGATCGCACGATATGACTTTATTTTGCCGATACGATATATCGGCCGATACCGATATTTACGATGCCGATATACCGATACCGATATATCGTATCGGCAAAGACATTCGTACATGTTTCAATGTTTAGTTTTTATCAGGGTTGAAAAAAGTCATGACTTATAAAAAAAAAGTCAAGGCTTAAATCATGTGAATTAATTATTCATGTCAACCCTGGTTTTTATAACGTCGAATATAAATAAAAAAATACAAAATACGGTTCTGAACCTCCAATTCGCTAAATCCTGTACGTGTTCCGTATCAATTGCCGTTTTTCGTTCATGCGTAACGCGGTATAACTTATACCGCGTTACCGCGTGACGGAATGATAAACCGGGACTTCCCCGATTTTCGTTTTCGCCCAAACAGAAAACGCATGAACGAAAAACGGAAATTGATACGGAACACGTACAGGATTTAGCGAATTGGAGGTTCAGAACCGTATTTTGTATTTTTTTATTTATATTCGACGTTATACTGTATAACGTTTCTGATTGGTGAAGTTTCGGGGAAGTCCCTGTTTAATGTTTTCAGTATTGCTTTGTGAAATTCTGAATTTATTTCTCCGGAAAAAGGCCTCAGTTATACTCCAGTTATGTTATAAATGATTAGATATTATTAGTGACATAGAAGAGGCACAAATGTATTTTATTTTATTATATTTACGAGTATTACCTTTCGTTGGTATATGCAGTAAGAATCCAAAATTCATCGTTTTATATGTGCCGATATATCGGCAAGTTTCCTGCCGATACCGATAATCGGCAACAACCGCCGATATGCCGATATAACGATATCAATATCTAAAAAGATCTATTTTTGTAGTACTAAAATGTTAGTTACACACTTAAGTTATACACTTAAGCACTCCGAAATTTTTTTTTTAAATAAAATTTAATTTGAAGATTAAAAATGCTGTAACGTAACGCAAAATATAAACATTCCCTGTTAGTACTAAAACGGCCTAAGGGGCACAGGCAGTGTTGCCGTACCGTCAATTTAACTCGCCACATTTCCCACTAGGTTCAGTTTTATTTTTCGTATGATGACGTTAGGGGGAAACTAAATTTTTAGAATTTGGTTGAATTTTAAACCCTAATATTGTGGTTATTATTCGTCCAACCGACGTAATTTTTTGTGGGCTTGTTTCGATTGACTGATTGTGCTATAACTTTAACATATTTATTAAAGATGCGCAATGACAACAATCCCATTGATGCGAATTTAATGGCAGTCTTGCAAAAAAAGTACATTTTTTTCAATTTATTTTATTTTTATTATTTTACATATTTCTATGTTATTTTTGCCTGTCTTACTTTTTCAACCTTTTCTAAGCCCTCCCCCTCCCCCCAGTTACGCCTATGCTACTACTAACTATTTTTTTTAATTTGAGTCTTAAAGTAACCAGTATTTTGTTAACGGTGTGAAAGTTGAGTTTCGTGTGAAGGAGTGCCGGGAAAATATGCAAAAAAAATTTTGTTTTGTAATTTTTATAAAATATATGCTAAAAACATGCATACTGCTGCAAGGACGTACTACTACCACCTTATTGTCGCGTGATGAGGGCAGGTTTAACTGAACCTTTAAAAATATACATAACATGTTTGTTGTTCTACTTTCTTAGGGTAAAATTTTTTTTGTGCTTGTTATTATGGAGAGTCATGCTAGTAACGTTTTTTTAAGTGAAACATTTTAAACATTTACAACTCCGGGCAAGGACGTAGAGGAATTCTTCCTCGACCGAGGTGATACCACCCCACACATCCTCTTAAAGGGCTGGTGAAATCCCTACGGATGTTTTCAGCTCTAGATGTGTGAGTCGACCCCCCAGTACACCCACGGTACATAGTACTTAGACGTCGGTCTTCGTGGGCTGTCAGAAGATAAAAAAAAAAGATAGCATATATTGCTATATTTTATTTGTCCTTAGTCATATGTTTTAGCCTGTGGTATTGATGATTGTAGATAAGTAATAACCCACATTAAATTACATTATTTTAGTAGAGTCTGTCAATCTGCAAATAACTGAAAATCTGGCAACATCCGTTCTCAAAAAGTAGGTGGGGGCCATATCGTTTGGCGGATTATTAATAATTTGGGAATTCCTGATTGCTCTAAAATGAAAATAATGATATCTATAGTTGATTCGAAATCAGTGACGTGAACCGTTATATTACATTATTACAATCTCTACTTATTTACGTCAGCAACTGGATCATGTTGGATATGTCGTAAAAAATGGCCATTTCACAGAACGTAGACGATCGAAAGGCAAAGCCGGAACCCAGATGGTAGAAAAACTAACAAGATCAAATTGAAATGGAATTACTAAAAAAGTATCAATTTTTGCCGGTCCAAAAATCAATTACTGACTGAAGAAAGTAAAGTAAATGAAATAGAAAACTTATTATGATTCATTAGTTATGGTTGACTTAAATATCATGCTAAAATGTAGGTAATAATCGCAAGATTTTATCAGTCAAAAATATTGAAATATTGTTTTAGTTTATTGTATATTATAGTTTATTATTTGTATACGGTGCATTTTTTTTTTAATGCATAGAGATAAAATTTGACATAGGTACACGAGCAAGAATAATACAAGGGGTGTGAAAGATTGGTGTTTTTTAAAAAATAAATAACCCAATCCTGAATTGCCTCTTAAATTACCTGTCTATAAAATATTATAACATACATTAGTGGTATATGCAGTATGCAAGGCCGACCCACTGGTTTACATTACATGAAAATAATTTTGCAATTTCCTTATACCACATTATCTTTAAATCATGACTCTGAAACAATGAGAGCTTTCTTCCTTAGCAGGAAAAGTAGTTAATGGTGTTATTCTATTGAGGAAAATTAAAGTAATTAAAGTGTATAAATTAACAGTACAACAGTGTCGAGTACGTGGTCCCCTACTTATGTATCGTTTATCGTATAAATAGTAAAATAGTCATATAATTATATGACATCTTACCAGAGAAAAACCAAGCTTGGATTTTCTCTGATTTTACGATCCGACAAATATATGAATAAACAATTTTAATCATCGATATTACATGACATTACTGAACAGAACATTATTGAACACTTTGCTATCTAACGGAACTTTAAATAGACTATTTTAGTGTCATATTTATTACCCTTCAGTACTTGGTAATAAATTCAGTAATATAAATATGAATAGACTGTTCTTCGGCTTTTTTACTACATTATTTAGAGAACTCGTTAGATTTGTTAAGGTAAATTCTTACGTAAACGTTACCCTTATGACAGGAGCTGTTTTTAGTCTGGTTTGAAAGTCTCCTTTTATACGATAGTTGCAACATACTGCTAAAGAATTCGGTCAAGTGCAAGCTATACTTGCACAATTAGTATTCCGTGCCATCAGCTCCCCACTTAACCTGAGCAAACCTCGGCCGCCCGATTTCCGCCCATCTGCCGCGCTACCCGCCGCCGACGGCACCAACGCCGTATCACATTCCGTATGCGCAGAGCTAAGTGGGGGGCGTTTCAACTGAGCCATATTAAAGATTTTGAAAAACGTGTAAGGACAAAAGTTGTTCCTTACATCGTGAGAACTATTTTTGTCGAAAAACTTTTTCTCTAAAACCAATGGTACAGCAGTTATAAGGAAATAAACAATTAAATTGTTTATAACAATTCACCGCGCTAGAATTTTTTGATCCTGATAATTTTGACTCAATCTACACCTAATTCTCAATGTTCATGATGTTTTTTCAGATTTTTCTGAGCGATCCTTTTGGTAATAAGGGTGAGGGATAGCAATTTTTAAGCGTTTTTGATACCCTACACGATGTTCTTGAAATTCTATTTTCCATTTCCCAATTTTCCCCCTAAAATTTACCCCCAGAATCAAAATTCAACTTTTTAAGCTTTTTTAAGCCCCTGGTTTATATATAGGCGGCTAGGCCACTCAGTTGGATTTGGGGGGCTTAGCCTCCCAAGCCCCCACCTAAAACCGCCGATGGGGTCACCACCCTCTATCTCTGTGCTAAATTTCATTTTTTTACGTCGAATAATTTCAGAGAAAATCGCCTATGACAGACGGACGGACGGACGGAAGTAATTCCATAAGTTCCGTTTTGCTAATTTTAGCACGGAACACTAATAAGGTCCTAATGAAGAGGTTTACGGAGAATTTAGATGAATGAATTGAAAAAAGCTGTTTTCGGTTACACCACTTCATATCTTTACAATGTAAAAAAACTACTGCTTATTTTTAAGGAATTTCAATGTATGGGTAGACTTCTACCGTTGTGGCACTCCATGATCTATTGAGAGCTCTTCCAACGGATCCAACTTTCTAATAAAGCTAATTGATGTTTTAGAGATCAAATGGATCAGTGGATTAGATCTACCCTGCTTTTCTCAGCAATTGATCCATTTGACGGTTTGGTAGCTCCGCTCAAATCTAATATGTCTTGCTGTCATCGGATCTCGGAAGAACCTGCTCCAAGCTGTATCGTAAGAGGCTCCGATCTTGGAGAGGCGACTTTAGCAACGTGCAGTTTTAGTTTGAGGATTTGCAGAACGTTGATAGTCTCATCCTGATCGCCTACATCAGGAGATCCTAGCAGATCCCTTTTCTTATCCAAGGTTGGTTTCCTGGAGTCAGTTTTTCTCTGATCTCATTTTGTTCCTTCATATAGTTTCTATAGGTATCACAAGAGAAAGGTAAATGACCATAGAAGAGCCCTCTCATTGTAAGGATAATTATTTTGGGATGTATTGTAGGTATATGGTGGTAAGCGTTGAAGGCACCAATATCATGGACACGATCGGGGTACCGTTATTTAGAACCCATTTTCCCTTTAAGAACCTGTTCAGCTGCCAATTTTTACGTTAACGTTTCTAAAACTATTGCTTCAACTCTCTATTTGCATTAATTTTTATTCTATAAAGCTACAATTAAGCTATTCCAGTGAGTCATTTTTTTGCCGGTAATAATGTGGGTTAAAGACCATTGGACTTGCGGCTAAGCATAAAGCACGTAATTTTAGTAGAATGGTTGTGGTCCCAGTAGTAGCGAAAGCGCATTCCAATGTCCGATTCAGATGTATTCAACAGCTGATGAGTTGTTGTTAAAACTTCTTTCAGAACAACTGGCTGACGTCGAATCTGTTTGCTACACCCGAAGAAAAATTCAAGCAAAGAAAAAATTACCTATCAAGTTTATTGCAATCTTACATTGAAACGAAGCTCCCTAAACTTTTTAGAGATAAAGAATAATTTTTTATACATTAATAATGCATAATTTTTGACATTATACTACAATTTTATAAAAATAAAAATTTAATTGCTTATAACTTATAATTTACTTGAATTTTGTTGTTGGGTTAGAAGAAATTAGTTATTTGAATTTTTTAAACCTAAAATATATTTTTTTTAAATTCAACCCAACCTGAGCAAATCTAAGCACTTCTCAAAAATAGATTTTTTCCGGGAACATATTTTTGGAAATTACATTTTTTCGGATATTGAGCAACGGCTTTTTGACAAAGTAACGTACCAAACCTAAGCAAACCTGTCCAAACTCAAAAAAGGTTCGTTTAGGTTTGTTCAGGATCTTTTTTTTCATAAACGTTTTCCAAGCTACTAGAGTTCATAATTTAATTTTCTAAATAATGGGTACCCCCCAAATCATTGTGCCCCCCGCATCTGAAGGCACGGCATGCCACTGCACCGGATTTCACTGGTAAACACAATGTCTTTTTAAAACTCGATATTATTAATACATACATATGTAGGTACATACATACGTTTGAAAGAACTAGGCAACAAAGAAACTAGGCCATTTCTAGGACTTTTTGGCGGTGTTGCAGAATTCTGCAAATCAAATGACGTGCCTCTGGTTTGTTAAAAAACTGAGCAGTGAGTATATTACCCTGCTCTGTCTTGACTTTTTAGATATTTATTAGAAAAAAAAACATAATTACTTCCTAGAAAATAAAAATATAGGCGCCTAAATGTTGTTTATTGTAAAGTATCTAGGTTGAAATATTTGCATATCATGCTTAAAAATAATTTTTATATTTTTGTTCCAGGTAAGCAACAGATTAACGCGAACTGCGTAGGCCATTTAAGTGGTAAGATAAGATATAAATCACTAAACTACAACATGCATTTTATAAATGAAAGCAAATATTTTATTTTTACGCGACAGTTTATAAAATAATCTTGCTGGTGTTTTCCTATAGGCAACGCACTATACAATGCTATTATGATATTTGTGTTGCCTATAAGTAGTAGTTGAGCGGTTGTAGGTAGAAAGTTATGACGACGCGCATGTCCGACTCGCAGTTTAATGCAGAGTGTTCGTGTATGTGTGGTTGACTATGGTATTACTGCAGGTTTTATTATAATATTGGCATTTACAGAAACCGTGGTCGGGCTAACCTGATTATCAGCTGATATCGGATGTCTCCTTTTACTGATAGGTAATAAAGAAAGACAACAAATTATCAACTGATGATTGTGTTAATCGGATTATAGTTTCCGTCAACGCCTAATATCGTTGATGACTGATCTTTATAAGAATGTTGATACATAGCACTAGTTGCAAAAATATATTGCTTGGACAATAATTAATTATTGATGTAAATGCTGAAAAATTTAAAGTTTTATGCTTTTCTTAAATTTGATTTTTTATTGAAACCGCGATCTTGTGTTTGTCAATAACTCTTTCACTAAAGTCCGTAATTTGTGGTATTAACTCTTTTTCAAAAGAAAGCATTCCCAAAGTCCTGAGTAAAATCAAATGTGGACCCAGAGGTGTAGCTATGAATGGGCCCCTGCCCCATCCACGTTGGGCCCCCAGCGTTCCGGGGTTGCGGGGGTGGATGTTACGCCACTGATCTCCTTATTTCTTAGTTTATTTTCAAGTTTATACTTCTATACTCGCAATCATTTTTCCATGTTTTAATGTTCATTACACAACGTGGTGGCTGCACGTTGTTTTAACAACACGTAACCACCTGGTGCGGATTCCCTAAGGCTAAGAATAGCATTAGGTTTCTAAAGATCGTGTAATTGATAATGCCATTCAGTGCGGTTCACTCTGTTATTAGCAGCGTATATTTGAATTTTTGTTTGCATATTATAGAGAGGTTACTGGTTCTCAGATGAAAGGAAAATATCGGGTTCTCAGATGAAAGGAAAATATCGATTTGATCGGTGGTGATCCATTTACGCCTGATTTAAACCTATAGTCTGTAACATTATTAAGAAGTATTATACTTCTTAATCAGTAGTAATTTGTTGTATTTATCATTAGATATAAGTATAATTTAATAATACAACACAAATACCTACAAACAACAAATCCCAAGTAATTTGTATGGACTAGGTTAGAACTTTGACTATGATATTCAGCGTAGCAGTTACCACAGCGGTTACGTTGTAGTAGTAAAAGTGAAAGAGTTCAACACTGTCACGCTATGAAACGAAACCTATTTTGTTGGCGTGAATATGTTATGTACTGTACCGCCATGTCACAATTTAATTATCACTGTCATAGGCGGGTTGTAATTTAAAAATTGTACAAAGAACAGGTATCAGTGGTCAGGATGCGGAACCTTGAACTTCCCGGGCATGTGGCATTCGCACTCGGTGGGCGAGTCATGGATATTTGCAAGACCAATTCAAAGAAGTAGATTTTAACCGTCGAAGATCTGCTGGTGTGAGGTGTTCGACATTTTAAAATGAAGGTCTCCTGTTGGAAAATTCCCTGCCCCAGTTGGGACACGAGGTTTAAAGGATTGGAGGTTGGGAGAGGAAGGGAAAACATCTGCAGGCAATTTGTTCCATAATCTGGAGACCCTACGTATGAACGAGGGAGAGAAATGTTCTAAGCTTTTGTAACTGGATAGTATCGCGCCTCTTATTGGTCTGTTAGGACCTGTCAAGGGGGGAAATCCGTGGAAATATCGGTAGAATAGGGACAAATCCCCAACAGCGCGGCGATGAGCGAGAGAAGGAAGTTTTCTTGTGAGGACTGGGTCATTAATGCATCGAATGGATGTTAAATGTCGAAGGTGCTGCCGCTCCCCAGATGTGGGAACAGTACTCTAGGTTAGGTCTTATTTGGGAAACATAGAGAGTGTGCAAGTTGGAAGGATGATGGAATGATTTTTTAGGTCTTTTTGGAACCTTTTTTGCACATTTGGCAAATTAATTAAATTAAGACTACGAAATGTCAAACATGGGGTTAACAATTTAACATGTGGCCTTGTGCAGCGCCCAGGGAATAACCAAAAGGAAGCAAGTTAGATATTATATTGAAAAAATAAAGATGTGGGTATCTGGACAGCTATAGGGAAATAAAAGATCTAGTCCAAGATGAACCAAGATAGACAGTTATGTTAAACCAATCTTGGAATTGTTCAACAACAAAAAAATGAACATATTTTACGCCTGTTTACCGATATCGTGCACGAAAGTGGAAAGAGATCGGCGCGTCATATTGTTAAAATAATAAGAGTTACATTTGAGTTAATAAGTAAATAAATTATATACAGAGAAGGATAATCGGACCGTGACATTTTACTTAAGTACCGGGGAACTAAACTCTTGCGATTTTGCAACTGATTCCTCGAAGATTTATTTACTATTTCAGTGGACACTATGCTAATCACATTGCAGGTGTATAAATAATCGGTGTTAATTATAGATGTTCTTTGCGATAATGAAATAAATATGTTGGTTTTAAATAACAAGATGGTTATATCAGTTATTATTAATAAGAATTAATAATAGGGATTGTAGCAACATGGATGTTAAATTTATCTTCTTAACCCAAAGTAATATCAGGTTTAATTTAGGGGTTTAACATAATATAAAGTTAGTCGGGGTTATTTCCACAAGTAAATTAAATATTGTGAAATTCAGGGCATAGAACAACTCAAGCTTTGGGACTAACTTGGGGAAACGGATATTGGTCAAAAGGTTCAGTCGTTATAAGGCTGTTACCAATGGACATACTGCCGGAAGAACAGACAACACCATAAGAATTTCTCGGGCTTTGTTCTAGCCATAAAGCATATTTAAAAATTCCTTGACAATTGCTGCTTCAATATTTCTATTTATTTCTAAAAAATGTATGCTATGCGCCAACAAGTTGTCAAATGAATTACTTACATTCATATCGACAAGGAAACAACCAATAAACCAATTTGTAAGGTCTATAATAGGACAACAAATTTCACCAGAAATAAATAAGAAATATAAGAAAGAAGAAGAAATATAAGAAATAAAGAAGAAATATAAGAAATATATTCATAGAAGAAAAACATTTTCTATTATTATATATTAGAATTGCAAATTTCCAAATAAGTAGTTGTTATAATTATGTAGTAGATTCAAAGACGAAGATGGACATATTTGGTTTTATTGTGCACACCGTCTTGTGTGGTCTAGAGTTAATAAGATGCGGTCATCCTGTGTCATAAGATCTCTTTGGTAATAAAAATAAGTAATTATTGAAAATTATTTGGCTATTATTAGCAAGTGGATGTTGTATAGAATTATTAGTTATTACCTAGTATTATATGTCATTTTAAGGATGAGCTAAGACACAGGTAATTGCGACTAATCGTGTGCCTAATTAGCTGTGTTCTTTGGATGTCATCGATTAGCATTTCAAATCTCATTTGTGTAATAATTTGTTTAAAGCTTTTTGATTATTTTATGTCGGTCATAAATACGTTAAAAATCAGCAAAACGAATAATTTATTCAAATTCTGAATTAGGCTTAGAAAAAAACAAATTATCATATATATTGCTATAGGGAATAAAGAAATTTTAAACAAGAATTTAAAAAACTGTTTTTCACAAAAAATATCGTTCCCTTAAATAGACAAAAAACTGAAATAATTAAAATTGTTCGATTTCCAAACAGAAAAGTGACTTCGTGACATTTAATCGTCATAATTACATGCACTGGAGTCCCAGACTCCCATTATTGTCATAATTAATTATTGTCGAAACCGATTTTGTTTGAAAGTATAAAATTCGAATACAAAAATTTCTGACAAACAAAAGCAAGACAAAATTTGGCCAGGTCTGCGAGTAAGCCTATCTCCCTGTACCACAGGCATACCTGTAGTACAGGTATACCTGTCCAGTTCTACCTCTACTAAGGGGTATACCTGTAAGTAGTAGAATAGTTGGGGTCGAATAATTTTTGAATATTCCCTACATAATCTTTTCTACATAGAAATGATACTTATACAGGGTGGTTAAATATATTTGTAGGTTAATTTGTACAACTGCACTTAGCTGGATTTTTGAATTGTTTGTTAGCAATCCAAAACACTCCTCAAACTGTCCAGTTTTTGCTTAGGTTTTTTTTGAACAAGAGCCTAATAACCAACTTGTCTAATTAACCAACTCTAGCGCCTAAAGAAGAACGTCTCCCCCATATCCCTATGTATACGCCCCTGGATAGCGGCTGAACCCTAACCATTAAAAATTGATTACTGTGGCCCGGTAGCTTCTTGCTTCACTTAACCCTGCATATTTAAAAATACAAATATTTTATCTGCTTCGTGCAGTATTCTTATCTAAATATAATAATTAGAACTGATACTAAAAATAAATTTCAGTGACGTCAAAATTTTTTGGTCCAAAATAAACAGTGACGATGCCCAAATCCTTCTTTACATTGTTTAGAAATTAGGTACCTATATTAAAAACCCCATAAAACATTTCTTTTTTCAACACCTTGCATCTCGAGCTGTGTCTCGAGAATGAGAGATTTGACATAATATGTTTCTCTCATTTTTGCACCTAATAGGCTTATTTATTTTTACAGAATGTCCTGGGATGGGGTTGACAAGAGGACAAAAAACGGACTATACGTAGATATATTTTATACAAATATACAAATATTTTATCCGCTTCGTGTAGTATTCTTATCTTTCCTATAATTAGAAGTAATATTAATACTAAATTTCGTTACACAGCACGATCGTACGATGTGTTTCAGAAAAAAACACTGATGTATATGTCAGGATGGCCGAGCGGTCTAAGGCGCCAGACTCAAGGTTTCCTTGCCTACTCTGTAGGTTTCGAGCGTTCTGGTCCTCTCTGAGGGCGTGGGTTCGAATCCCACTTCTGACAATACTTTTTTTAGTTTTTTTTTACATGCACTTGGTATTTTCTTTGACTTAGCCCAAAACAAATTGACCATTACCTTGTAATAATCTACTTGTATTAAGGTATTTTTACATAATTTAAGGATCTAGAATTTCATCTAGAGGGGTAGGGGTGGCGAAACGTCACTTCGAACTATCTAAAAGTATATACCAAAAAAAAAAACGGGCAAGTTCGCGTGCGACATAATTTTTTTATTATTTAGGATTCTACACTATTTCATAATGGATGAAATATCGAAACCTGTTCTTGCGAATACAGTTCGAACTCTAGGGATGTTTTCAAAACTTTTTTTTCGGAAACCAATTTTTCGATTTTTTTTAACCACTTCGAAATTTGGAAAAAAATTTATAGATCCATTTCCGAAAAAGCGTCTTTCAAAGAAGTTGTTTTTCGAAAAAATTTACTTAATTTAACATCAAAAATATGTTTGTTGGAAAAAAAACAGAACAGCTGGTCATCTTACACGCGACAGAACAAATAAATTGTTTGATTAATATGAACCGGTAAATATTGTAGCATTTTTTTATTTATGCCTTCTGCTTATTTGGGGGGATTATGTACGTAAGTGCAATTTTTCTAAAGCAAATTTTTTTAAAGGACTTTTCAAAAATATTTTTTTTTTCACAGAACATCTTTTTCGAAATTAATTTTTTTGGATATTAATATTTTCAAGCAACGGCTTTTTAAAAAAGTAATTTACGGGAAAGTAACATACCAAACCTAAGGAAACATCATCAAACCCAAAAAAGGTGCGTTTAGGTTTGTTCAGGATTTTTTTTTCGTCTTTTTTTTTTCATTACCATTTTCCAAGGTACTAGAATTCATAATTTAATTTTCTAAATACAGTTTTCGGAAAACCTATTTTTTAAAAATTATTCTTCTTAGAAGACATTTTTGAAAAAATTTAAGTACTTTCGAAATATGTACGTGTTTTCGAGAAAATATTTCATAAATCCGTTTTCAAAAAAGCATCTTTGAAAAAGCTATCAGGACATTTTTGAAAAAAATGTACGTTCGAAATATGTGTATTCGAGAAAATATTTTTGAAATGTTTCGTTAATCCGTTTTTAAAAAAGCTGTTTTTCAAAAATACTTTCAAAAGAATCTTTCTTAAAAAAAACTATTTGGTTATTTGCTTCCTTTAGATATTTAGTTGCCAAAACGATCCGGCGCAAGTTTTCATAAAAACGCAGTGAGATGTGGTAAGGAATGTTTTCAGAAACAATCAAAGAGCATATAAATCGAAAATTCCAAAAAAGTCTTGCATTTTTTATAAAACATATTAGTATTGATCTCTACATTATTTTGTGTATAATTCATTTCAAAGACCTTACATGGACGACAAATGTTTGTTTTTGCTTATAATATTTTGTAAAATATGCAGGAATGGTTAATTTTTATGTTACAATATTTATTTTTATACAATTCGGTATTGAAATCCTTTTTGTACAAGGCTTCAGGGGGGCCCTGCCCCCCCCCCCCTAATTCCGCCCATGAATAATGTAATATTAAAGAAATATTTCAAAATGGCTAAACTTTAACATTATAAAATCAAACAAAGAGTTATAAATTTTATCAACCTTTGTGCAGTACAGAACATACAGGTACTATTGTCGCCGGTAGGTGTGCTACCATTCTTCGTGGGCAACAACAAAATTATACTTCCTTTCAGGACCATGTTCTTTAAACGCCATTTACATGATTCTTTGTCAAATCATAAAGTCTACAAATTTGATTTGGACTGGAGATAAAAAACTCGACCGGTAGTTATGGTTTATAATACGGTGTATCAAGAAAGCAAACCCACAGATTTGTGGATAATATGCATTTTGCGAATGTTGACTTTGTAAAAAAACTGTAAGGTTAAGCGTGGGCCAATCTAACAAGAATAAAATGCGGTAGAATAATACTGTTGGAGATTTTTCTGATAGTAAAAGGTTTATTAAATTTAACAAGGCACTAGTTTAAGGTGACCAACACTAGAAAATCACAGACCAGGATACAGTGGCGTTTCATATAGATGCGGGGCTAGGGTTACCAGATTTCAGGAAACAAAAAGCGGGAGTTACACCCTGTATCTCGAAAAAGAAGCGTCTGAGGATCCATGTTTATATAAACTTATTTTCATATTTTTAGATGTAGAATCTGCCCTGAAAATTTCTTAACATCTTTTTGTAACACCCTGTATATTGTTAAATTCGCGCTTCAGTAAGCTTTCATTTGACACACTAGGTAATGCCCTTGAATTTTTTTTCCATTTCCCAATTTACCCCCTGAAATTAACCCCTAGAATCAAAATTCACTTTTTACACTTTTCATCTATAATTGGGCCACCACAGTCAATATCTGTGGTAAATTTCAAATTTTTACGTCGAATGGTTTCAGAGAAAAGCGCCTGTGACAGACACACGGACAGACACCGAAGTGATTCTATAAGTATTCACGGACCACTAAAAAGCGCACCATTTGTAATAATATAATTTGTATAATTATTGTAATTAAACTATTATAATATCTATTTTTAAAGATTGCTTCTGTCGGCATTTTGCCCTACATTTTCCGCACGTGAATATTTTTCTCTGTCTTAAATAAGGCCGTATGTACTTTTTATGACAGTTCCGGAGATGAATTCTTTAGATTTGGCGTCAAGTTGAATGACACGGTAAAATAAACACGTGCGATAGTTAAAATTTTATTTTGTTTGCCCCGGTTTTTAGTTGTTTAAAATGCATTTGAGTTACGCAAATAATCGTAAAGATACTTCCTTATCTGATTCATCACTCTGTAAGCTAAACTTTAGACACTTGTTTGACACCCCTTCTTTGGATTTTATTTTTATAATGTTATTGTTAAAAATTTTAAAGCCGAGAAACCATGTCAAAATGAAATTAAGTTGGCCAACATGGACACCACCTGGAGAATGCCGCCTTAAGTTTCTATCTTTATTTTAAAACTATTTTAAAAATTTCGTGTTAAAAAATAATATATTGTTATTTTTAAAATGAGCTAATAATTATTAGGACACATAATTCTAGGCAATAAAACAACCGATTTAGTTAGAAATCATTTATTTGTAAAAAAAAATTATTAGCTAAAATATACATTCAAAACACAAATTTTACATATTTATAAAATTATTCCTAATCGTTAAAAAACCCAAGATAAAATATAAGAAAATTACTTAATGACGTTTGGATGAAATTTTTCAACTTTTATATAAAAAACAATTTCTTTATCTCTTGAAATGAATTTCACAGAAAGAATACAAAATAGAAGCAAAATTTTTACATAGTAGTTCAGTGTAGTCACTTTCGTTAATATGAATTTTAATACGATGTATTTTATTAAAGTTTAATGTCTAAAAGCAGATCGATCGGTTTCTCAAAGCACTTTAATCATGTAAAAAATTTAATTGACATTTTAAGTCACTTTTGGCAGTGACATTGACAGGTAACATGCTGTTACATTACAAGTGCCCAGTTGAATAAGTAAGTGTTGATTAAATTGTTTTGAGAAACCGACTATAAATAATAAAAAATTTCTAAATTAAAAAATAATAAAATGCCACAACACACATAAAATAATAAAGAAAACTGAATGAAATTATAAGTATAAATAGATAGACGGCACTAATCGCCAAGATCTTTGTCGTCAATATGACATAACGACATGTTTTTGTTGAAATTTTGTGTCAAAGATTCTAAAACAGCGCGTACTCTCCTAAATTCGGAGTCGACGTTAACGGATTGCTCGGGTTCGATATGAACGTCATTGTCATTACCTTCGACAGCTTCTGGTTCCGGAAAGTCGTCTAAACCACTAAACAAACTATCTTCCGTCAAATCGAAATCGCTTGTGACTGTTTCAGTGGAAGAAGAAGAACAGCAGCCGCAGCTGCAGCAGCAAGTTGAACCTTCCTCCGACTGTCGTCCTGAAGAAGCCTCAGATTGTCGAAGTGCTGCTAAGTTCCTTCGGATTTTTTCTCTTTGTTCTCGAAGATACGCTTCCCTTTTTTGACTGTCCGTCAATTTCTTCGTATTTAGTTGTTTCCGTTCACCGTAGAGTCGTTCAAAAACAGAAGAATTTAAAGTTCCGTTTAAGCTGTCTCTGCTGTAGCGGCCTCTTTTTTCAGGGGGCTCATGATACTCGCAGGTTTTTTTAATTGGAGCTGGTTTATTTGTTAGCGATTTGATTGTATGCACCTCCCTTATGTGCTTGACGCGTTCCACCTGGATTGGGCTGGGCATCGGTCGGTTTTCATACAGTCGATCAAACACATTTTGATTGGCGTCTGGCGTTTCTTGTTTAGATGGGCCGGCAGGCTGCTTGGTACCTTTGGAGCATTTGCATTTACATTTACATGCTTTTAACTTAGCACTTTTGGTTTTTTTCTCGGTTGGAGTACTGGTACTAGCAGAATTCACGCTTTGATCAAAATCAGTCTGGTTGTAGATCCTTTTTCTCTCTACTGGCAGGCTGTTTAGACACCATTGGCCCTGGGTTAGGTCCCGCTTTATCAAAACTGGTCTTTTGCTTGCATTTTTTTGGGGTGGTTGAATTTTTTTGTACATCTCGTCGGTCACTGTTATACCATACTCTTTTAGCATGAGTTTATCAACCAGCGCACGCCGGTTTTCTTCACTAGAATATTGTTTTAAGGCTCTTAGTCTCTCGTAGATTGCTTTAAGTGTTGGTAACACTTCACTTTCTTTTAGTCGCACCATTTAGATTTAAATTGGTCACTTGGAAAGCTGAACTTTTGAACTTAGACACTGACAACAAAACACCTCGATGGTCAAGCTGAAACTGAACGACTCAAGAGATTTGACAGTATTTTGGGTTTCTTGGGGAACAAGAGGGTAGTACTTGGAATGGTTATTGTTGTTCATCAATAGAATTTGAGGATTTAGATTAGGTTTATGACTTTATCTCAACTTTATTTAAATAAATTCAGGTAAAATGAAGTTAGTATTATGGAATTTCTAAGGTTGTTGTTGTAAGGGTAGTGGCAGTCTACCTAAATCTGCATTTTGATGTGAAAGTTATTTGGGAATTATAAAAGCTAGCTAATTTTCTTCTCATTCTAATAAAGAAGAACTAACTACCTCTAAAGAAATGTTAATGTACCGTGTGAATTATACAGGGTACGTTCAAAAAATAGGGGGTCACAAAGTTAGAGTTTTTAAATGGAACATCCTGTATTTGAATGGATTTTTGAATTCTACGTGTATTTCATACCTTTTTCACTAGGTTTAATATACGAAAAAGTCATAGTTTTCAAAATAATTCTACTTGTAATAAAAATTTAGCATTTTCAAGCATCTCTTTGTTGTGAAAAGACTACTTAAATTTTGACACCAAGGGATTCATAATTTGTATCCCGAGTAAATTAAGTCAAAAAAACATATCCACTATGAAATATTTGACATCTCATTTACGTGATGTTTTATTTCTAGGTCCAAAGTCAGAAAACTTCTAATAAAAAAATGTTACTTTTATCAAATGGAACACGAACACTCTATATATTTTTCTACCATCTTATAGCTCGTCAACCACTCCAATTTATAAAGAATGTCCTATCCCAATCTCTAATAGTTTTTGAAATATGTATTTTGATTTTTCGGGATTTTCTGTTCTTGTTGTATCTTATGTCAATGGAAAACAAATTAAAATAATGTTGGTGGATGACGTTAAGAATCAGATCGGATTTAAAGTTAAGCGTTTTTACTGTAAAGCTTATTGTCCAGTTATTTATACTCAAAATGAATTTTTCATAGGTGATTTTGTATTATCGTTATTTAGATATTTACCTAGGTAGAGAAATATAACTTCTCATTAGAGAAATGGACTAAATAATGGCGATTTCTCAGGTTAGTAGCAAAAATAAATTGTTTACGCACCCTGTACACAAGAACTACAGGGTGCCGCATGGCAATGTGCATTTATTTCCCTAAGTTCTGCCAAAAGACAGGTAAGTATATAAAAATAATAGGATTTCCCTTTAGGATGTAAGGTATTGTTGTCTATTTTATAATGCTCCAGGTATAGATTGTACTCTTACCTAGACCGGTAATGGGAAATATAAACTGCATTTTTATTTATACGGGGTGTCTTAAAAATCTGTGTAAAGTTACGTTTATTTAATTGTAACTTACTGTAGAGAAATGACGGGAGGGAGCTTACTATTTACTTATTCAGCGTAAAAAAATAGAAATATACACCACGGCACGTTGCAATATTGTTAGCCCGCAGGGGAGGGGGGCGTAAGGGGGCCGTGCCCCCCCCCCCCCCTGAGAGTGTGAGATTGTCATACTTTTTAATTATTAGTAGTAAAATCTTTAAAAATATATTACTTTTTTTCATTTTGCCCTCCCCCCCTGAGAAAAAAGTCTGCGGGCGCTCATGTTGTTAGCTGGAACTTTAACACCTACCGTTGAATAATGTGTATATTATTATTATAGTTGAAATATAATGTTTACGTACATATACCTGCCTAGAAATTTTAATGTTACATCCGAGAATGTCTGTCCTTTCCGCCAAGCCTTATTTGTGCTAAGAATAGTCACTTCGTGACCAATAAAATATTTATGTTATGAATGGAGTCATGGTGAATAATTTTTCTGAGGTAAATAAAATATCTTATTGGTTAATACATCTATTTTGTCATGTAATTTAACGTTTTTAGCCCCACTGAAGGGCAACGCTAGGGAGTTGAGGTTGAGGCCGTGTAGTACCTCATTTTTAAAGTCCTTAAAAACATTTGAACGCTAATCCGAGGTCAATGTCTTAATTCGTTTTTAAATAGCAAGCCTTTAAAAATTAAAAATCGTAAAAAGAAAGTAAAAATTTAAATTCCTCTATTTCTCTTATTAGTTTAAAAGTTGTTTAAAATGACCACCATGAACTTCTTGGCAGTAATAAAGTCGATTTTGGAACTCATTTCTCACATTTTCTCCTAAATGGTGGTCATTTTGAACAACTTTTAAAGCAATAAGAGAAATAAAGGTAGTTCAATTTGTACTTTTTCTTCACGATTTTTAGTTTTTAAAGGTTTGTCATTTAAAAATGAATTAAGACACGGATCTCGGGTTTGCGTTGAAATGTTTCTTTTTTGAAGACCTTTAAAATGAGGCATCACGCGGCATAGGGTTGCATTTTGAAATTGTTGGCTTCAACTCCCTAGCGTCGCCCCTCAACAAGGGGGTTGAAAAAGTTAAATTACATGAAAAGTAGATTTATTAACAAATAAAATACACCTCAACTTGGGTGTCTCTAATTTACTAATAGCAAAGCCCATACTGACTTTTTAGACACTAATGTACCTGCCTAGAAGTTTTAATGTTAAAATACATTCGAAAATGTCTGTCCTTTCCACCAAGCCTTATTTGTGTTATGAATGTTGTAACCAATAAAATGTTTATGTTATGAATGGAGTCATGGTGAATATTTTTTTTGAGGAAAATGATCAAATTTTATTATGAAAAAAATGCTTTTCAATTCAATAAAGAGATTTTTATTAGGCGCATTTTGGACTATAAGTATATCTATGGTTATTTTTTCAAAATATCGAACTACATATACTACAACAGAAGCTTACCCAGCGAGGGGCAGGGGGGCAACTACCCCCCTAAAAGAAAAAATAGTCTATGATCTTCACAATATTTTTTTCCTAAAACAAATCATAAAATATCTTGAAACTTTTATTAATACGCTAAAAATACCTATAGAATATGAATCTACGGTTAATATTGTCACAATATTCATACAAAAGAAAAATAAAGCAAAACATTGTACCAAAAGAAATTACTTTGGCCCACGTGGAAGCCACATGGAGAATGCCGCCTTAATACGGGGACAGTAATGTAACACTGAGATGTTAAATCTGTTTCTCAAATATATTTTTTTAGGTTTTTTTTCTGCAAGCCTACGCCCAACTATTGTATTCATTTACAATTATCCAAATGTCAAAAATACCGTATTGTGGTATAGTGTCATTGCAAAATAAGCCGTTCTCGAAGAACATTTCTGCCCCAATAAATTCACATTTTTTTTTCAGGGAATAGAATTTAAATACCATTCTTTGCTGTCAAAATTGCTACGTTGCAGAACGTTGTATTAATGCGAGATCATAGAGCACTGATGTGAACGCATAAATAACAATTACAAATACATGATAATACATGCTAACTTAACAAACACCATGCATTAAAGCATTTATTACTGCATTCTTCCATCGCCTACTTAGAAAGCCACCTGAGCTTTTAGTGTAACATTTAATGACTTTTTTAGGAAGAAACTAAATACTCTATATACGTTTCAGGTTTTAATTATATGATTTATATTAAAAAAAAGGAAATAGGTTAATTTTTAATTATTCCTAATTTCTTCAATTCATATTTTCGGTTGTCACAATTTCTTTTTTTTATTAATTTAGTTGGTTTTTTACACAAATCGTCTACAGCTTTTCTCCTCACAACACTACACACCATATTTGCTGCAATTTTTTCACTTTCCAAGGCCAAGTGCGGTTATGGTTTTTATGTTCACGAGTATCGTTTCATACTTTTGGGGAAAATCCATTCATTTAATTTTTGACTGGAAACAGGAAAATCCAAACAACCCAAAACAGGTGTGCAGGTAGGTTTTCCAGGTAAAGGCACAACATGTATATTTAAAATTTTAAACATTTGGTGACCCTTCAGATTCAGGTAAATGAGGCGCAAATTATATCGCTCGTAAGTAGTTCGACTACCTTTTTAGGTCATGTATTAGTAGTATCTTAACAACAATTAGTAAGTTTTTTAAGGTTATTTATTGGTCTATTTTATATTTTGGTTTGTACTTATATAGCTTTATATTATTCTTTCATCTATTGTTATTTTTTTAAATAAACGGAAGCTGTATTTTTTGTGATTGTTCCGTATTAGAAAGAGGCTGTCTTTTTTCACAAGACCCATATCTTAACGGATCATCGAGTAAAAATTATGAAGTAATACACAATGACAGTGGTGTTAATTACTAACCTACATTTTTTTAATGTATGCGAGGAAAAACAGAGAACCATTTCGTTTAATAATAATTTTGTCGATTGACGTCAAGTGTAAGAAAGTTTAAATTTTGCCATCTAGTGAAATTAACGTATGAAAGTGACGTAATAGAAATTTTTTAATAATTAATCATCTACATACCCGAGGAATCTTAACGTAATATTATGGTTATATAAAATTCACCAACAGTACTGAATTTATTAACTGTTTTCAAGGAACACATATTTCTCGGCATACCTTTTATTTCTATTTATTTTGCATACAATGTCCACAGATAAAATACCGAATGGCCGACCTTCATTTGGAAAAATTGTTAAATATTAATTGTTGTCATTTGAACTGTTTATTGTTTTAGGACAAGGCACGGCTGCGAAAGCTTAGTATCTATGTATATATACAGGTTAACCCATGAGTAATGGGCCATATATAACCATATGTCCCGTTTTGAACGGGACCTACAGTACCTAATGTTTTTGTTGCGATTATAATTTCAGTTCGCTATTCCTTTTGTATCTGGGAGAGGGGACTCTTAAAAGAAATTATTGAAATCTCTCAAGTGACCAAAGATTTGTGCTTTACTGCTTTAAATATTATTATATAGATGACATTAGCAAAGAAACTATAGGAAATAATACGTTTTCTATGGGATCATAAATAAGTTCTTAATTATATGTATTCCAACAAGCTCTAAAAGAAAGTGTTCGTAAATCGGAAGTTTGATACCCCTTTAAAACTAATGAGGTTAATTATAGACTCGACAATATTTATGGGCGCATCCCTCGAGTTATTTTAAAAATAGAGTCCCATTAGACTGAGAAAAACTTAATTTTTGATCGGCTGTTTTTAGAAAAACATTTTACTTCTATTTTCTTACGTTAGTCATCAGGTCTTTAATCCATTGAACATCGAAATAGAAGCGTTGATTTTCTTAGATTTTCATGCTGTCTCGTGCTGCGTACGTATGTATGTATTTTCGTGCCAAAAAGTATCCTTTTGGATGCTTCATATAATTGAAAGTAATAGTATATTGTAAAGGTTTTTTAAATTGTTCTTTTCACACAAGTGAGACGTCGAGTGAGTCGAACGAGTATGAAAAGGTATTTTCCTTACAACTACCTTTGAAAGTGAGAAAAAAAGCACGGTTAACGTGGCCAGAAAGTGCCTTGTATCACACACGTGTTGAAAAGTACTTGTCAACATGACGTTTGAACAGATGGTGCCAATTTCATAGCAAAACTATGTATTTAAAAAATAACAAGTCACAGTTCGTTTGTTAATTTACTTATTAAAAATACAACATAATATAATTTGAAAATAAATAAATTACCTGTACGTGAAAAGATATTTCATTTTTACTTTTCCTCCCTAGGGAGGAAAAATATCTTTTCCTCCCTAGGGAGTCAACGTGCCTCTTTCAAACCCAAAATTAGAGAAGAAAAGTAAATTTTCAAAGAGGGTGTAGAAATTTTTTTTCATGTTAAAAACAGCTTGATTTTTTATAACACAATGCTTGACATTAGTCAAAATGATAAATTTCTAATTGTAAGTAATTAACTAACTTATTTTCTGAAAAAAATTGAAGCAGTTAGGTATAATGCATTCCAAATTTAAATAATTCGTGAACAAGCATGGTGCCATGTTTAGTTGGTAACCTCATTTAATACATTAACGTAGAAAATATGTCCTCAGTTTTCCAACAAAGCAACTCTTCTACATTTAGCAATACATACGCAAAATAGGAAAAAAATGCCATCGGCAAGGACTCATGACATGAAGTAAGGCGTAGGTAGACACAAGTTTTATTAGCATTTTTTTATTTTAAAGATATAGGTAACAGTTTTTATTTTAGTTTAAAACACCATTTTACAAAGTCCGAGTTCATTAATATGCTTTAATTATCATTAAAGTTATTTATTGACTAAATTTTTGGTTTATAAATTAGTGCTTATTAGGATGAAAATCGTTATTTTGGCAGGTACGGAAACCTGTTTACCATTTTAATTTGGTTTTGTAATTCGATGACAAAATTTTAAATGTATATAATCGAAGCGGTGTTGCCCCTATTTCGCTATTTCTAAAAAATACCGGACAAAAATCTTTGACTTTAGTTTTTCATCCTTGATACCGGGTATCGCCCGGATTCATTATTGTAAGACGGTCTAATTTGGCAATCCAGGGTTTAAATTGACAAGAAGTGCAAGAATAAGACAGCTAAGTTTTGTAATATGAACTTTTTTCTGTTTTTCCGCAAATTTATAGATAAAATGCTGTTTAAATGTATTTTCCACAATACTAGAAAATTCATTTTTTGGCAACAAGTTCCAAGATAAAAGTCATTTGGAAATCAAGCAAATTGCAGAACTAATTAAATAACCAATAAGTTTTTAATGATCATTTAGCAACAGTGACAGAATAAAAACTTTTCAAAACCTATCTGGTCAACTAGAAGATCTAAATTTAAACCAGAACTAAGTCTTAAACTTTATTAGTGAATCCCGATCTATATTTCCTGTATATTTTTGGATGCTACTTAAATTTATTATCTTTCAAAGTAATATGTATTTATATAAGTTCACATCTTCAGTAGGTATTTTAATAATAATTGTTAACGCTATCCTTTTGCTGCAATCCTATGCTCCAGATCTGAATATCTGATCTAATATTACGGCTTGTAAGATTCCATTTTTCCTCTCATATTACTGTTTGGAAAATTCCATTTGTCCTCTAATATCACTGCTTGAAAGACTCCATTTTTCCTCTGATATTACGGCCTGAAAGACTCCATTTTTTATCTGATATCACTGCTTGAAAGGTCCATTTTTCCTCTAATATCACTGCTTGAAAGATTCCATTTTTTCTCTGATATCACTGCCTGAAACAATTCCGTTTTTCCTCTGATGTCACTGATTGCAAGATTCCATTTTGCTTTGATATCAATACTAGCAATTCTATATTTAGCATTTACTGCGCCGCAGTTTTCTGAAAAGCAATCTTGGCAGGAGTGTTTTCTGAAAAGAAATCTTGGCAGGAGTGTTTTCTGAAAAGAAATCTTGGCAGGAGTGGAAAAGATGTGCTGGAATGACAATACCAACGATATTCTTGCACCTGTCAATTTAAACCCTGGATTGTCATGTTAGACCGGCCTTAGCAATAATGAATCTGACTGTTTTGTTTAATTTCCTGCTATAGGGTTTAAATAACGTCCTAGATAGCTCAAAATAAATTTACATAATCTGTCATTGGATGGTTAATTGATGCTCCAAGTCCACGTTTACTGCATAATTACATTAATAATTGAGCAATTACTTTCTATCAGTTACTCATCTAAAGGTACACCGAATGGGAATTATACTCGTAATAGCATTAATAACATTTTGCACAGGTAAACAAGCGTATCATATTCCGTAACTAGTAATTTACTGAAACAGCGTTTGCATAAAAACTATTACATAAAAAGGCCGTGAGCTTGCATACGCTTTATTTCTTATTCAGTTTGAATAATTTGAGTTTACGAAGATGTCGACAGAATATTTTATCTAGCACATATATTTTCTTGTAATGTGTCGTCTTTTTTAGCCTATTTTTAGATGTCTCTTTTTGCCTTTGCTTCTGTCTTAATAATTGTATTGTATACATTATTTCCTGTCCACTTAAAATTTTAGTTGCCCCTCTAAAATTCGAACCTGGCTATGGGCTTGCCATTAGCGGACCTTAACCTTCTTAACTTTTATGGCACTGCCTACGACTTATCGTCTAAAAGTATATTGGTGTAAACCTGCCAAAATATAAAATTCTTGGTCAATCAACCTTTTAACGCCCACTGGACTCGGATAAGAGTTGCGACGCACTTTGTTCAAAAAAAAAGTGTTTGATTAAAAACCGTCAAAGATACTATGATGAGTATCATTGACCAAGTACTTACCGCTTAACTTGAAAACATTACAATCACTCTTAAAGGTACTCTAGAGAAAAACACAGGAACAACAGGGGGTTCTGAGGGAAGCAGGTGTAGTAGAGCGCGTTGCAAATTAGCCCTCAGCTCAGTTAGGCTGGGTAGGTTCTATTGGACGCCACCAGTTTTTTACACCGACGCAAACTGGAAGTCGCCTAGTTGGTCTAGGGACCTGCTTCTCACACAACAAACCTGCTATTCATAATAGAAATTAAAAACATATGGCGCAGTGAGCTGGATAAAAGAAAAACGGAATACATTTACCACTGTACATATATTTACAGATAAAAAAAAAAGGGGTTTACAGTTGGTGTTGACAAGAATTGTTACAAATGCTGTTTCCGAAGAAATAAGAAAATGGGGCGGTTTTTTGCCCCCGCAAAATAATTAAATCAAATTTACTCAAAACTTCGTGAGGAAGTTTGTCCTCACATACAAAAATTCATAGGGTGGCTTCTTAGCACCCGCCAAACAGAAATAGGGATGGTTCGTATCCTCTACCAAAGCAACTAAGAGGGACGCTTTGTAGCCCCTATGGAAGAAGTAGGGAGGTTCGTGGCCCCTACCAAAGACCCTAGGAATAAAACAATTCCCAGTAGTTACAGTAATTCAACTTTAATTAATAAACAAAATATATTTGAAGTTACGTTAATAATTACAAATAAAAATCAGAAGTTACGTTATTAGAAAAGATTACTATTCAGAGAGAGACAATTGACTTGAATTAAAGCGCCGAAATCTAACAATTTTTTTTTTCATATTAATTAATTAATTTAATATTAAAAGAGAAAGCCATTGGCTTAAACTGAATCGAAAAATTTGGATAAGTAGAAAAATATGTAAAAATAAGAAGCTACGTCAATATAAAAAAAAACCACTAATAAAAGAGAAAGTAATTATTTGCAAAATTTAAACGAGCTTAGGATAATATTAAAAAGTTACCTTAATAAACAAAGTTAATATTTGGATAAATAATTTACTGAAACTAATCCGCAAAATTTAAGAATATTAGATAAAAGGCTAATAATAAATGAGAAAGCCAGTGGCCTGAAATCAATCGCAGAATTTTAGTTAAGTTAGAAAAAATAAAGTGTGAAGTTACTTTAATAAAAAAAAAACTATCAATAAAATAAGTAATCGCTGAAAACCAGATTGCAAAATTTAAACAAACTCATGGTAAGATTTAAAAAAAGTTACGTTACTAAACAAAAGAAATTATTACGCAAGGGCATTGATAACTAAATAAAATTGTACAGTTCCTTGATACTCAGCGATAAGCGTTAATATTTACAAAATACTTCATTCTGTTATCTTACATTAACAATAAAAAAAAAAATAATAAAAGTACAACAAAAGCAAAAATAATCGATAATTAAATCACAAGTTCACGCAAGATTACAGGTATAAACAAAGCAAAAGGCTTAAGCGAAGCCAAAAAAAAGTAAAATAATTAAAACCTCAAACCCCTATAGTAGCTTGACTCAAAAGCTAAGCGTTAACACTACTTGTGTAAATAAAGTGGATCAATGTAAGATAACACAAGAATAATAATTGACTTCACAAAAATTTTAATCATTTAAATTAAGAGAAAGCACCCTGTATAGGGAGAAACCGTTCGAATATTAACAATGAAAATACACACCGTTTATGTACCTTTATAAAACACAAAGCTTAAATTACAAGCAAATAAATCGCTAAAGCAAGGCAGCTACTATATATAACTACTTTAGGTTTCCAAAGCAAATAATATGATAATAAAAAAAGTATTACATTAACTATCTACAAGGCAAGTATGTAGCTACCCTCTGTCCCAAATCGTACGATATAATAAATGGGTGTAAAACATGTACGAGCTATAATAAGTTACTTTACCCCAAAATTATAGTCAGATGTCAAATTTGCAAATTAAATAGTAGGTTGATTGACCCCTCTAAAAACATAAAAATATTATTTAACCAAATCTTTATACCAAAAGCAAAAACAAATCTAAATTATCCAACTTCCCAGAGATAAAACCCGTGAAACCCTGAGCCCGTACATATTTTAACTCATAAAAAAAAAGGTTTTGTGGCACTTATTCAGAACACAAATTCCCTTATAACTATATAAATCACTGCTTGAAATGAGTACTACAGTTAGCCCAATTTACTCCTGCATGTGCTTTGCGGTAAAGTTATTAAAAAAAAAAAAAGGAAACGATTTAAACAATCTACATTTACTAAGATAGTTACTGACGTACTTAAAATCAAATAAAATCTGGCTCGTAAGCTGGTATAAAGAGGTCTTAAACAAAAATTATAGATTGTACGAGCTTTACTGCCAACCATCAAGACTGAAAAAGTTATTCGCAAATTAGGTAAAGTGATATTAATATTTACGAAATTGAAGGCTTGACTATTATATTAATAGTTTAGTCAGTTATTATTATTCAAAATAAGAAGTAGCACACCGAGCTACAAAACTAGGCTTAGAACAAAATACTTTAAAACCGAGTTTCAACAATTACGGTTCGCTAAAATTTTAATTAAAATTTAGGGGCACAAAATGGGCAAATACGTATCTAAGAAAAAGGCAAGGCCCTAAACAAAAAAACTTCAAGCTTCAAGGTTTAACTCACCCCTTGATCCAAGATAAGGAGGGCTTGACAAACTAAATTCCAGAACTGCAGGCAGCAAAAGGGCACCACACAGCAAAGGTTACCACAGGGTTTGGACCTCCAAACTGTTGCCGATGTTCGTGGCTTGATAGAAATAAAGAAAGGAATCCTTAGTCATTGAAAAATTTTACCATGCACGTGGCAGACTAGCAAAAACCCATCTATATAAAAAAGCACTCACCTATCATCGAAGTCGCCCAAAAATATCCTGCGTCTTGCAGAAACAAATTCTTCAAGAATTTAAACGCGGTCCCTGACTTTTTAATCCAAAAAAAAAACTAGAATTTCCAAATTGAAATTTTCAGATAGGGACCATGGAACAATTGCTTCGAAGGATAGAGTGGAAGTCACCGGCCTATGCCTCGTGTCGGAAGAATCATATGACACTTCCTCCCACCACAGACACATATCCAAGATGGTTCCGAAGAATTTCCGCCCTGCACTGATTACTCCAACTGTCGCCACGCCACCAAACAAAGACACTACTATTGTACAGAGACCCCGGGCGTGAAACAATAAAGTCACGGAAATACAGAAAGTTATACCTACGCCGGTGGCCTGAACAAAATAGCAACGAAAGCCTGCCAAACCAACCCACGCGAAAATGCTTAACGATACAGTACAAATTTTACCCCTCCGGTTTGGCAGCACTGCAAGACTCTGACAGTGTCAGCCTGTCAGTTCAACCAAAAATTCTAACCTTCTCATATAACTCAATTAAATGTTTACAAAATTCAAAACAAGATCTTGGAAAAGAAAAGAGAAGGAAATCTTGGAGTTTAATTAATAGAGAACGCTAGATTCAGAAATCCAGGACAGTGAAGGCAGTGGAAAACACCGGGATTAAATCTCATTCAAAATGTAGGTAGTCTTTTAAAATTTATTCTCTAAAAATATGTTATCATAAATAGACTAAAGGCGACTGTCTGTACACACAGGAAGGCCTTAAGCAAGGCGAAAATTCAGGCCCAAGCCAGAAAGAAAGATTTTAAAGCAGACTACAACAGATGGACAAGCTCATGTTAAGCCGATTTGGACCAGATAAAAGGGCAATCAACACCCCCAGGGGGTAGCCTGGACAGCAAGGGAAGGGGGCCACATAGCGGAAGAACGAAAATAGATCTTCTGAATCAAGGTAAATAACTAAGAAAACAGGCGTTCGTGAATAAACTAATTATTAGAACAAATCTAATTCGGTGACAAAAATGACCTGTCACAACTCCCCCTCTCCTACGAAAGGAGGGAAATTTTCCAATGAAAATTAACCGACGATAAGGATCAGAGGCTCTCTGTATGATACAAGAAAATCGAAAAAGAAAATAAATTACCTGCGCTATGCTGGCGCCAATAAAAAAAACATAAGTGAAGATACGTGGGAACCCAAGGTAGTACCATATAACTAATACTAACTAACAAGACTGATAACTCAATCTTAAAATAACTAAATACTCAAAGAAATCTTTGGTCCCTTTGCCACTAGTCACCCAGCGACCTCCTCCAGGAAGATTCGGTGTGGAACGTAAACCCTAAGTTGGTAAGGGAGCTAGCATTGCGTTACACCCAAAAATATTGTGGGGAACCTCGTTTACTAGCCTCACACCGTAGAATCGTCCCGAATTAAATCACCAATTGACATGCGTCAAACCAACCAAAGGGTGGACAACTAAAAAGGAAAAGATAAATATAATACAACATAAGTAAAATGATAAGAAAAGAGGGATAGCCCAGATGATCCACCATACAAAAGGGAGTGGATTGTAGCATCCACCAAGCTAAAAGATGCACCAAACGGGAAGCACATCGGTCCCTGTATACAACAAAAAAAAAAATTAATGAGGGTGTTCTGAGCGGTGGCACTGCCACCGGCCTGTCGCAACCTAATAGGCCGACTTGAGCTCAGGCCGAACAAAGTAGCTTGGTCCTCCCCTGGCCCGCCGAACAAGTTCGATGGGCAAACTGTTACCCCAGGGGTCAGACTTCCGCCCCCCCTGAACAGCCCTTCCAGTCGGTCTGCTCTCCGAAGGATCCATGATCTAACAAAGAGCGTCGAAGCGACATCCGGTAGCACCCAACACCGTGCAGCCTGTAAAACGAGATAGGGACAAATGTCAAAATCGATAAAGCCAAAATAAGGTAAAGACGCAATCGGGATAGTTTTATCTTGTCTAAACGGTGGATAGACAAAATATATCAATAAGGATCTAGGCGCAAAACCAGTAAATACTGAAATGGCCGGAGACTAACATATAGTCCTACCAGGACCTAGACCTAAGACAAATCCAAATAAATAAAATACCAAAGGTATTAAAGTAAATTAAAGCCAATCAAAGGCCAATCACGATAAGGTAAGTAAATCAAGGGATGAAAAAAAAGGTAACGGAATGAACGCAAAGGTAATCGAAATCACGCAAAGCTAAGCAAATAAACGCAAAGGAAAGTAAGTTAACGCAAAGGTAAGCAAATTATCGCAAAGGTAAGAAAAGTATCGCAAAGGTAAGCAAATTATCGCAAGGGAAAGAAACTTATCGCAAAGTTAAGTAAATTATCGCAAATATATAAAAAAGGTAATCAACCAAAAGTAAATGAAACAAGTAAAAATCAAACTAAAGGTTCGCAAATCGAGATAAAGAAAATTGGGTTACTTGCCAACAACTAGCAGTGAATCCCACCATAAGTGGTATTCTCAACTTCACAAAATCAGCAAAAGGAGAGAAAGAAAATTGTGTTTCTACTCTAAATCCCCAAAGGAAAGACAAAGTCGTACTCGAGCAAAAACACATACTAGTTCAAGTAACCGAAATTTCCAGACACAAGTAGGGAATAATAATAAAATCACGTCAAGGTAGAGAAAATTAAGCCAAATCAAAGTAAAAGGTCACATCAAGGTAAATACGTCAAATCAAGGTAAAAAAAGGTCCAATTAAGATAATAAATAAAGACTTTTGGCCCTAGTCTTTAGTAAAAAAAAAAACCCTTAATAGTGAATGCAGATAAAAAAAACGATAAAGAAAATTAGGTCCAAAAGTAATTAATCACCGCTTTCTAACCTAGTAATCAAACTTAAATTACCATGTGACACACCGACCCCCATCTCGTCTCGCGCCGAGTTGGGTGTCCGAGTGCGACTGATAAACGCAAAAAGGTACCTACATTAATGACCATAAACGTTACTATACGCTACTATACTATAAACCAAGCGACGATAAGGTAAATATAATCAGGTTATGACAACTAAAAAAAAAAACAAGGCATAAGGCGGCGATGGCAAGTGAAAGTAGTAAGGCAGCTGAGGGCTTACCCACTACAGACAATAGAAGCAAGGCAGCTGAAGGCTTACCTTGCCACGGCTTTCAGGGGACTCCTACCCCACCTAGTAAACCCAGTGCAGCGCTATTCTAAGTGACAGTGTCCAAATCCATCAAGTCTCGCGCCCAGATGGATCCAAACACAATCACGCCCACACTGCAGAGCATAAATGGCACTCAGAGGACTCCTACCTCAACTAGTTAACCCAGTGCAGTACTATTCTAAGCGATAGTGTCCAAATCCATCAAGCTTCGAGCCAACATGGATTCAGACACCATCACGCCCATACTGCAGAGCATGAAATTGCTCACGACTGAGCAAGGACAGTAAAAAAAACAAGAATTTAAACTGGGCCAAAAGTCAAAATTAACGCAACGATAAAAGAAAACTCACTAAAGCCATTATTACCGAAAGAAGAAGGGGAAAAAAAATTAAATGTAATTAACCAAATTGAAGCTATGGACTCGAAAATTAATAAATTCAGAAATTAATAGATTGATAAGTAAATTGAAGCAAAATGACTAGTAAAACGTAATATTAAATTAATGACAGTAAAATTAACGGAAGATAATAACGTAAATAATGACTTTGAGTTGCCTAACAATTTATTCACTCCTACGGACCACCAAATGCAGTTTCGGCATATACCGGTTTAAGGTCTTGTACATGCCAAATGCCCTTACTAACACCGTGTTCGTCTTCAAGCTCATACGTACACGTGCCGGTCTTTTCTACGATCTTAAACGGACCTACAAATTCCGGAGCCAACTTTGCGCTATAATATTTCGCTGCATCGGATATACTTTTATTCTTACGCCAGACTTCTTGACCGGGGACAAAGCTCACTGGGCGTCGGCGCAAATTATAGTTATGTCGATTTTTAACACGAGAAGCTTCGATTTTAGTGTGGACTTTTCTAAATAATTGTTTGGAAGCTTCTATTCGTTCTCGAATGTAATTTTGACGCTCAGTTTCTACTTGAGGAACACCCTCAGCATAGTCCGAACCGAATAGCTTGTGTTCCCTGCCAAAATTAACGCAGTATGGGGTGAAGCCCGTAGTTTCGTGTCGCGAAGTGCGAATGGCGCAACCGATAGCAGTTAGATTATCTTCCCAAGTTCGATGGTTATTTTGTTGAACGTAAGAGCGCAACATCGTTTTAATAACTCTATTAACACGTTCAGTATGATCTGCTCTAGGATAATAATTAGCAGTGTAAAATATTCTAACCTTATATTTATCGCAAAGGGCTTGAAATTCTTTGGATTTCATTTGAGTTCCGTTGTCGCACGTTAAGAATTGAGGGGCTCCGTAAACTAAGAAGATGCCGTCTTCGACACACTTTACCAACGATTTTGCTGTTGCCGATCGACACGGGAATAACACGACGTACTTGCTAAAATAATCGGTGACCACCAAAATATGAGTGTTACCTTGTTTAGAACGAGGTAAAGGACCTATGTAGTCTAGGCTGATGGCTTGCCAAGGCTCTTTTATGTCTGGGCGGTTACCCATTAGACCAGCTGGACGTTTCTGCTCTACTTTGTTCTGAGCACAAGTTCTACAAGCACGGACATAACTAGCAACGTCAGATCTCATTTTCGGCCAATAATATCTCTCGGCGACCTTCCAAAATGTTTTAAAAACACCCACGTGCCCTGCTGCTGGATTATCATGGCATCGAAGTAGTATCTCTTTTCGTTTATCCTTCGGCACTACTATTTTCCAGTAGGTAGAATGATCTGGAAAACTAGGATTGTTGGTCTTAACATATTTAAAGAGATTGCCATTCTCGACTCGCCAGCAAGGATATTTATCAGGACGTTCTTCTAGTTTCTGCATCATGCCTTTATACCATTTGTCTGAGGTGTCAGAAAATGATGACGGTGGTTCGTCAACAGCTGCGACAGAATCAGTAGTCACTGGCACTGACCTAGAAAGAAAATCTGGCACGACGTGATCTCGGCCTTTACGGTGGATCAATTCAAGGTCGTAAGGTTGTAAACGGAGAGCCCATCGAGCGAGGCGTCCTTGTGGATCTTTCAAATTATGCAGCCATAACAAAGAATGGTGATCTGTTATAACTTTAAAGTGTACACCCTCCAGGTAGTGACGAAGCTTTTCTACACTCCAAATTACGGCAAGGCACTCTTTTTCGGTGACGGTTAATTTCATCTCCTGTTTGGTGAGAGAACGTGAGAGATAGGAAATAACCTTTTCTCCATCATCAAATTGCTGAGTCAGAACTGCTCCTAAGCCATAAAATGACGCATCAGTCTGCAAAGTAAATGTGCGGTTGAAATCTGGACATGTAAGCACGGGAGCTGTGATAAGAGCTTCTTTGATCAAGTTGAATGACTGATGGCACTCTGAAGTCCATTCCCATTTGATATTTTTCCTGGTAAGCCGAGTAATTGGGGCTATAATAGCTGAAAAGTTCGGCACAAAACGCCGGTACCAAGAAGCGGTGCCAATAAAACGTCGAATTTCGGTGATATTTCGTGGAGGTGCTATATTCACAATGGCCTGCACTTTCTCAGGATCAGGTCTTAAACCTTGAGCGTCTACGATGTAGCCCAGGTATCTTAATTCTGGCTTACAAAAGTGACATTTCTCCTCGGAAACTATGAGTCCTGCATCTCTCAAACGGTCAAAAACTAGGCCTAGAATTCTAAGGTGTTCAGGAAAGGTTCTGGAGATGATAATTATATCATCAAGATACACCATCACATGATTTTCCAAATCAACGCCTAGTACACGGTCTACTATACGTTGCCAGGTGGCTGGCGCATTGGTCAAGCCGAAGGGCATGCGCAGAAAATGATAAAGATTCCTACCTGGAACAGTGAAAGCAGTTAATTCACGTGAGGACTCACTAAGAGGTACCTGCCAGAACGCTGATTTTATGTCGATGGAGCTAATGTAGCGGGCGTCTCTGAGGCGATCCAAAATGGCGGAGATATAAGGTATAGGATATGCGTCTTTCTTAGTTTTTGTATTAAGCTTTCTAAAATCTATGCAGAACCTATAGCTGTCATCTTTCTTGCGTACCAAACACACTGGACTGGACCAAGGACTTTTAGAAGGTTCAATCACGCCAAGTTTCAACATCTCGTCGATTTCCTCGTCCATAATCCTTTGCTTGTATGGAGAAACTGGGTAGTAACGCTGTTTAATTGGCCTAGTGCCGGGTTCAAGCTCAATGACGTGTTCTGCTACCTTGCAGCAGCCCAGACCAGTACCCATTTCCGATATTTTCTCCTTAACTAGTGCATTTAAACACGCTCGGTCGGTTTCAGATAAAGAGTTGCCATCTATCACGCTACAAATTTCCGTAGGTTGATCATCAGTGGAAAAATGCCAGACGTCCTGCTTCAAGTCGGGGATCACTTCCATGGTTCTCCAAAAGTCAATGCCTAATATTAATTGGTGGGACAGTTCGGGAAGGACTAAAATATCTATCACCCGAGTTTTATTTAATAAAGTTACAGGAGCCTGAAAATAGCCCAAACTGGAGCAAGTTTGGCCATTCGCGACAGTACAATCAGTCTGTTGCCTAATAAGTTTTAATCCCAGACTTTCCAAAATTCGGAAACCGGGTTGACCTACAATAGTGCGTGATGCTCCAGAATCTAATAAGCCTAATATTTTGTAACCTAAAATCGAAATTTCTAAATAGGGGCGCTGGTCGCCATGCGCATGAGCTATGATAGGATCTAATAGTTTTTTATTTGGAAAAGGGTTATTAGCATGTGAATGATTTTTGCTGGAAAGAGAGTTATTGGTCGACGAAAGGTTTTCATCAGAAAGAAAGTTGTTGGTTGGCGAAAGATTTTTGTTGGGGGCAGAATTGTTAGGGGGTGAATGGTTTTTGTTAGAACGAAAGATGTTGCTCGGTAAAAGGTTTTCGTCGGAAAGAATGTTGTTGGTCGGTAAAAGGTTTTCGTTAGGAACAGCGTTGTTGTTAATGGCAGCGTTTTCATCGGAAGGAAAGTTGTTGGTCGGTGAAGTGAGAATAAGGGGAGCAGTCTCGCGACGTATCGGCTCTTCTGAGAATCGTTTCTCTGGCGGCGAACACTTAGGGCAGTTTTTACTGGTCACACTTGGTGCACCACAGCGGTAACAATGGATTCGGCGCTGTTCAGTGCACTGGCTATTTCGATGACCTGGCTTATTACAGTTCCAGCACAAGATTGATCTAGAGATTTTTAGAGATGGTGGACGTGTCTCTCTGGGTAACTGTCTCACGTCTCGAGAAGTTGATGGTGCCGAAGATGATTCGGTCACCACGTCAACGATTGGCAACTCTTCATCATCTTTGAAGCCTGATGTTTCAGCAGCAATGAACGCAAAGTCTGGCTCTACAAAATTATAACTTTTTCTAGGAGGTGGTACATAGTTCTCGGCGCGATATTTCTTTAACTCCAACTTGAGACATTCTCCTTCTAATTCTTCTAACTTGCTGACTACCGGAAGTTGGGTAGTATAAAAAGGTGACAAGTTGCGTATAATGATGTCAAGTTGAACGTCCTCTGAGATGGAGCCATGTCTTCTAAACAACGCACTCATATTAGAAAGGTAGTCGACGATATTCTCAGTCGAATCCTGAGTCCTATCTAGAATTTCCTTAAACAACCGATGACGATAGTCTGGCGGTTCGAAATGTTTACAGAGAAGGTCAGACAAACTAGACCAGTCCGAAAATCGATGACGATTAGCGCGAAACCACTTCAATGCTTTACCAGTAAATAAATCGATAGCAGATACAAATAGTTCACTTTCAGAAAAACCTCGAGCTTCGCGTAGTTCCGAAACTCGCTCCAAGAAATTATGCACGGACATCTGTCCAGCCTCGCCGGTAAATTTAATACCCCACTTTTCAACACGATGCGCTTTGCTACACGAATGATGGCAAACGGAAGCGGCAGCAGCTGTTACATTGGGACTAACCACGGTTGGAGTGACTTTGGGCGACGAGCGTGTGTGACGCAAGCGACTGTTGGACGCATTGCTATTTCTCGACGCATCCGAATCCGACGCATCCGAATCCGAACCGTCCGACTGAACTCGAGCGAGCAAGGTGCTTAAATTCGGATCTTGTCTTAAGAGACTGTCCAAACAGTTTAATTTGCCTAAAATTTTGAGCAACAAGTCAGAACGGGTTTGCGATTCCGCGGCACTAAGGTTCGCAACCGGAATACGATGAACGCGGGTAAATAAGTGAACAAGTTGAGATTGTAAACGTTCAAATTTTTCTTTAGCGGATTCACCGGTGACATTTTTAATCGCGCTATCAATATTATGCAAGGTTCTAGTTATATAGTTACATTCATCGACAAAAACACAAGTATAGGCCAGACGAGCAAAAACTTTACCCTTCCTTTCCATTTCTAAAATTGGACGTAACCTACTAGAAGTTCTTTTACCGTATTGGCATAACTAGCCGGTACTCCACGAATCGTAAGTTCATAAATTAGCATTTCTTTCCTAAGATGGTTAACCTGCATATTATAATCCATTTTGGAGTGAACAAAAACAATAGCAACTCAAAAGTCAACGTAAAAAGTCAACGTAAAAAGCCAAATCTAGGTACAATCGCGTAAATCGAATAAATTTAGCAAAACTACACCAATAGTGTAGTCAAATATAGCAAATAAAGGTAATTAAATCAGTGAAAATAGCAAGAAATAATAAAAAGGTAAATCATGTAAACCAGCAATCATAATTCAGTACGCAAAGATAATCAAAGTCACGTAAATGAATAAAATAAAATCGATAAGAAATCGCAATATCAAAAAAAATCAAAGTTACGTAATAGGTAAAATAAAATCGGTAATAACCCACAAATTCAAAGACAATCAAAGTTACGTAATACGCAAAATAAAATCGGTAATATACCACAAATTCAAAGACAATCAAAGTTACGCAAACAAGTAAATTAAAATCGGTAATAAATCGCCAAATCAAAGAAAATCAAAGTTACGTAATAAGCAAAATAAAATCGATAATAAATCGCCAAAATCAAATGCAGTAATACAGGGCTAGTACAGTTAGAGTTAAAATTGATGGAAATTTTCAAAGTTCCATCCAGCTCACTAGACGCACAAGAGTAAAATTAGGAAAAAAAAGCGGTAATTTTTTTAAATATGCCCCACGTTGGGCGCCAAAAATTTGCGACGCACTTTGTTCAAAAAAAAAGTGTTTGATTAAAAACCGTCAAAGATACTATGATGAGTATCATTGACCAAGTACTTACCGCTTAACTTGAAAACATTACAATCACTCTTAAAGGTACTCTAGAGAAAAACACAGGAACAACAGGGGGTTCTGAGGGAAGCAGGTGTAGTAGAGCGCGTTGCAAATTAGCCCTCAGCTCAGTTAGGCTGGGTAGGTTCTATTGGACGCCACCAGTTTTTTACACCGACGCAAACTGGAAGTCGCCTAGTTGGTCTAGGGACCTGCTTCTCACACAACAAACCTGCTATTCATAATAGAAATTAAAAACATATGGCGCAGTGAGCTGGATAAAAGAAAAACGGAATACATTTACCACTGTACATATATTTACAGATAAAAAAAAAAGGGGTTTACAGTTGGTGTTGACAAGAATTGTTACAAATGCTGTTTCCGAAGAAATAAGAAAATGGGGCGGTTTTTTGCCCCCGCAAAATAATTAAATCAAATTTACTCAAAACTTCGTGAGGAAGTTTGTCCTCACATACAAAAATTCATAGGGTGGCTTCTTAGCACCCGCCAAACAGAAATAGGGATGGTTCGTATCCTCTACCAAAGCAACTAAGAGGGACGCTTTGTAGCCCCTATGGAAGAAGTAGGGAGGTTCGTGGCCCCTACCAAAGACCCTAGGAATAAAACAATTCCCAGTAGTTACAGTAATTCAACTTTAATTAATAAACAAAATATATTTGAAGTTACGTTAATAATTACAAATAAAAATCAGAAGTTACGTTATTAGAAAAGATTACTATTCAGAGAGAGACAATTGACTTGAATTAAAGCGCCGAAATCTAACAATTTTTTTTTCATATTAATTAATTAATTTAATATTAAAAGAGAAAGCCATTGGCTTAAACTGAATCGAAAAATTTGGATAAGTAGAAAAATATGTAAAAATAAGAAGCTACGTCAATATAAAAAAAAACCACTAATAAAAGAGAAAGTAATTATTTGCAAAATTTAAACGAGCTTAGGATAATATTAAAAAGTTACCTTAATAAACAAAGTTAATATTTGGATAAATAATTTACTGAAACTAATCCGCAAAATTTAAGAATATTAGATAAAAGGCTAATAATAAATGAGAAAGCCAGTGGCCTGAAATCAATCGCAGAATTTTAGTTAAGTTAGAAAAAATAAAGTGTGAAGTTACTTTAATAAAAAAAAAAACTATCAATAAAATAAGTAATCGCTGAAAACCAGATTGCAAAATTTAAACAAACTCATGGTAAGATTTAAAAAAAGTTACGTTACTAAACAAAAGAAATTATTACGCAAGGGCATTGATAACTAAATAAAATTGTACAGTTCCTTGATACTCAGCGATAAGCGTTAATATTTACAAAATACTTCATTCTGTTATCTTACATTAACAATAAAAAAAAAAATAATAAAAGTACAACAAAAGCAAAAATAATCGATAATTAAATCACAAGTTCACGCAAGATTACAGGTATAAACAAAGCAAAAGGCTTAAGCGAAGCCAAAAAAAAGTAAAATAATTAAAACCTCAAACCCCTATAGTAGCTTGACTCAAAAGCTAAGCGTTAACACTACTTGTGTAAATAAAGTGGATCAATGTAAGATAACACAAGAATAATAATTGACTTCACAAAAATTTTAATCATTTAAATTAAGAGAAAGCACCCTGTATAGGGAGAAACCGTTCGAATATTAACAATGAAAATACACACCGTTTATGTACCTTTATAAAACACAAAGCTTAAATTACAAGCAAATAAATCGCTAAAGCAAGGCAGCTACTATATATAACTACTTTAGGTTTCCAAAGCAAATAATATGATAATAAAAAAAGTATTACATTAACTATCTACAAGGCAAGTATGTAGCTACCCTCTGTCCCAAATCGTACGATATAATAAATGGGTGTAAAACATGTACGAGCTATAATAAGTTACTTTACCCCAAAATTATAGTCAGATGTCAAATTTGCAAATTAAATAGTAGGTTGATTGACCCCTCTAAAAACATAAAAATATTATTTAACCAAATCTTTATACCAAAAGCAAAAACAAATCTAAATTATCCAACTTCCCAGAGATAAAACCCGTGAAACCCTGAGCCCGTACATATTTTAACTCATAAAAAAAAAGGTTTTGTGGCACTTATTCAGAACACAAATTCCCTTATAACTATATAAATCACTGCTTGAAATGAGTACTACAGTTAGCCCAATTTACTCCTGCATGTGCTTTGCGGTAAAGTTATTAAAAAAAAAAAAAGGAAACGATTTAAACAATCTACATTTACTAAGATAGTTACTGACGTACTTAAAATCAAATAAAATCTGGCTCGTAAGCTGGTATAAAGAGGTCTTAAACAAAAATTATAGATTGTACGAGCTTTACTGCCAACCATCAAGACTGAAAAAGTTATTCGCAAATTAGGTAAAGTGATATTAATATTTACGAAATTGAAGGCTTGACTATTATATTAATAGTTTAGTCAGTTATTATTATTCAAAATAAGAAGTAGCACACCGAGCTACAAAACTAGGCTTAGAACAAAATACTTTAAAACCGAGTTTCAACAATTACGGTTCGCTAAAATTTTAATTAAAATTTAGGGGCACAAAATGGGCAAATACGTATCTAAGAAAAAGGCAAGGCCCTAAACAAAAAAACTTCAAGCTTCAAGGTTTAACTCACCCCTTGATCCAAGATAAGGAGGGCTTGACAAACTAAATTCCAGAACTGCAGGCAGCAAAAGGGCACCACACAGCAAAGGTTACCACAGGGTTTGGACCTCCAAACTGTTGCCGATGTTCGTGGCTTGATAGAAATAAAGAAAGGAATCCTTAGTCATTGAAAAATTTTACCATGCACGTGGCAGACTAGCAAAAACCCATCTATATAAAAAAGCACTCACCTATCATCGAAGTCGCCCAAAAATATCCTGCGTCTTGCAGAAACAAATTCTTCAAGAATTTAAACGCGGTCCCTGACTTTTTAATCCAAAAAAAAAACTAGAATTTCCAAATTGAAATTTTCAGATAGGGACCATGGAACAATTGCTTCGAAGGATAGAGTGGAAGTCACCGGCCTATGCCTCGTGTCGGAAGAATCATATGACACTTCCTCCCACCACAGACACATATCCAAGATGGTTCCGAAGAATTTCCGCCCTGCACTGATTACTCCAACTGTCGCCACGCCACCAAACAAAGACACTACTATTGTACAGAGACCCCGGGCGTGAAACAATAAAGTCACGGAAATACAGAAAGTTATACCTACGCCGGTGGCCTGAACAAAATAGCAACGAAAGCCTGCCAAACCAACCCACGCGAAAATGCTTAACGATACAGTACAAATTTTACCCCTCCGGTTTGGCAGCACTGCAAGACTCTGACAGTGTCAGCCTGTCAGTTCAACCAAAAATTCTAACCTTCTCATATAACTCAATTAAATGTTTACAAAATTCAAAACAAGATCTTGGAAAAGAAAAGAGAAGGAAATCTTGGAGTTTAATTAATAGAGAACGCTAGATTCAGAAATCCAGGACAGTGAAGGCAGTGGAAAACACCGGGATTAAATCTCATTCAAAATGTAGGTAGTCTTTTAAAATTTATTCTCTAAAAATATGTTATCATAAATAGACTAAAGGCGACTGTCTGTACACACAGGAAGGCCTTAAGCAAGGCGAAAATTCAGGCCCAAGCCAGAAAGAAAGATTTTAAAGCAGACTACAACAGATGGACAAGCTCATGTTAAGCCGATTTGGACCAGATAAAAGGGCAATCAACACCCCCAGGGGGTAGCCTGGACAGCAAGGGAAGGGGGCCACATAGCGGAAGAACGAAAATAGATCTTCTGAATCAAGGTAAATAACTAAGAAAACAGGCGTTCGTGAATAAACTAATTATTAGAACAAATCTAATTCGGTGACAAAAATGACCTGTCACAGAGTCTCGTATTTCGTAGAAGGATGGGCAGAATTTACAAAATTGTTTGACAGAACAATAACATTACCTTCTTATGAATCTCATTACTTTTCACGACTGAAAATTATGCCATATTTACTGTTGCTAACTGAAACGAATTTGCCTAACATTCAAGAAACCCAGCACAACACCATTTACACGCAAAATGTAACGCAAAATTGAAGACAGATCAAATACTTTGTTTTTGCAATACATTTACCTAAACCAAAAATCACTGGAAAATTGATATATGTATGTATTTGGGAAAAACTGGAAATTTCGATTTTTGACCCAAATATTTCACGTTTTAATTTTTTGTCGGGTCAAAATGGCTCAAATTAAAATCCGTTATGCGCCATCGGAAAAAGCTCGTCAAAATACATGATTTCTTTATTTTTTAGTTTCTTTCTAGGAAGGGAGCAATCGCCGATTAAATTTCGATTTTTTGACTTTTTTTGCCCTCGACATCGGTTCATTTGAATCACTGTATTTTTTCTTATCCAATTTTTTCCCAAATTTTCAACACTTTCTTAAAAAGGGATAATCACACTTTAAAATGAATACCGAATAGGTCATCCAGGAGCGTATTTAAGGGGTAAAAACCGAATTTTCTTGATTTTTTCCGACAAATGCTATTTTTAACTGACATTATTCCACACTATTTTCCTTATTTAGTGATTCTTGTTGGGTTTCTTTTATCCGTTGATTATCTAAGAACACCTCCCACTATTTTAAATCGCTTATTTTTTCGTTAAAGTTATAAATAAATAGGTTAATTTGCATCGGGAACATGCAAAATTTGAAAAAGTTTGAATTTTCGAATTTTCGAAGATTGCCATGAAATCAAAGAATTGCAGTTTATTTACTCCAAATTATTAAGATACGATATACATATGTCAAAGTTTCGCAAGAATGCCAATTTTTGTTGCAAAATTGAAAGATTCCTGGACCGATTTCGTCTTGAAATATACATGAATAAGATTTTAGAAACCGTCTACTTTAAGTGCAGGGATATTTCATTGGATGAGTTACGCATTAAATGCCATTTTTATTGATTTTTCCATGACCCTACAACTCTGGAATTCGCCATGTACTCATTATGAGTCATAAAAACACTTTTGAAGACACCGCCAATGGGATCGCGTTATACAAGTTTCGAAATTAGCGCGAAAATTTTCAGTAGAAAATCCCTTTTTTATTGTTTATAAAGACCAGAATAATTGGATACAGCAACCGCCATAAACATTTAATTTATGTAGAGAATAAAAAAATATATTTCAGATTTATTTGGGAAAATGCATATCCCTATTGGTCCAAATATTTTCCTTTACTTGCTTGAAATTTAATTTGTGGTTTAAATCTTTTATTCAAAAAAAGTAAAACGGATTCCATACAAGAGCCATTATTCGTAATAATGTTTTTTTCTGTGTGGAATAATACTACAAAATTCAAAGAAAATAGTAAATATTTTATGTAATTTGAAATATACATATCCGTTTTCCGCTTAATACACAAAAATAGTACCTATACAGCACGGATTAGATCTGCTAAAACTACAAGAAATTATAATTCTGAGTGTACGATCCCACTTAGTTATTCCGACCCGTAGATCCGATTCCCATTGGCTTTTCGTCACTTGAGTAGCTTGACAGTCCTGTACTCACGTGCGATAGCGTGTGTTTCGCTTTCTTAAGACGGTGTTAACACGGTCGTCCGCTAGAATTCGAGCGGTTTGGTGCGCGAAATTTGACAGCTTTTAAGGCCAGCTTATTATGCAGATTTATGTTCGTGTGATGAAGTTTCCCAATTAAAATGTGACGAAGTTATTACAGAAATTTTTGGATTTAAAAAAATTCTAACATTCGGTCGAATGTTTTTAAGAAGTGTGTGAATTGTTGAAGGTTTTTTTTAGTTGATTGTGATTTGAAATAAAGAGGTTTAATACTGAGTGCCAAGAAGTGGAATCTTGGAGGTGCGAGACGGAAGTAATAAATAGAAAACTTTAATTTAAGTTGAAATTAGGATGATAATTTATATATTGTTTATTGATGATATCGATGGTTTAGTTGTATATTTTGGAGATTTAAAAAACAATTGCTTTAGTTACGAAACTAGTACCTACTTAAGTTCTTACCCTGCATAAGTATAGCCAAAAATTATTGTCCATGAAACACCGTTTTCGGAGCAATTATGCTTTTGTTCCTGTTTTTTAAGGCAAAAACATGAATTAAAGAACATGAAAATTACTGATATATCCGGGAATATCCCCCCCCCCCCCTTCTTCAAAGCGACGTTTTGTAGATCGACTCACGATTTTAATGCGGTTAGATATGATTTTGTAAACACTGGGCTTGTTCCCTAAAATCACATTTTACTTGTATATTTGTAGCGACAAATACAAGTTAATAACAGTGTTGCCCCCCTCCAAATCCTACTCTGGGAAAGCCGCTGAAATGCATTGTATAAAAAAATATTTTACAGACTTTCCTATACCTACACTAAGTACCAAAATGACCAAAATGTTACAAAGAATAATTTTTACACCGCCTATTTTTATAATGTTTGAATCTGATATTTATTTATTTATTGGAGATTCCAAGAATCATCTCTATATAGCAAAAAATCACGTAGCCTTTTTAGTATTCCTAGCCAGAAATGGAAAGCAATAATAATTATTATCAAGGTATATTCTCCGATCGAGCTTTCTTCCTAAATAGGTTACAAGGCCCTATTATCTCTAATTTTTTGTTGCCTGTTTTAACTATTTTTTTGCCTGCGTAAATTTTTTTTGTAAAGGTATCGAATACAGGGAATAAGTCTAGTCTAAATATGTTTTTTATTATTAAGTATAAATCGCAAATATTTTGGATAAAAAGTCCATTATTTAGAAATTGTAATACCAAGCTGTATCGTCTGCAAATCTAACGATATTTTGTATTTTGACTCCTGCTTCAGGATGTTCCATAACCTGGTTTATTACTTCTGTATATTGGACAGAAGATTCCATATAATATTTCCATCGTTTCCTCTGGGCTGTCCCTTATGACTCCTATTGCCGTCTATTATTTATATCAAATTATTTTTCCCCATCCTTACAATATTGACGCGTTTTTCTTCAATGTAAATCATTTTATTACGTTGTATATTGTCGCATGCTTTTGCGACATCAACTAATGCACAGAACGTTCTTTTGAGCTTTTTTCATTCTTAGTCTTCTATATTCTTGGTGCAAGTAACCTATTATTGGTTCCCTGCTAACCTTCGTTTCATCCAGATCAATTCTTCCTTGAGGTATGCAGTTTTTCTTAACCTGGTCCAGGTACGCGTCAAGCCTGACAATAAGTACTGTGAATGCCTAGAGGGAAGTTAGAGGAGGAAGAGAAAACTTTTCAGACTGAAAGTTCCTTAATCTAGACGCTCTACAGGTGGAAGATGGGTCGTTTCGTGACTGGCCAGAAAAGGGATTCATAAAATACGCTTCTTGTTTTTCTTTTGGAAGGTGCAACTGAAATTGTTCATATAACAATTATATCAACGCCAGCACGAAAATTATTTAAAATTCTGCTACTAATCATCAAACGTCATGCAAAAATATCCACAAACATAAGGAAAGATCCTGCAATGAGCACACACTTTTCTGGTACTAAAATGGTTCAAAATTAATTCATTTAGATACTACTTTAAACATCTAATAGCTTAAGTAAATATATTTTAGTCGATTAGCAATAAGATGTCCCTCATGCATTACTTAATAAGTGAAATCCACTTGGCCAATATATCTTTATTTAACTGAAAACGAAATACTCGGTGTTACCCGAAATCGCCACTATAATTACTTGCCCTTAAATTGGCAGCCCAAAATCGCCACGGCTTACAGAGTTACCCGGACACCTATAGCCCAAAATCGCCATGAGCCTTTTATTTATAAGATAATAGTATATATATTTAATAACTTTATAGTTCATAATAATAAAGCAGTGAGAGAGAGAGAGATAGAGAGAGAGAGAGAGAGAGAGAGATACTGCACATGTGTGAAGGTATAGTCAAAGATATTCCTTCCTCACTGATGGAAACAATCTGAAAGAATGCTTAGCAAACAACAGCTAGAAATATACTGAATTAAACATTTCTTTTACCCCTATTTACAATAACCATAAAATACATTTCATTTAATTTATTCAGAAGATAAGAGTAGTGGCGATTTTGGGCTATACCCTCTGCAGGTAAAATGTTTGACAATACATTAACAAGGGGTTCGTGGCGATTTTAGGATGTAGCCGAAATACTACTTACTTTTTCTCAAGATAATTTATACAGCACTGCCTAGTGCCTAGTTTCACATTAAACAAACTCAGGTGTATATGATTTAACATAATCATTTCAGGAAAAGGTGTTGGCATGGTTTCATCAACAATTTTGATTCTGTTTCAAGCAAACCATTGTAACTTTTTTGTGCAAGCTTTTGTGTAGGTACTTCCTACTCGTTCGCTCATTTATTTTAAGAAAATAGTAAACTAATAAAGTCTGTTTAAAGATATACCGTTTGACAAATTGACTGCAATATTTTCCAAACTGCTCCGTTGCCAAACCTGTATTTTCAGGGAAAAGTATTATCAATATATACTTAACTACGCTTTCTAAATACTTTGCCTGTGGCGATCTTATATGGCAAATGGCAACTCTGCTTCGTTTAAGTTTTCTCTGAAGTTTTTTTTGATGTCGCACTTGTAGAATTCTCCAAATAATGCGACATTTTTATTTCTTCTCCTCTAGCTTCAATTTTATTTTAACACCTCTTAATCCTTTAGGTAAAAAACTGTACATTTATTTTCCCTAATTTTTCTTGGAATTCTTATTTACTTGCAGTTAAGAATCAGACGGTATATCTTTGAACAGACTTTACTACATAGTTTAGCCTATTGCGTAAAATAATCATTACCCTCTACTCGGTCTTTATTTATACCATCTTATAGATTTGCGTGTTTATGATATATTATTCTTCTGTAATACTGATAGTTATTATAGCCTCGACGATGACGTTGTTAAACTTATTAACACATATTTTTACGTTATTTATTACCTGTTTAACCACGTTTTCATGATTATCTAATGTTAATTACATTGGGGGAGCCTTGGTTTAATAAGAACTGTGAGTATGCTGTTAAGCGTAAAAAAATCGTTTACAGAGACGTAGAAACCCTTCCACTGAAATCTGGTCCACTATTCTTTTATTCGGCGTCTACATGTTACAATATGGTTCGCAGATATTTTTTACCTGCCTCAGTCGATTTTGCTGAACATTTCCAAGACTATTGACAACATTTAGGATCGTTTTCATACGAAAACCTTCTTCACTCTGAAACTACTTTTTGGAAGTCGTGTTCTCCACTACTCCACAATGCGCACCATCTGTAAAGATCCAGGACCAAGGTGATATCCTACAGTGCTGATGCCTTGACCATAAAAAACAACAATAGTATTATTAACATACGTAATAGTATGTAACAATATAGTAGACTAGCTTTAATATATGATTGTTGCAATTAACATTGACTAAATTTCAAATTTCATTCACAAAATGTAATTTCTCTTTGTACCTTTTGATCATGATTATATTTTAATTATTTCGTATCACTATCAGTTTATTATCTCATTGCTAACCTGAATAAAATCAACCCATTTTCGATTAGCTTTTTAATCACTTTTCTCCTTTTATTACTAAGTTGTCGACCTTAAGTAACTTAAGGGGATATATACAGTCAGGAGGCCTAAAAAAAGCGATTTTTGAAGAATTTTTCCTGAGAAGACTTTTAAATTTATTAATGTGAAAATTTTCACATATTATGGTAACTTTTAACTGTATTTTAAGAATTTTGTATTTGTAAAAATAATAATTTTGAAAGCTGCTATAGCTGATCTCCAGGAGTTCCTCTCAAAAAAGGCATCTTGCGGTGACAACGATATCTCTGGACTGGATCATCGAAAATGAAAAAACCAAAGGGATTTCGTTAAAGTAATGTATAATCTTCTAATTAATCGAAGGAGTAAGCAAAATAAAATTTTTTGACAAAATGGCGGCTTCTCAAAAAAAAAAAATCGATTTTTGACCAAAATTTTGGTCTTAACTTGGTTATATAAAAAAAAATATTTATCGGTGAGAAAAAACCTTCGATTAATTAGTAAAAAATATACTTAAGAAGCTTGTGTTACAATTTGAGACTGATCGGTCCAGCCGTTTCCGAGAAATGTTCGTCACCGACTTTAAAAACACAGTTTTGAGAAAATCGCGTTTAAAGTTTCAAAAGCACTTTACATAGCGTACAATCGCTCTGAGACGTCTTTACAAATATGCGTGTAACTTCGAAAATAATCGCCGGATTGCCTTGAAATTTTCTGCGTGTGTACTGGAATATATGTACATTACGAAAATGAAATTTAAAAAATCGATTTTTTGAAAATTCTGACTGTATATAACCCCTTAATGGAACATGCTTTTGTATAGTGGCTATAAAGATTTAGGTACAGTGCATAAATCGATTCATTGCATTGATTCATTAATTCAGAACACCAAAACTGTAAAAAAGTTTGTTAAATTCGGAAGCAATCTTTCTGTTCATTCTAGAAATTATATCTTTAGAAGCACATCTGCAAACTGAGATTTTGTATCGGATATGGAAAATATATCGGCTTTTTACTGTTTTCCACTTCGCTCAACACCTATCGTATCCTAGAAAAGATCTAACGCATTCAGAATGTAGAAATTGACTTTAAAAACACACATTTTTGGCTGTAGTTCAAAAACTAGAGACGATATCATATTTAATCAAAAAGGAAAATATTTCTTGAAATTAAAGTTATTTTATAATCTGATTGTGAGAGGGGTACAATATAATATGGCCCCTCTCACAGTCAGTTGATAAAATAACATTAATTTCAAGAAACACTTTATTTTTTGATTCAGTCCGATGTCATGTTTATTTTTTTAACTATAGCTAAAACTGTAATGTTTTTTGGTCAAATTTTAAGGCCCATTACTAACCCCTTGATGTGGATATTACTAACTAAAAAAAATACGGGTCCAATATTTTTCGATGTCCTACCTGTTCACCAAAATTTATTAAAATCGATAATAACCAGTTTTGTTTGTTCCTGAGGCATCGGAAAGGCCCGAAAGGAGTGCACTGGTGATAATGAATTGCATACTATTTTAAATAATGTTGTATAAGGATGCTATTAGTGTCAAATATTAGATTTGCAAATTAACAACAAGGCGAGATTCTATAACCAAATGTATTAGGTATTTAGGATTTTTAAAAAATTCTCCCCTCTGTATTACGTCCAGCAGAAATAATGTAAAAGACGTTTTTGCTAGTTACTAAGAGACCTAGTATTCCAAAATTTTAATTTTGTTTACTTATCCAACCTAATAAAGTACTTTGGTATATAACCAAATTATTTCTTGTATCTTGTCCTCCCAAAATAACTGCTGTTTGCCGTCGAATTGTAAGATATAATTTATTGCATCTGATTTTGATTAATTTCTCATTATTTTAAATCAGATTCTATTTTCATATTATAAACATGAATAGGGTCCCCTATTTTGGCGCGAAACACATTTTCCCATGATTACTAACAGAGTTGTCGGCCTTAACAATTAGATATAGACCAGCGTAGGTTGTAAATTTTTTCTTAGTAGATTTTTCATTAATAAATTCAATGATAATTAATGACTTCTTTGGTTAGAATTAATAAGAGGATGTGGGATCTTGCTTATGCAAATTGCATCTTGCTGCACACCTAAAATTTAATAAGTAATTTATTTGTATTAGCCTACTATTCCTTTGTCTAGCTTTTTTAATTTGAACTTCCGTGGGTATATTTAAATAGAGTCAGTCACCACCGTAAGAGAATTATAAGTTGCATTTAAATGGGAAATAATTATCATCAACGCCAGAATCAATACATTGACAATTAAAATTTTCAATTCTACATGTACATATACATATTGTAATAGGTAAATATGAGACATTAATTTTTTTATTAATTGAATCTGATCCCACCAGAAGCAAGAAAAATATTATAAATTATGTATAAAAGACGCCAACCCGTCAGGCGTCTTATTAATAATTAATCAAATCAATCAAAGTGAAAGAAAATGGCGCTTCGGACGCAAGTATAAACGAGTTGCACAATTAATGAAGGTCATCATCGGTATGACTTAACTTTGAAACATATGGTCTAAATTATTATCGAGAAGGTGTAATGGTCAGTTTATTGGTTTAGCAACAATTTATTAATTTATATAAATAGTACTTAAAAACAGACTGATCATTTACCTTATCAAGGCTAAGTGATACTAAAGTGTTTTTAAAAGTAGTCCATATTTAGGAATTATTGGTTTCACGTTTTGTACCATTGCAAAATTTTATTTAAATAAATTTGTCATAATCACATCAGGACACCATTTCATTTTTTAATCGATCCATGCAGGGCGAATACTTACTTATGATAAGTAACCTAAACAAAACCATTACCAACTGACTGACAAAATGCCGATCACACACGATTGCGCTAGCCAATTGGCTGCTGGTAATTCAAAAACTACAGCAATTGTTAATAAAATCTCCAAAATATTGAACTAAATCACTGCTATTAAGATATTTAAAGAATTTAAAAATATATAGTAGAAGATTGCAACCAGTACCTTCAAAAATGCTAAACTTAGCATCAACGTTTGTAAATTCCCTACGAAATAATGATGTCCTATCTCCAACTCCGAAGAAGCGCAACATCCAACATACCGGCTGCAAAGGAACAGCACACGGTCACGGGAACTATAATCCTTCTGACTCACCCTTAGAATGTCCATTTCAAAGAGCACCTTCTATTAAAAGAAACGCCAGTCCAGCACATAGAGCGAATGGGGACCTAAAAAATGGTAAAGTTAACGGTACTGAGCGCGTTTCCGAATGCGATCCTCTCGAACCGGGACAGAAAACACCAAAATCCAGCCCCTTTCAAAGAACATCGTCGCTGAGAAGTTCACGAGGCCAGCTACTGAAGAAACCTCCTGTTTCTGTACCAAAACCCAAAACTGCCAGCGTAAGTTCGGAAAACCTTAGCGAATCTGATTCAGTAGAATCTTCAAGTACCAGAATAACCAAGTGTTCAGAAGAGCTGATAAAAAAGCAGCACGATGTCAGTGCGAGGTTGTTTAATAGTGGAACCAAAGCGTCTGAGGCGAAGACGTCCAAGATGAGGCAAATGGATATTTTCGATATCGACGAGAACGGTTGGATGGGAGGCCTCAGAAAAGCTTCTGAGGACGTCGGTTTTCAAAAGAAAAGGACTCTGTCGAATGGTGATAAGAATACATCCATTGATGAACCGGATAATCCGTTTTTAAGATCCAGAAATGGTTCGCTTCGTCGAAGTGGCAAGTTTGAATATTTAGTTAAAACTAATAGTTTATTGTATCACCAAAACGGTCATAGTCCTAAAGCGCCTCCGAGAAGAAATTTTAGACTAAGTTTTCGAGAGAAAAAAATTCAATGTGTGGGGTACGACGAGATTGCGATTATGAGTAGACATAGAAAAACTACCGGGTATTTCGCCGTCAGGGATAAGGCGAACTGTTTAAAAGATTTGGAAGTGATGCTGAGGTACAAGAAAAATTTGGAGGTAAGTTAACCACCTATTTTGAAATTCACTTTTAAGGCAATTAATTTGCTACAGTGGAATTTGATTAATAAAAGAGTCTATTCAGTTCGTTGAAAAATTAGCTTTGTTTGTTATGTTCTCTATAATAATTATTATAAAAATGAAAATACATCAAGGTTTTCTTGTGTCAAAAGGAGTCGAGTGTTTTATTTTTATGAATAAATATGTTTTTAATTTTAATCATGATTTTTAAATTAAAAATCACTTGATTAAAATCATGACTTTAATCGCTGATTTTAATCAATTGATTTAGATCTCAACCCTCACTGTGACCACAGAATTTTTGCTAAAATTTTATAACACTCTGTAGTTGTGCTCAATTAGTGTGATACAATAGTATATAAATTATGTGAAGCTCTAATGCGATCACCGTGTTGCGTTTTGATTTTTAATCTTTTTCAAAGGCAGACAAAAAAGGGGAAGGAAAAGATGTTGGGAATGGGAATGTCTGTACACTTCCCAAAGAGTGGCCCATTTCAATATATTAAACCATATACGAATATACCTACTCGTAGAAGACATCTTTAAAACAAGAACCTCTTGTATTTTCTTTATAAAAATGTATTACTTGGCGTAAAACTATCGATTCTTATTTGAAATTGTAATGAAAACATTAAAATATTTTTTTAATACCGAGGGATTTTCCACGTTTCATCTTCACAGAAAATATTAATCACCAATTTTACGAGAATCTATTTTAATTGCATCTTTATTTAAAACGAATCGTATCTCAGCTGGCCCGCAGCACTTTCAATGGAATTCAGATGTATACCTTTTCTGACTTCCTGATGATGATTGTTTCAATCAAGAACGCAGAAAGGCAATCGGTAAAATATCATTTTCCTTAATGGTTTGCAGCAATCGAGAGCACTTGAAACGAATGATTGTAACCATTTGCGTTGAAATGGGTGTAAAAATGTTAACGATTATGTAGAATGCAGAACCGTACCAGGTTAAACATTAACAAATTTGAATAAATAAATTTTTAAAATTAGTTGTTCAGTTTATTCTCTCAACTTAATGAAAAAACTAGGGGAAATTTTTATGTAATCTACCTAGGTATGAAAACAATGACGAATAATAATTATTTTTAAACGTTAGGTAGTGTCAACTTTTACAAGAATTAGGACTAGGTGGTGTTGAACTTAAAAGATTTGAGGGGATTTTGTTGGCTGAATACATGAAAAAGGCCACTACAATTACCGGTGATGTTTATAAGGAGACCATTAAAAATCTTAAAGCTGCTATCCGACTGAAAAGACCTCAAAATTTTGCTGAAAACCTTTTTTTGTCAACGGGCTAACGAGAGACGAGCTCTTCAACGATTTAAAAAAAAAACCAATAGTGGTAATAGGCGCTTAATTCTCCTCTGAATAAACACGTATGTGAACATTTTTGATATTCTTAGCCTTAATACCTGTCGAAATAATACGACCCTGAAAGACCGATTAAGAAGCAAATCGAGTAGTATCTTAAAAATAAAAAAAGGTATTTTTAAATGGTATTTATGGAATTGACGCTGCTGGCGCTACTGCCTTCTATACGGGACCTTATAATAAATACGCCAAACAAAAGTTAAACTTTGTTGTTACCGTTAATACAGTTTGTATTTGTTAGTAATAATGTCATAATAAAATGATTAAACTAAACATGTCACTTGGTAGCCATAATCGAGGCGACTTGGCTAGAGTCGATTTATGTTCTTGTAATTTGTAAACATCATTACTATGCAAGTTTATGATGTCGCGATGTCGTACCAAGAAAATAAATTGACATAATATACGAATTAACATAATATGTAAATAATGTTGATGGTACAGGGTTGGCGAAAATTGATTGACACTATAAATTATTATAGGGAAAAGGGCAACCACGCTTGTTGTTGAATTCTCCAATTCTCGTTTTACACAGGTCGCTACCTTTGTGTCAGTTGTTTTACGTCCCAATGTAAATAATACGCCCTTTTTTAGAAAATAATTTTCCTGAAAGATGAATAGGAATCAACGGACTTGTAAGATGACCACCACAGTCGCCCGATCTTTCCGTCCTTGACTTTTTTTTATGTAGTGGCTTGAAGCCACTACACTCGAATTTCAAAATTTGCAGGGACGATCGATCATACTTTTAAATGCCATACGACGAATTAGCAAAATGTGCGAGTTTTGTGTTAGAGAAAACGGCAACAATTTTGAGCAACTTTTGTGATTTATAAAATATTAACAAACCTTTTTTACATTTACATTTTAAGTTTACTAAAAAACACCTGATTTTTTTATTCAAAGTTTGATCCAGTTATGATATTGGGATTTAAAATTTTCAAAATAAACCTCAATGTTAGTTGAATGTCTCTCTTCATTCGCTTCAAATCATTATATTACGGCCTACTATAAAATATTCTACCTTTTTTTTAAATGTAAAATGCGGAACTTATTCCAAAAAATATACCAACAATGATATATTTTCGAAAAGCTTATGAAAAAAGCAATCGAATGAGAACAAAATATACAGGGTGTCCCATTTTAAAAAAAATGCTACTTTGCTTTTTATCTTCAAATTCGTTCCTTCTAGAAAAAAATTGACTACGCCAGTGGATTCTACGCAAAACAACTATATATCAATCAGTTTTTACCTTACCGAGAAGTTACAAGGCAACTGAAATACGAGGGGTGCTTGAAAATGGCATATTTTCAAAATCGCCCTGTATCTCAGAAACGAAGGGGGCTATGAAAATTCTGTTTGTAGCATCATATCTTTCACGAAAAAGTAGCAAAGTGCTGCAAAACCGCAGCTCTATATCTTTAAAGATAACCGAGATATCCTGCAAAAGTGTCGAAAATTGGACATCCTGTACATTGCACATCCATTTAGATCTGAAAGTGAAGTGTCAGTGGCTGTACATGTCTTGATCTACGTCTACCATACTCACATTTGTCTATTTCTTGAACAGCTAAAAGTCAATATATTACTTTTTATTACAGGCAAAGTCAGAGGAACACCTAGAAAAAGAAAAACAATGGCTGGATTCAGAAACATTTTGGCTTATGCACCGAGGAGGATTCACTGCTGCTCGGAAGGAAGATGGCTCGGACTCGGAACCCGGGAAGATCAGGATCAGACTGGAACAATCTGGAGATGTCTTGGTGGTGGATGAGGATGATTTAGAAAAGGTGGGTAGAGTTTTACATGCGTTGATGATATAATTAGCTAATTCGATTTCAGAAATAACGAATATTACGGAAAAATATTACAAAACACTAATAAAACCCTTTTAAATCAATTTAAATGGTTAATTTATTATTTTGTTTTTTATGTTTATTGTCTTCTTAGGCGAATCCTCCCCAGTTTGATAGAGCTGAAGACTTGGCTGCTTTAAGGCATCTTAATGAATCCAGTGTGCTACACACATTACGGCAGAGATACGCTACCAACCTTATCCATACATATGCAGGATGCGGAACACTTTTAGTAATCAATCCTATGGCACCGTTGGCAATATACTCGGAAAAGGTAGAAATTACGGAACTGTGCATTTAACGACATCATTATATTATTAAATTAACTTTTTACATTGTTTGCAAAAGATGTATAGGTACTTCGTTTCAAAATATACCGTTCGCCTATTGACTGCAATAAAACTTTTTGGCTACCTAATGTCATTAAACTCCCTCAAACAACTGGAAAAACGCCTGCAAGCTTAACTTTGGAAAAGGAATTACGACTTCCTATCTGCTTATTAGACGTCCACCTGCTATTGAGGAAACATCGAAAACCTACTGAAGTCAGCTTAGGAAGCAACTTCACTACACGAAGAAGTCCGCAGTAGTTGGGGTAGCAAGAGTTTTGCCCCAAAATCATTTATGTTATTTCTTATGGAGCTTCGATCTGCATTTTCACTCTATTTTAAGGCGTGGTCACTTTCTTGACAGCACCTAGACGCGAAGTTGCCTCTTAAAGGGGTTTATAGCTGTTTCTGAGATGTTTCCATAAACAGGGTCTGTTTTGTAGCTGTTTTGTACCTGTTTGGCAGCTGTTTCCAGAAACAGGTTCTGTTTCCAGAAACAGGGTCTGTTTCTGGAAACAACTACAAAACAGCTAGAAAACAGACTGTTAGCTGTTTCTGAGCTGTTCTTAAGATGTTTCCATAAACAGGGTTTCTTTTGTAGCTGTTTTGTACCTGTTTGGCAGCTGTTCCAGAAACAAACCCTGTTTCTGGAAACAACTACAAAACAGACCCTGTTTATGGAAACATCTCAGAAACAGCTCAGAAACAGCTATACAACCCTCTAAGAGGCAACTTCGCGTCTAGGTGCTGTCAAGAAAGTGACCACGACTTAAAATGGAGTGAAAAATGTACATCGAAGCTCCATAAGAAATACCATAAATGATTTTGGGGCAAAACTCTTGCTACCCCAACTACTGTCCGCCAAAAGTTACAAATGGAAAGTGATAGAATGAAGACCCGATATGACTTGAAGGCCAATACTTCTGGATTTATGGCTGGTGAGAAAGTTTGGTTATACAATCCGAAAAGATCCAAAGGGCACTAACCTCCAAAATGTCATGGGGAGTACAATGTAGTCACCCAGCTTAACGATCTGGTGTACCGAATTCAGAAACGGTCTTTCAAAGATGAAGGCGTGCATCTTGACAGGCTGACCCGTAACCAACAACAAAACTATGTGAAAGGAAACCACTGATACCATGCGGACGAAGTCGCGGGCGGAAAGTAGTTCAGTTATAAAAACTGCACTAGTTCTTAGCTTAAATTGAAGCAAGTCCAACCATGCCACCTCTGAGATATATTATTTGTTTAGGACCCTACAGAATGGTGTTTTGTCCTGTAAATTTTATTGCAGTCAATAGTTCAACGGTATATTCTGAAACAAATTATACTAAATTGTTTATAATCGTTTTCTCAAAGCATTTAATGAAGTGATAAATTTAATTGACGTTTTTAGAGCCACCTTTGGCAATGATATTAACATGTATGCTGCCATATTACAAGCGTCCAGTTGGCTAATTATCGAATAAATTGCTTTGAAAAACCGACCATTAAGCTAATAAGGTTTGTCATATGTAATTTAAAATGTTTATCGATTTATTTTTCTTGTTTTTGTCGTTTAGTCCCTGGTCGCCAATTAATTTTTGTCGTTAATTATTTTTACCTTCCAATGTTGGAACCACAGGTATCATAAAAATGTACCATGTGTACACTAAAAAGCATTGAATTTACGAAATTGAAATTATCTTTAAAAGGGTCTAAAATTAACAAGAAAAATCAAAACAGAATTAAAATTTTATCACGCTCTATCTCGGAAATGCCGCCTTTACGGACCTTTGTTAATAGAGAGATTTTTTCTTGTTTTTGGGCAAAGAATCACCTAGAGAATTGTGTAACGCCCTGTATATGGTCATATGTTTCTTTACCGATAATTGGTCCTAAGCTTATTGGCTGTATCGCCCACGCGATCCATTAAATTAAGGTAACCAATCAATTATACTGTGCTAAATTGTTTAAACGGTATTAAGAAAAAAAGGCATGAAACGCCGGGCAACATTTAAGATAATATGACGTGTAGTGGGCGTACAGTCCATTGAATCGGAATTAGTGTCTAATGAAGTTACATGTGACAATAATTGTAATACTTAATAAACAAAAAATATATTAGTTTCAATTTCTTATATCTCTTCTTCTGTATCCACCGAATAACACTTAATCTATAAGTGTTGTTTTAACATCTGAGGAGCAACATTATTCTTGACATTGAGCATCCTTGATTCCGTTCAAAAGAGATCGCCATCCAAGAGGAGCGAGACAGATAAAGGCACTCTCGAGCGAGAGAAAGGAGCTCTCGTACTTCGAGACGAGAGAGATTCTTCTCTCGTCTCGTCTTGCGGCTTCACTATTCAAATCTAATATCTATACAAACATATATATGGCATCGACCCTTTTCTACGCCAATGACACTAATATTTTTTGTTGTGGGAATCGTTGTTAATCATAATCTATGTTTTTAGGTTGTATCCCTTTTCAAGGGCTGTAAATCCGAAGATATGCCTCCTCACATCTACTCGATGGCCCAGTCCAGCTATCACAACATGCTCTCTACTCGAAGGGATCAATCCCTAGTCTTCCAAGGACGATCCGGTGCGGGAAAAACAAGCAATTTCCGACACTGCGTGAAGTACTTGGTTACTGCAACAGGTACTAACAACAACATCCTTAATTTGGAAAAATTAACAGCCATGTGGACGGTGCTCGAGAACTTTGGCAATTGCAAAACCGTCATGAACCCAAATGCCACAAGATTTACTCAGATTTTCAGCATAGACTTTGATCAGAGCGGTACTATATCGTCCGCCAGTATGCAAATACTTTTGCTCGAGAAAAGTCGGATAGTAAGGAAGATCGAAGGCGAGACCACCTTTCACATTATGCTGAGGCTGCTGTGCGGTGTTGAAGGGCCGTTAAGGAAAGAACTGTTTCTGGAAAACCTTTCAGGAAACGAGAATAATCTGTTTATGAGTTTGTTGCAGAAGCACGAGGATAAACAGAGGGCCCAGCAGGAGTTCGCTAAAGTTTGTATTGCCTTGAACGTTTTGGGCATTACTGAGAGCGAGCAGAAGGTGATCTTCTCCGTTTTAGCTGCTATTTTCCATTTGGGGTGTGCAGGTGCTGTTAAAGGTAAACTATTGTAGTTTTAGAATATTAGGTTTATGGTGGTATGTTGGTAAATAATAAATAATGGAAATAATGAATACCAACGGTAAAGCAAATATAAAAAAAAAACAGACAAAACATTCCGACGAAATAAATAATTAGAATAATAGGTTTGCAAAGCGACACAAGTCTGGAAAATATGGGACCAAAAAAAGTAAAAAAGGACTAATTATAAAAAAATCTCAATAACACAAAACGGGTAAAATTAGGTAGGACAATAAATTTGCTTGTTATAAATACAATAATTATATTAGAGACTTTTGAAAGTTTTTTGGTAACACTTCCTCCAGTATAGGGAAGGGAACAAACAGTACCGCATACACTGTTTGTTTATATCTGTGTTCTTAGTATCTGAAAATATTTCCTTGTTTTTTTTTTGTCGGTTTCTTGCAGGATCTTGGCTGTCGCATTATGAATTATGTATATTTTTCTATATCTTTAAGGATCTCACATTCTTTCTTTTTATAAGGATCTCGTAGTGTCCAAATTTACCTGTAAAATTGACTTTTTCAATATAAAGTCAATTTTACCACTCTCATGGGATTTTGGCTACAATTTTTGTTTTAAATGTTGTTTAAATAAATATATTCTTGTAACTACATTCTCGGGTTGTCCAAGTTTAACATGGATCTTGGATTCCCCATTTATATACATACATATATACAGGGCCGTTCCTAGGGTATCTGCCGCCCGGGTGCGAGAATAATTTTGCCGCCCCTTACCTAACCCAACCCCTTCCCCCAAAGTTGTTAAAACTTTACAAATAAAAAAGATAAAGTAAATTTAAGTTAAAAAAATTGTACAAATATACACAGTTTATTTAATAGAATATAATGTTACAACTTATTTGTAATGTAATAAAGAAATAAATACATAATTCATACATACAGGCAAGGATGCTAACATATCTACTATTTCTACTAATAAGTTATACAGTAAAGTTTGCTTTTCTAGCCTTTTTTAATGCAAATGTCTTAACAATGTTAGACACATCTATATTTTCTGACAGCTCTTTTTCAATACTAATAATGGATAAGTCTGAAAGCCTTTCTTGCCCCATTGTGGATCGTAGATAATTTTTTATTATTTTAAGTTTGGAAAAGCTTCTTTCCCCACTAGCTACTGTGACAGGTAATGTTAAGAAAATTCGTATAGAAATTACTAAGTTTGGAAATAGATAGATGAGGTTATTTGTGAATAGGTAGTTAATAACATTCAATGCGTTCATTTCAGAGGAAATATAGGGTGCAACATTGTCAATTTCATCATATAAATCTTGAGCTAAAATATCTTTTTGATTTTTACATGGATCACATAAACTATTCTCTAGAGCTTTACATTTTGCAAATCTAATTGATTTATCCATTTGAAGGAAATTATATAGGTTGTTAAGAAAATTAAACAATGTATCATGCTGCTTTATTTGCTCGAACCTTTCTTCCAATTTTGATAATGCGGTGTCCAATATTACAAAGTAAAAATTAATTTTGAATTGGTCAGCCGGGTCTTTAGGTGCCTCGTCTTCACACTCGTAATTAAATAATCGCTTTTTTGTTCGGGGTCTCACAATATTAATCGGAGGAAACGAAGGGTCACAGTCGATATCATTGGCAATTTTTTTGGCCTCTTCTAAAATATCATTAAAACCTTCATTTGACCTAATATTAGATAAATAAGTTTTCGTCTGCTCCAAGATTAAAACGATATTAGGTAGTGTAGAATCTGACTGCTGCATCACTTTACTTGCAATATTAATTTTTGTTAACACATTATTCCATGTAATAATAGAACAAATAAATTTAAACGACTTGATTTTTAAGAGTAATGAATTTGCCATATTTCTGGTTTCAGGGTCTCTGCTATTATCAGAATAAAGTGCAAATAAAGCGTCATATATTTTTGCCAAATTGTATCTAAGAACTTTCAAAGCATCTATTCTACTTTCCCATCTAGTACTAGAAAGAGGTTTTAATGATAAAGTTGGGATTTCATCTTTTAAAACTTGCCAACGTTTAGTCGATGCAGAAAAGAAAACGTAAAGTTCCTGCACAATAGCAAAGAAATTTGTAATTTCTAAAGACGCTTTTGCAGCGTCATTAACAACTAAATTTAAGCTATGGGCCGCACAAGGCACGTAAAAAGCTCTAGGGTTTAATTCAAGAATTTTTTTTTGTAAACCATTATTGCGACCCTTCATATTCGCACCATTATCGTAACCCTGCCCCCTTAAATCTCCTAAACAAATGTTGTGAGTCTCCAAAAAATCCAATAAAACATTGGTTAAGCCTTGTCCTGTCGAATCTGATATTGAAACGAATCCCAAAAAATGCTCCCTAATTTCTATTTGCTTTGATGTATTATTTAATAAAACAAACCTTACTACAACAGTAAGTTGGTCTTTGTGACTTACATCAGGAGTCGAATCTAAAATAATAGAAAAATATTTACTAGCTTTTAACATAGATATAATTTCATGTCTTATTTTCTCTCCCAGAAGGGAAATTAGTTCGTTTTGAATATGAACACCTAAATAATGAGGCATATTTGATGGAGTCCTTCTAATCCTGTTAATATGATCGGATATCGTATCATTAAAGTTTGCAATTGTTTCAATTAATTTTAAAAAGTTTCCATTTTGTTGCTCATATATCTTGTTATTTTCACCCCTAAAACTCAAATTTTGACTGGCTAAAAATTTAACAACATAAATTATAATTTTTAAAACAGAAACCCATCTATCTTTTTCCATGCTTATTAATTTCTCATTTAGTGAATCAGTTGTCGTTTTAGAAGAAATTGATTGTTTTAGACCAATCCAAGATTTTGTATTACAAATGTGACCTTTTGATTTTTCATGTCGTTCTATAACCTGACTTAAATGTCTCCAATCATTATAACCCTCAACTAAACCACTAGAAAAAGTTTTAAATATTTTGCAAGGAAAACAATATACACAGTCTTTTGATTTAGAATACACCAGCCAAACTCTTGGAATTATTTCCCCATTACACAGTTTTTTTTTATAATAAATAGACGAGAAACCTCTATTGTATTTATTTAAAGGAAACGTTATATCAGCTTCTGTCAGTTGGGTAGGCCCTAAGTCTATCAGAGTTAATTTAATTTTATCCAATAAAACAGCAGGCCAATAGTTAGGATCCTCATGAACATGAAGATTTTCATTTTCAAAACTTACTTCTTCAGGACTTTGTTCTTTTAATAAAACACCTGCTTCCATTGTAGTTTTGGTATTCGACGAGTCCTCCTTGTTTTCCCCGCTACTGACCACTATGAATTCGGTCTCCGTCACATTTACATCTCGAGCTTGGGAACTTGATGGTGCCTCCTGTGATGTTGTTGAGATTAAAAACGTTTCGAGTGAACCACTAGCCTTTTTAACTAATTCTTCCTTTTCACGCTTTCTTTTTCTGTACTGTGCGCCAGAAAGCCTTTTTCGATTATCAGACATCTACCAAAAAAAAAAATGAATCCAAGTTATGATTCGTCGAAAAAATTTTGTTTTCGAAGATTTAAAGAAGCATAAATTAATTAAGCTTTGTTTTTCGAAAAATACCAACTTTTGAAAGGAAACTTTACAAAATTTTTTATTTTGTCTGAAAATTTCAACATTTTTAATCAAAACAAAAAAATATTAAGATTATGCTAATCTTTAATTAAACTATATTTTACTAATAAAAAAAAGAAAAATGTTTTACTATTGTTATTATGTTGGTATTATTATTTAAGTTATAAATTTGTTACGCAATATAAATTTAATTTAACAAAATATTATTTAAATTTTATTTAACCGCGCAAAAGCAAAATATAATCAAATTAACGTATGTACTCACCTTTAATTTTTACTGTCTCTCTAACCAGGATATCAAACAAAAACTTTTTAAGCTGTTGCGATTTACACGATTACACGTTTAAAATTAAAATAAAAGAAATTATCCCGGTGCGTGTATTTATATGCTTTGACCACAGACGAGTATTTTCCTGTAAAATCTTCCTCGCGACCGACGTGAAAAATAGCTTAAGACGAGTTAAAACAAGAAACTGTTATACTTGCCACTGGTTGTGGCCTGAATAAGTTGTGTATATAAAATTTGAATTTGAAATATAATTAATAATATTTAGAATAGTACATATATTCAAATAATATTAGAATAGTATTATTTAAATGATAATATTTAGAATAATATTTATGTATTATATTAATTTAATGATAAATTAATTTTTCCCTTTTTTATAAGGCGGCTCGCGCCGCCCCCTAGGCTTGCCGCCCGGGTGCCCCGCACCCTCTGCACCCCCGGGTCGGAACGGCCCTGCATATATATATATATATATATATATATATATATATATATATATATATATATATATATATATATATATATATATGTTGTACAAATAACGGCCGTGTAATAAATTAAATGAAATAAAGATTACGGGGATTCGGCCAGAAAGTCTTTATTATATTATTCTTATAATGTGCCTAGCTTTCGAAATGTTTCATTTCTTCCTCAGGGCACTAAAAAATTAAATTAATTTATAATTTATTATTTAAAATTATAGGAAATTAGTAAAACTTACATTATATTTAAATATAAAGACAGCTAATTTTCGAAATTTTATGAAAAAATTGGTTGAAAAAAAATTTTTCAACCAATTTTTTCATAAAATTTCGAAAATTAGCTGTCTTTATATTTAAATATAATGTAAGTTTTACTAATTTCCTATAATTTTAAATAATAAATTATAAATTAATTTAATTTTTTAGTGCCCTGAGGAAGAAATGAAACATTTCGAAAGCTAGGCACATTATAAGAATAATATAATAAAGACTTTCTGGCCGAATCCCCGTAATCTTTATTTCATTATATATATATATATATATATATATATATATATATATATATATATATATATATATATATATATATATATATATATATATATATATATATATATATGCAGGCCCTATATATATATATATATATATATATATATATATATATATATATATATATATATATATATATATATATATATATATATATATATATATATATGACGAATTAGTATTTTATTTTTACCACTTTCCAAGCAGAAACATGCTGTATTTTAACGAACAACGAAAGGGTCTAGTCGGTTAACTATATGAAAAGTGCCCCAACGTCGTTTCCATGTTCTTACCTCGTAAATTATTGTTCTTTGACAGAAACATTTTTAGACCAAATTTCAAACCCCTCCTCTCAGCAATGAGGGAGATACGGGGGCGGAAACCCTTAACTTAAAAATTCATTATCTCTAAAACTATTTGAGATATCTCAATGAAATTTTAACTGTGCATAGTTATTTATAAGGTTTATATAATATAATTTTTTCAGATTTTTATCTCTACTAAATGGTAAAAACTCAAGATGTTTAATTTTTAGGGGTGGTTTATCATACTTACCCCCGGAGTGACACCAACTAAAAAAAATTAGTATAATCGTCTATTCTCTAGTAATAACATAAAAAAATTACACAAAGCTCGAATAGGTGGAACATTGTTAAAAAAAATAAAAATTAATAGTTATTCGCCAAAATATATGTTTCATTTTATATGTCACATTGATTTTTATTTTTTTTTAACAATGTTCCACCTATTCGGGCTTTGTGTAATTTTTTTATGTTATTACTAGAGAATGGACGATTATACTAATTTTTTTTAGTTGGTGTCACTCCGGGGGTATGATAAATCACCCCTAAAAATTAAACATCTTGTTTTTTATTATTAAGGAGATAAAAATCTGAAAAAATTATATTATATAAACCTTATAAATAACTATGCACAGTTAAAATTTCATTGAGATATCTCAAATAGTTTTAAAGATAATGAATTTTTAAGTTAAGGGTTGCCACCCCCATATCTCACTCATTACTGAGAGGAGGGGTTTGAAATTTGGTGTAAAAATGTTTCTGTTAAAGAACAATAATTTACGAGGTAGGAACATGGAAACGACGTTGGGGCACTTTTCATATAGTTAACCGGCTAGACCCTTTAAGGTTCTTATTTTTTTTTTCTAGCTGGCAACAATAACCGCTATCAGTTCGCTAACCCGCAAAGCGCCCAAAAAGCAGCTAATCTTTTGGGTACCACCGTAGAAGAACTGTCAAGATTGATTTTTGGACTGTCTTCTGGAGGAATGGTAAAGCTTTTATCAAATATTTATATAACCTCACATTTTTATATAGTGTAGAACGATATTTCTAATTTTATATGATATTTCTTAGAACACATTTCAAATACACTTTTGGATTACATATTGTGAATGTTGTGATTAAAGTTTTTGACATATTTTCATTGCTATATTAAAAATTAACCTAGTTGCAGTCGTACTCAGATATCCATATAACATCCAAGCCCTTAGACCTTAATACTCACCATAATTCCAAAGATTACCAAGTCAGGTACTGTTTGATACATTTGAGCCTTTGTCATTGTATTAGTTTTGCTAAAACAGAACTTAATATTGCAAAATAACAATAAAACCAGCTGCGTTCCGCTTTTAAAAAATTTAAAAATTAATTCGAATAATTCAGTTAAACATATTATTTTCTCATAGTTAAAACAGCGATGCTCAACTTTTGCGATGTTGTAAAAATGTTACTAAATCCTTATTAACAATATAATAGGCCAAAGATTAATATGAGAAAGAAATTAGCATTTCGCGTTTACTTTTGAGATTTTGGGGCTACATGTAATAATTTATTTAAATCATCTAATCTTGTAGGTTACTCCGAATCAACCAAGAGCACCATTTAGGACACCGTCACCAACAGATAAAGGATTAGAAAGAGAAGCGGTCGGTATAGAGGCTGTAGAGGGAATTGTTATGGGACTGTATTCTGAAGTATTTAACTGCATAGCTAATTTGATAAACAGGTAATGGATAACTTTTACTTTGCAGAATTGTTTTATTTATATATATATATATATATATATATATATATATATATATATATATATATATATATATATATATATATATATATATATATATATATATATATTGGTAAACGGTACATTTGTCATCCCACTATATCCATGGGTCGTTCGTCAACCCGACTTTATTTGCATGTATGAGGTGTATACCCGAGCAAAAAATAAAATTTAAAACTGTTGTATTCAAGGCATCTTTAGAGGGGAAGAAAAATTTGAAAATTAAAAAATATTCTTTTTACAGTATAAAGGTTAGCCCATGTCTTGGTTAGCCCGCCTCTGACACGTATTTCTATGTAATCGGTACATCGGTTAGCCCAACAGCGTTGCCAATTGTCGCTGACACTTTTGTCACGTTTCGGGCGGACATGTGCGCGGTGGTATTTGGTTAGTGTTAGTTTATTTTTATACTTCATAGGGCGAGTATTTTTGTGTCTTAAAATTTTGTAATTGTGATTTACGTTAACAAGATGGCCCACAGGGGGTTAAAGATCCTAAATATGTCGAAAGAAATGGAGAAACAGGAAGAAAAGATAAATACGATTTTCGAAAGAAAATAAAGGTAAGATGATTCATAGTTTAATACGTTTTTCAAGTAACTAGGGACATAAAAAATAAAACTAATTGTAAGTGGCAAGTTGTTTCCTATTAATTAGGCACCACGTTTTCATGACTTCAATATTATAAGTAGCTCCCCTATCAACAATGCGATTTTTGTAAAATTTGGGTGGAATGTACAGGGTTTCCCATTTTCAACACTTATGGGGTTTGCATGTCAGTAATTAATAAAATTAACCAAAAACTATCATTACACTTATGACCTATTTTTTGGAGAAACTAACAATGCTATATACAGAACTTAAAAATATTATTTTGTCACAGAGATACAGGAGTAAATTCAAAAATTGTCGATTTGGAGAATTTCTCATACTTTTTTATTTTTAAAAATGGAAAAAATCGGTCAAATGCAAACTATACTTGCACAATTAGTGTTCCGTGCCATCAACCTCCCACTTAACCTGAGCAAACCTCGGCCGCCCGATCTCCGTCCATCTGCCGCGCTACCCTCCGCCGACGGCACTAACGCCGTATCACATCGCGTATACGCGGAGCTGAGTGCGCGAAATTAAAAATTTTTAAAAACGTGTAAGGACAAAAGTTGTTCCTTACGTCGTGAGAAATATTTTTTGTCGAAAACTTTTTCTCTAAAGCCAATGGTTCAGCAGTTATAAGTCAATAAACAATTAAATTGTTTATAACAATTGACCGCGCTGGAATTTTTCAATCCTGATAATTTTCGCTCAATTTACACCATATTCTCAATGTTCATGATTTTTTTCAGATTTGTCTAAGCGATCCTCCTGGTGATAAGGGTGGTGGACAGCAATTTTTAAGTGTTTTTCCCGAAAAATGTTTTAAAAAATGCAATAAAAAAATACATAATATATATTCTTGAATTCGTGCTTCAATAAGCTTTCATTTGATACCCTACACCAGAATCAAAATTCAACTTTTCATACTTCACGCTTATAATTGGGTCACCACACTCTATCTCTGTGCTAAATTTAAAATTTTTATGTTGAATAGTTTCAGAGAAAATCGCCTGTGACAGACAGACGGACGGACACCGAAGTGATTCCATAAGTATTCCGTTTCACGGAACACTAAAAATTTAGGGAACTTTTAGTTATAATTTGTTAGGCAAAATTTGATGGCAGTGTCAGCATTTTTATACAAGGTCATATAAAATTGTTATTTAGCATAACATGGCTATTTTAAAATGGCACACCCGATATATTATTTGTCAAAATGTTGAAACATTTATTCTCTTCTCAAACATATGCCACACTTTATATCTAAATTTAAAAGTAGACAGCTTTTTTTCAAAAATTTCAATTTATTCTATAGTAGTCCATGGAAAAAACAGAAGAGTTAACTATTATTTTCTTATTGCCAAAACCTAAGAGTGTCATATGATTTAAGAGTAATAGAAAATAAATTTAAATTTAAAAAAAGGAAAATTTGGGCTGTATTCTGAAAATGGGGACATCTAGTGAAAAATTAGCTGCGCTACTTGATTGTCAGTAAATAACTATATTAAGACCAGTTCTTACATTCTTTGTAACTTAAATTGATATAAATTTCTGAGGTACAAGGGGCGTCCAAAAATTGGAAATTTTCAATTTCGCCCTGTATATCAAAAACCAAGATGAAAAATTTGTTTGGGGCATCTTTCGTTTCTTAAAAAAATAGAACAGTGTCGCAAAAACCGCATCCCTCTATCTTTACTAATAAGGGAGTTACCCTGTAAAACCACCGAAAACTGGACACCCTGTACTTGCTCATTAGGAGATCGTGGTCTAGTAGAATATCTAAAATTTAACCAGAGACGTTCTTAGTTACAAAAAAACTAAGGTAGTTTTTGTTTGTGTGTGTGTTTCAGGAACTATAGCGCGACATTTTACGATCAATAATTGATTCTGCAGAAATGGACCTACCACAGAAAAAAAAGCAAAGGTTCAGAGAAAGACTTGGATTATCGATCAGAAGGCCGTCATACGTACATTTTTTCATAAACATATCGAAACAAGGATAGCTCCAAAAAAGCATGAAGTTGAAGAACGAAGAAGGACTCACAAGAAGTTATTAAAAGACCGCTGATGGGTGCAAATAAAGGCATTTGTGTATAACTGTAATTGTAATAATAACTGTAACGGAAAAAATAATGATTTTTGAATAAACCTATTCTCGTAGTAAAATTGTGCTTTTTATCACTAATCTAATTAACCCAAACAACACGATATCATATTTAGAAATTACGGTAAACGGATTATTCCAATAAATGTATTTATCTAAGTATGGGCAAATCAAAACAAAAAGTCTGTTTGTGAAACATCTAAAGCCGTAATAAATTATAGTTAAAAATTAAAAAAAAAAACGCTTTTATGAGTAGCGCACTAAAACCGGGGTGTGCAGTGCGCGCATCGTGCGCTACTTATAAAAGCGGGTTTTTAAAGTTTTTTTACTGAATTAGGTTTGGAACATACACGAGGTCTCAAAAATAAAATATTTTTTTTTACCGACTTTACAAAAAAAAGTACAGTAAGTATCTCCATAAAAGTTATACATTCTAAAAAAAGCATGATTATTGAATAACTTGATGACGGACAATACAGGGTGGCTCAAAAAGCTGAAAGACACAATTTCAATTTTTTAGTCACCCTGTATGCCCTAGATAAAATATTTGACTAAGCATGCTCTTTTTTCACAATGTAGAACTTTTTATGACGAAATAGTTTTTTTGTAAAGGCGAAATTAAAAAATTAATTTTATTTTTGGGACCTCCTGTATGTTCCAAACCTAATTCACTAACATAAAAAAATTAACTCTAGTAGGTACATTTGCAGTGGCAGTTTACCTTTAAATCACGATTTTGTCTTTTTAGCTTCACGTGGATAAGGACTTTTTCATTTTTGAGCCACCCTGTATGTACTTGATCAAATTTTTAAATGGCAATGCTATTTTCTCACGATGCAGAACTTTTTATAAAGAGACACTCTTTCTCGTAAAATCAATAATACAAATTTTTCCATTTCGAAGACATGCTGTATATTTTTTTTAATTAAAAAAAACATATTATTGTATTGTAAATTTACAGTGGCAGTTTACCTTTAAATAACGATTTCGTCTTTTTAGCTTCACGTGGATTAAGACTTTTTCATTTTGGAGCCACCCTCTGTTTGTACGAGATCAAATTTTTAAATGGAAATGCTATTTTCTCACGATGCAGAACTTATTATAAAGAGAAACTTTTTTTCGTAAAATCAATAATAAAAATTTTTCCATTTCGAAGACATGCCGTATGTTTTTTTTGAATAAAAAAACATATTATTGTATTGTCACCGGAGTTGCATAAGCTTGCAAAGTTTTAAATCGATACGACCATTAGAAGTGGGTGAAAAGTGAGTTGTAAGATTCCATTACAATGTTACAAGTCAAGCTAATAAAAGCGTGTTAAAAACAGTCATTTAATTCTAAGCCCAACTATATACCATAAGTTTATGTTAACGGCCTATTGTTTAGCCCGAAGCGATGTTGCCAAACTTCGGGCTAAACAATAGACCGTTAACATAAACTGATTGTATACAGTCGGGCTCACCAAAGGATTTTTGTGTATATAAAACAACAGCGCCACCTGCAGGAACTTTGTGTGAACTAAATGGTGTATAAGCTATATAAAAATGGAATATTGGTCGTCCCAATCAAAAATTCGTAGAAACAAAGGAATCGTTCTTATCGATGGAGAGAAGGGTGTATACACAGCGATTCCTTGGTGAGCCCGCAACCGGGACGACCAACGGTGAAAAGGGCTGCCCAAGGACCGCTTCACATATTTTACGGGCTCCCCTTTGACCGTTTATATATGTATATATATATATATATATATATATATATATATATATATATATATATATATATATAGTCCTCATTATTTTTATTTTTCATTCACGGCCTTTTCGCTGCACTAGCGAAGAAGTGAATCTTCGCATTTACATTTATTATATATATATATATATATATATATATATATATATATATATATATATATATATATATATATATATATATATATATACAGGGTGATTGATGGTGAGTGGCCTATTAGAAGTTCTGGCGAACTAGTCAACGGATCACTTTGAAAATTTGGTAGTTTACATAAGTGGACATGACCTTTCTTTTAAAATTATTTTTGGCCTTGCGGTGTTGCCGCTTCTACTGAAAAGTATTAGCACCTATGATAATTTAAATGGAACACCCGGTATATTATATTTTTTTTAGAATCCCTGTTGGTTTGTTAATAAGTTTCGTTAACATATTCCTATGTCTATCTAGTATCGTTGTCGAGATAATAATTATTTTCTTCTTTTTTTCTCGGAAAATATGGTAGTCAATAAGGGCTGATATTTTTGAACTCATGACAGATAGGACACTAGAATTTGGTGGAGAGCTAGGTAATACCACGAGGCTATTCACTCGGTGTCCAAATCGTAGTTATATTTGTACAGGGTGTTTCAAAAATAAACATATTTTGATGGTTTGGAAAAATGATTAAAAGTACATTTTTTTAAATGGAACACCCTGTATTTTAACCGCGGTCCTAAAAGCTCTGTAAATTTCCTATCTTTCAATATATCATGTCCCTATACCTATCTCGAATAGTTTTTGACTTATTAGCATTTATTTGGACAATTTAACTATTACAGATAACATTCACGAGTTTTTAGGAAAATTTGAAAAGTAGCCTTTGGAAACTGTTGTTTTTAAATGGATGACACTTTTCTATTATTTATTCCGTTTCGTTGTCAGTTGGTTGCCGTACTTGAAAATTCTAATTTAAGGTTTTAAGAGAAATGGAAGAAAACAATAATTATTCAAATACAGTACTTATGAATTTATTTGTTTTACATGGTCAGTGTGATAAGATCATTAGTCGTACTTGTAGAAAATTCAATGAAATGTATCCAAATTTGCCATCAATGAACAATAAGAAATTTAGACAAATTTTAAACAATTAGTAAATTCTTAAATGCTTAAAATTACTTAATCATATTTAAGTTGTAGTGTACATAATAATATTTTTTTGACTTCTAACAAAATTACCAAGAAAAAAGTAAAAAACATTTAATTAGTTTTTAATAAATGTTCAAAACGTTGGCCGTTGACATCTAAGCATTTTAAAATTCGCTTGTTTACACCATGTCCAGTAGCAAGTCTAAGTTCACCAGCATCCAAATTTTGAAATGCCCGATTCACCCGATCTTCTAACTCTTCCCTTGAATTTACCGGTGTCTTGTAAATAATATTCTTGAGAGTGCCCCAAAGGTAAAAATCCAGAGGTGTTAAATCTGGGGACCTTGCAGGCCAATTCCAAGGTCCCAAACGCCTGAACCAACGATCTTCAAACATTCTCTGTATTTCCGCACTAACTTCGTCAGTGCAGTGAGCGGGAGCCCCGTCCAATTGGTACCAGCAGCTGCGATACTGGGCGAGAGGAAGGTTGTCCACGAAATTTTCGACAAATGTAGTTAAAATTTCTAAGTATTTTCTGGAAGTTAAATTTTCATCATATATCAAATATTGAATTTTGTTGTCCATCATTACACAAAAAACATTAAATCGAAAATTTTCTTGAAATCCAGTATCTCTCGTTACATGAGGATTTTCCTTCGCCCAATAATGAATATTTTTCCTATTAAAAATTCCTTCGCGAGAAAATTTTGATTCATCAGTCCAAATGATTTTCCTTAAAAATTGTGGATCTTCCTGAATATGAACTAACAAGTTTTCGCAAAATAAAACTCTTTGTGGACAGTCCTCAGGCTTAAGACATTGAACTTTGGTATACTTATAATCATGCATATTATGTTTAGCCAATATTTTTTGCACGCAGAAATAGGTTAAGCCCAAATCTTCTTTGGCACATCTTATTGAAGCCTGCGGATAGGCATGAAAATAAGCCAAAACGTTAATTTCGTTGTCCTCACTAGATGTTACAGGTCTGGGTAAATTTCTGGGAACTTTCAAGGAAGAACCAAAATTTTTGAAATTGCTTTGAATTCGTCTAAATTTCTTATTGTTCATTGATGGCAAATTTGGATACATTTCATTGAATTTTCTACAAGTACGACTAATGATCTTATCACACTGACCATGTAAAACAAATAAATTCATAAGTACTGTATTTGAATAATTATTGTTTTCTTCCATTTCTCTTAAAACCTTAAATTAGAATTTTCAAGTACGGCAACCAACTGACAACGAAACGGAATAAATAATAGAAAAGTGTCATCCATTTAAAAACAACAGTTTCCAAAGGCTACTTTTCAAATTTTCCTAAAAACTCGTGAATGTTATCTGTAATAGTTAAATTGTCCAAATAAATGCTAATAAGTCAAAAACTATTCGAGATAGGTATAGGGACATGATATATTGAAAGATAGGAAATTTACAGAGCTTTTAGGACCGCGGTTAAAATACAGGGTGTTCCATTTAAAAAAATGTACTTTTAATCATTTTTCCAAACCATCAAAATATGTTTATTTTTGAAACACCCTGTACAAATATAACTACGATTTGGACACCGAGTGAATAGCCTCGTGGTATTACCTAGCTCTCCACCAAATTCTAGTGTCCTATCTGTCATGAGTTCAAAAATATCAGCCCTTATTGACTACCATATTTTCCGAGAAAAAAAGAAGAAAATAATTATTATCTCGACAACGATACTAGATAGACATAGGAATATGTTAACGAAACTTATTAACAAACCAACAGGGATTCTAAAAAAAATATAATATACCGGGTGTTCCATTTAAATTATCATAGGTGCTAATACTTTTCAGTAGAAGCGGCAACACCGCAAGGCCAAAAATAATTTTAAAAGAAAGGTCATGTCCACTTATGTAAACTACCAAATTTTCAAAGTGATCCGTTGACTAGTTCGCCAGAACTTCTAATAGGCCACTCACCATCAATCACCCTGTATATATATATATATATATATATATATATATATATATATATATATATATATATATATATATATATATATATATATATATATATATCGTCTTAATAAGTATCTTCTTTATTTATACTTTTAGAGCGATATCAGCTAATACCCATACTGTCTCCTCGATCCTGCTAGTGGATAATCCCGGTTTTCAAAATCCGGCCACGTGTGGCCGTCAGACGGGCGCCTCTTTCGAAGATTTATGCCACAATTACCTCCAAGAAAGATTACAACTTTTGTTTCATCATACGAATTTGGTTGCTCCCAAAGACAGGTAAAGCAATTTTTACCCTAGTAGCATTCGGGGATGGGGAATGGTTCTCACCTCCAACCCCATGCCTTTAATAATGTTTCATTAATAATTTCGTGTTTAATTAGTAGATAATTAATTTTAGGTACCTTCAAGAGAATATCGACTTTACTTACGATGAAAACGAGAATGAAAACCTTATCAATCCTCTACCGCTCGTCAATCTTTTGGATAGAACCGCTCAAAATACTGTCATCAGGACTTCACAGACTGACTTACATGAGGCTGACAAAAGGGGTTTGTTGTGGCTTTTGGATGAGGAAGCCATGTATCCTGGAGGTAAGTTTATTTTAAACAGAATAATCTCGGCAAACCTTCCGGATCATTGTCTACAAACCATTAGAAAAGAATAGTTTAAATATAAATTATAGTTTAAAAACTAAAAAAACATGCTTTTATGAATAGCGCACTAAAAAGTTAAAAATAATTATTTTCCTTTTACAGAGCTGTACAATTTAACAGAAAACCGGGGTGTGACTTTCAAGCGATTCAAGGATTTTAAACACTTTGAAAGAACTTGAAAAGGCTTCAAACATTTTGAAAGGTCTCGAAACAATTTGAAAGAGCTTAAAGCGCTTTGAAAGGGCTTGAAGTGCTTTGAAAGGACTTTAAGCGCATTGAAAAGGCTTCAAGCATTTTGAAAGGGCTCGAAGCAATTTGAAAGAGCTTGAAGCGTTTTGAAAGGGCTTGAAGTACTTTAAAAGTGCTTCAAGTCCTTTCAAGTTCTTTCAAAGCGCTTTAAGCCCTTTCAAAGGATTCAAGCCCTTTAAAAGTGCTTCAAGTCCTTTCAAAGGGCTTGAATCCTTTGAAAGGGCTTAAAGCGCTTTGAAAGAACTTGCAAACCCACAAGGGCTTGAAGTACTTGGAAAGGGCTTGAAATGCTTTAAAAGAGCTTGCAAGCCCTTTTATCCTAGACTTGTATAAAGTAATTCAATTACAAAGCCCCAATTATGCATGCAGTGAAAATAATAAATGTGAATCATAGTAGCAATAATATTATATAAACAAACAACAAATTTTAGGCAGTGACGACTCATTCCTAGAGCGCCTATTCACCCACTATGGCGATAGAGACCACCAGCTTCTCCTACGGAAAGCTCCAGGAAACAATCAGTTTATTTTGCAGCATCTTCAAGGGACCAATCCCGTACTGTACAGTGCCAAGGGCTGGTTGAAACAAAGCAGGGAAAATCCTGTTTCTAGGGCGGCTGTAACTGTGCTTCAAGAAAGTTGCAAGTGAGTAGTAAGAAATGTAATTCTTATAGATATGATAATGATGATAATATGATAACTGTGGCAGATATAGAAATCCTATTTTCTCAATTTCTAAGGCTAGTTATTGAGTATTTCGCTGACGCTACAAAACTAAATTTGTTAGAATAATTCAAAATTGATTGATAATTGAAAGAGCTTGCAAACCCCCGAAAGGACTGTAAGAGAGCTTTAAGCGCTTTGAAAGAGCTTGAAGCACTTTTTAAGGACTTAAAGCACTTTGAAAGAGCTTCAATCACTTTGAAAGGACTTGAAGCGCTTTCAAAGGGCTTAAAGCGGCTTGAAACACTTTGAAAGGGCTTGTCGAGCTTTGAAAAGGCTTGAAGCATTTTAAATTTTATGCAGCTGCAAAAATAAAATAAATACTTGCTCTTTTTAGGGAAGACATCAGTAAGCTCTTTGTAGCTATAAGAGGTCTTGGCGCATCTAGTTTCAGTGGTTCCGTGGTGGGCTTAGATAGTTCTCAATCGTTACGGAGGGCTTCGAGTATAAGAAGAACGTTTACTGGTGGTACGGCTGCCATAAAGAAGAAAAGTGTTTGCTTACAGGTAAATATAGGTAAACCTTACAAATTAAAATATAATCTGATTGATATACTTAATCCCACGTAAGATTTTAAGGGCGGCCGTTGACACATGTCAAACATATTTGCCAACTTATAATTTAAACGTTCTCTAATTCAGAAATCTCCTCGCGGATATAGACAATCGCTGGATTGATGAGAGATGGATATATAAATGGGCATACTCCTTGCAGCCGGAAAAGCGTCAACAGGTGCAGTACCTCACATCGAATGCCGTGTAGATTTGCATCCTTTTCTTAAGTCTTTGCACCGGAATATCTTTCCGGCAGTCTTCAAACCGTCTTGTCTATTCCGCGTCCCTTCGCTGTTTATAGAGTCGTCCCGTCATTCCGATTTTGATTTATGACGTGTGAAATCAAAGTTTGTTTCTAGGAATATTGTGACCAATAAAGTGAATTCTTGTTCAATTGTTTTTTCTGTCATCATTCTCAAATTAATTGGATCGAACATAGGTATATTTTTAAAGCTTTCAATAGGAATTAAGGACCGGGATATTTGGTGTTTTTTTTTTAATTTTATCCACATTTCAGTAAATACGGATTATGTAAAAATTGTCTTCCATTTGCAATAAAAAATACTTTCGTATTGAATTTGTTCGGGAAAAGAATATAAAACAAATATGATTATATGTCTTTTTTATGTGTCTATCGCGGAAAAGAATTCTTTCTTTGTAGCGAATAGCTGAGCATCTACAATGTTTAAAAAATAGAAATAGTGGCAATTGGCGTTGAATACTCTTCATTACTTACTACATTACTACATTCTTAACATGAATAATGTGATATTTCACCTTTTTTCAGACTAAATTCACCATTGATGGTTTGGTTGAAACCTTAAGGAGAACTAAATTAAGATTTGTGCATTGCATACTGCCTCAGCACAATGCGGGACTTTGTGAGAGCAGTTGTTCTTTGATCAGTGTTAGACCTAATTCTGGAAATGCCGATGATGGGTTGCTTAATATACCTCTTCTTAGATCACAGGTAAGGTAACTCATTAATTCTTATATTATTGCGGAAAAGGCATGCTTCAAATGCCTTTTTCTTTATAAATTCGCAAAACCACTCAGTTATAAATTCACAGTACAAAATGAGTTAGTTGTCTTATTCTTACACTTGTCAGTTTAGAACTTTTGATTGTCAAGTTAGACCGGTTTATCGATAGTGAATTTGGCAGTAAGAGTATACGTTTTTAAAAATAAAAATCTAATACAATTTAAAAACATAACCATGACACGCGTCATAAAAATGAAATTTCCATTAAACCAAAAATACATAAGTTTATAGCACAAAAGAATTATAAATCATTATGTTTTTATTTAATTACCAGTAAATATTAAAAGAATTATATCATTAAAAAAATATAAAATTGAAATAAAAGCTTGGATATTAGCAACAAACGATTTAAAGAAATTTTTGGAATTACTTTGATATTATTTTGTATAATATAAAAATATTTTATTTATTTATCTCTAAGGATCTCTCTTGTCCTAAAAAGGAAATTTGTATGTATATATTTGAATATATATTTTTTCGAATGAATAATTTATATAATTAAATAATGTAATGTTAAATATAAGATTTGCCCCCAACAAGTACGTCTTCGGGAGTTTTATCAAGGTTATTTATAATATACATACATATATAGATATATATATATATATATATATATATATATATATATATATATATATATATATATATATATATATATATATATATATATATAAAACATATTTAAATTGTAATTAACTTAAATAAACTTTATTATTATTTAAAAAAATATTTTTTCAGTACAAATATTTTTGAAACATTGTTTTTTTTTGTAGCTCTGCGACACAGACAATAATGTTTACCTAAGCGAAAATTATATCATTAAAAAAATATAAAATTGAAGTAAAAGCTTGGATATTAGCAACAAACGATTTAAAGAAATTTTTGGAATTACTTTGATATTATTTTGTATAATATAAAAATATTTTATTTATTTATCTCTAAGGATCTCTCTTGTCCTAAAAAGGAAATTTGTATGTATATATTTGAATATATATTTTTTCGAATGACTAATTTATATAATTAAATAATGTAATGTTAAATATAAGATTTGCCCCCAACAAGTACGTCTTCGGGAGTTTTATCAAGGTTATTTATAATATACATACATATATATATATATATATATATATATATATATATATATATATATATATATATATATATATATATATATATATATATATATATATATAAATCATATTTAAATTGTAATTAACTTAAATAAACTTTATTATTATTTAAAAAAATATTTTTTCAGTACAAATATTTTTGAAACATTGTTTTTCTTTGTAGCTCTGCGACACAGACAATAATGTTTACCTAAGCGAAAATAATTTTTATTTTGTTTACTTATATCTCAAACTTTCCTTATAGTGTAAATTAATTTGTAATTATTGTTACTTTTAGATACGTGGTGCTCAAATTTTGGATTCCGTACGGCTCTACAAACAGGGCTTTCCGAATTTCTTACCGTTAGGCGAATTTAGAAGAAAATTTGGAATACTGGCTGGTGAAAACAAGGTTTCCAGTCCGGTTCTGGACGAACGGAAAGCTGTCGAAGATATGCTGTTGGCTCTCGATTTAGAACTATCGAGTTACAGAGTCGGATTAAGTCAGGTGAGTACCTTTTTTGTTCGAAAAGTGTTCGTTTGATCTCCTTTCTGGTGGGACTTTATGGGTTACAGAGTCCTAAGCAGATTTTGAATGAGTATTATTATAATTAGCATACAGTAAGTATAAAGTAATAAAAAAGGAATACTCACATTTTGTTCTATTTTATGCATCATAGCCGAATAAACTTTAATTCCCTTCTCATTGTGATAAGTTAACTGAAAAGTAACACACGGAACCATTCATAAAATTCGATGACGTTTGCGACATTGCTCGAAATGGAATTGTGTTGTTTTGTACTTGCGAGAAGCGTTTAAGTGTTTTTCTTTGAAGAAGCTGACATTATTTTGCGAAAAACCATTAAAATATGGTGCAGCATTGTCAAATTTGCAAAAATTGGACTATTTAAACCCAGAAGTGTCTTTTCACAAGTAGGTGAGGTTTTATCCACTTGCATCGAATCCATTGGTGTGGTTTACATATACACCTACATAGTGGTAATATTAGGATAACAAAAATTTAATACAAAAGGCACGTCACTGGTGTTGGAAGGGTGGCAGCCGCCAAGAACGTTAGACAGCGTTGCCATTTTGTCTACTGTGTTAACCTCTCTTAGTCGCATCCATTGCATGTTTTAAACGGATGATTAATTTGGCGCGAAACGATTATATGAATGGAATGCTTCTTCTATAGTTTTTTTAATGTCAATGGTCCCAACTATTCTTTCTCACACCTTTAACCAGAGTACTAGTTTCTACATATTAAGCAATAATGACACCTATGGACATGTTTGTCAATTTTATTAAATAAAGCAATCATTTAATTAAAAATACTTCTTCTTCAAGTGCAATTTTTAAATAATACGAACATTTAATTAAACTCAAAAGAATATGATATAAACTAAGAAATACAATAAAGATATCAAAATTCAAAAACTGTACCCCCATATTCAACACATTTTTCTAATTGCTGCGTTAAATATCTGAAGGAATTTCTAATTTCTGGGATATTGAACGAACAGACGGGGTAATTGTGCCTTTTAGCACGTCCATATTATTTAGTATTGGAGTGGCATAAACAATTTGTTTTAAACGGTCCCACAGAAACATATCGACCAACGTTAAGTCGGGGCTCCTTGGGAGCCACAAAATTGGGCCATTTCTACCAATCCACCTGCGGTGAAGCCATTCTATTACCTCGCGCCAGTGGCGGCTGATGAAATTTCAAAGTTGTATATCTCTGTTCCTACTTACAGGACCCGTACCAAATTTAGGGGCTTTAATAGTGAGCCCACTGGAAATGTTTTGGTGGAGAAAAAAAATTTGTAATTTGCGAAAAAAAGGTGAATTTTTGGTGTGCCCCTCCTAGGAAAAAAATGAACACATCTAGGTATTTTATTTAGTACTTTTTCTAAACAAATTTTACAGTCGTTCAAGTTATAGTCATTTGGATTTTTTTAAGCCTAAAATTAATTTTAAAAAAAAATTCAACTTTCTACTAACACATTTTTTCTCTCAAAATTTAAAAAATGTGCGTTGGAGAATCCGGCCGTTATAGTTTTAAAACAAAACTTTTTGAGTACCATTATCTAAAATTTTGTTTGCATATAGTGTTGCCAACTTAGTTTTACCTAAATTTTATACTTTCAAAATCGATTTGCTTCATTTTATCGTCCATTTTAAAAAAAATAGTATATTATGACGTTGCCTTTGTTCGGCAGCAGATGGTATATTTTAAATGATAATTAATTTCAACGGGTACCGGGCTGTGTACTGCTTAAATTTGATTTACAAATCTGTTATTATAAATTCAATTAATCATGTAGAAATTGTTGTTAATTTGTTTTTCGTTACTCCTGGGCACATGTTGATGTTTCATACGTGGTTACATGATGATATGCATAATTTATAACTTATACTTTAACTTTCAAATTACTTCGTTACTTTTTGTTGTGGTGCGTATATTTTGCAGTGGGTGATAAATTTCTTAACATATTATTTAGTACGATAAATAAAATGAAAAATAAAAAAATTCAAAGTTGTATATATCTGTTGCTACTTACAGGACCCGTACCAAATTTAGGGGTTTTAATAGTAAGTGCACTGGGAATGTTTTGGTAAAGAAAAAAAATCATTTTGTAATATGCAAAAACAGTTGAATTTTTGCTGAACCAAATTTTACATCATTTTGTCGAGAATTTTCAAATTTTATTTTAACGGAGAAAAATTTTAGTAGAAACTTTCTACTAACACAGTTTTTTCTCTTAAAATTTGAAAATTCTCGACAAAATAATATAAAATTTGTTTAAAAATAAATAAATAAAATATCTAAATGTATACATTTTTTCTCGGGGAGGGGGACTCAGCAAACATTGAACTTTTTTTGTAAATTACAAAATGTTTTTTTTCTTTACCAAAACATTCCCAGTGGACCAAAAAAAAAATAAAGGAAAAGTTCCTATCCCAACACGTTTAAAATAAAATGCTAGCATTGCTAGTTACATTTTTTACTCAATTTCAGCGGGAGGGGGATAATATTGGATAAGATCGGACTTTTTTCAGAACATAGGCGAATATTTAGAATTGGCCAGCCCAACAACACTAATTTCCACAGATTTTGCTTGGGTTTGCGGGGTTCTTTACACCCCGTACCAATAAATTACATTCCCTTCTCTTCAGACGCCCACGGTACGGTAGTGCTTAGGCTCGAAGTCTACTTCAGCTATCCCAGATAAAAACAAGCTATTTTTGTACAGGGAAACCTGGACAAAACGATCATCTTTACGCCCCTATGTGGCATGTATTTATGGCTAGCAGTCTTTAACGTAGAACACCCTGTATATAAAATACTGTTAATCTGATTATGATTATCCAATTTTTGATCAAGTAATTATAATCTAAGGTCCACTTTCGTGACACACCCTGTGTCTACTTATCGGTATAATTAGCTAGTCCAGGTGCTAAGGAGCTTTGGTGCTTAATTTAAGCCAATTATGTAGAAGATTTTTAGCGAACTTGTCTAGGTTTTTAAAATAATTAACCGGTCCGGGATTTTTCACACACACGCAGTGCATATTCACTTGAAAGGTGTTCTTTTTTATTGATATTACTATACAGATAGGGAAATCTGACAAGGTAATTGAGGCTTCCTGTCTCCTCGTCTCCTGCGAAATATTTCCTCTTCTTGTTCTCGTCAGCGTTGGATAACGAGCCAGTTTCTCAGACAAATTTCTCTTTTTTTTCCGCATCACTTTATTGACGTAGGATGGGCATAGGATGAATATCAAATACCGAATTCGGGGCGTTACGTAATTTTTCACATATCGTAATTTACATTTAGTAATTTATCGTCACATAGTACGATCACCTTTAAGAAGTATAATCGGCTCCCATCCCTGCTATTTTGTTTTTTTTAAACATTTTTGTTGTTCCGTTACTGGCTACAAGAATCCAGGAATTCTTCGGTATGGACAAATAAAAAGGCATGGAGGGTCTCGTGTCATATGTGCGTATATGCCACTTATGTCGAAAATTATTTTTTCTGATTTTGACATACAAAGTGACACTTTTCAAAACGATGAAAAATAACACATTTCCTAACTTGTGATGAAATATTAATTTCATAACTAGTTATGAAAAAATGAATCACAAAAATATAAATATTTCGTATTTCTCTTTTGACTTCTTGGATACAACAGAAGATAATACGTTTTGAGCTGCCTCTTCAATATCAATTGGGTTCTCGGAATTGGACATTTTTAAAGGAAATTATTTAATTTGTGACGCGTTACTTCTTTACAAATGATACTTCAAAACGACATCATGACAACCCAGACAGCTGTCTGTCTGATGCCTACTTAGAAGTTTTGATACAATAATTAAAATTAATAATTTTATTTCCATATTTTTGTCAAAATTAGAAAAAATCTTGTATGAAACACGTTAGGAAATGCAATTTTGTTTGACTCATAATTTTTTGTCATTTTTTTTTTGGCAGTCCACGAGGGCCGAATCGTAAGTACTATGTACCGTTTGTGGACTGGAAAAGTCCGACTCCTACATCCAAAGCTGGCAAAAGCCGTAGGGATTTCACCAGTCCTTTAATTGGATGTGTGGGATGGTACCTTCGCGGTCACCTTCGTCATGTCATGTTGCGAATGCAAATTTTGTTCGTCCAGCACCAAGTCTTCTTCGTTGATTTGATTATAGTGATATTGACGTGAATTTTCTAACATTGCCATATTAGTGCGAATTAATCATTCGTGTTTCATCTTAAATTTTTTTTTAAAAATGGTCATATCATAATTTCTCGGCGTTTAAAATGATGTGTCACAAGGTAGGGAGACATTTGAAATATAGGGGTAGCTGGGGGTGAATCACAGATTTGGAAACAAAGAGATATTATTGGTTACATTTTAAAACAATTAGAGGTTCCAGGGCTACTCTTAATCTGGTCAACTACGTGGTCCCGAACCTACTTTTTGAGAATGACTATTGCCAGGATGTTAATTATGTGGATTTTTCAGACCGAAGAACTTTATTTGCAATCGTAAAAGCCACAAGCTGAAATATATAACAAAAAGTTAGTTAAATATAACAATATACCGGTATTTTTCATAATAATACATTTTTAGGAATTTGTTTCCATTGCATAGTGACGAAATTTAAGGTAATAGCGGCAACGCCGCTTTATTTTCCTAGCCATGTTCATTCATGGATTTAACAGCTGTAAAGGTGTATATGTTTTTTCGTACAAGGTTGCCTAGCAGTGGAAATATATGTTGTAGTGAAATTTTCAGTGTTGTTTGTTTTTTTTACATAAACTATACAGAAATAGAAGGTAATTTTTGTTTATTAAACTAGGTCTACTTTCTAAAATGGTAGCAATTTTTTACATAATCTTATTGTTTTTACTGAAAAAATATTAAAAACCTTTGAAGAAAGCAACTACCCGGTCTTAATATGACGTATTTGTTTTAAACTTTTCCTATAGTGTCAAAATTAACCTGTTCCTTGTTTAAACTGAATTTACATCAAATCGAGTGTTATTGAGGGTGGCAAGTTTTGAAATGCACTGTATAGTTTTTTTAGGTGTCTGCCAGACGCGGCCCGTGAATTTTTGTACAGGTCGGTCAAAATTTTGTTTGCAACCAGTGGTATCAACGCAACAAGCAAAATACACTTTTTTTTAATAATGTGCCTAGTTTTGCCAAGAAATTAAATCAATTTAAAATACGACCGAGCCCGGAGCAAGCTTGGATATCTTTCGATGATGGCTTGGTTTGATTCTTTCTTGGGGAGTTTTACTGAAATAAAAGTTTGGTTTTAAAAAATAAATTATTAGGTGTATCATTGAAAATAAATTTAGGTGGGTCATGACCAAATGACCTTATGGACGAGCCGCGCCCGGTGTCTGCACTGGAAAGTTGTAGCAAATAAGGGAACACGTGGTAAAAAAGCCAAAATAGTAGGGATTGGAGCTGATTGCTTCTCATAAAAACCAAAATAAGGAAGTCGGTAACAAGACCGCACGTCGAGCCGATATAATACAACTAGTCGAAGAGTGACTTTCTCCCAAGGCGTGGAAATGAAATAAATGACGAACTTAATTAACTCCACGTATGTTTTTAGCTTTATTAGTTTTCAAAGGCGTAATTTATGCATAGGAAAAACGGTCATAAATCTTTTCGCATTATGCTGTATATTCGTTTATATTGAAAATCCTTTTAAGTCGCCGTTAAATGCAAGTTGCGGGCGGTCATTTAAGCTTACGACATAAAAATATCAATAATGAGGAAAATTGTATTAAACTTTCTAGCTTGTAAGGCTCTCTATGACTGGATAATTATTTCTTTACAGGTCATTAACATAAACTCAGTGATTCAAATGTATATTTTAAAACTGTATTTTTAAATTTTGTTATACATATACAGTGTGGTCCATTAAGTATGCAGTTGATATCCCCGAAGCCCGGCACATTCCTGAATTATGCGTCTTCTGAGGTCTTCTCTATCTCGAGGCCGCCTTTTATATACCCTTTCTTTTGAATAAACCCCACAAAAAATAATTCAGTGGGGGTAAGATCGGGGGACTTTGCTGGACAATGACGAAAGCGAAAATCTTGATCCGTACCTCTTTCTATCCACCTATTAGCAAAGTTTATATTTAACCAATATCTAACTTGCATTGTAAAATGCCCGGGAGTCCCAGTTTGGATAGCACTGTATATGTTACCGGCCAAACCCGATTTCAGGAGAAACTAGATTTTCCTAGGCCAAACCAGTCTATCCGAAGAGCGATAGGATGAACTAGTTTGTCCTATCCGATTTCAGGATAAACTAGTTTGGCCTAGGAAATATTAAAACTTTCTGTCGGTTTAGGACGTTTGCGTTTTTATTAGGACGTACTAGTATTGCCTGGTACTTTTTAGGATAAACCAGCTTGCCCCTAGGGTTTGCTCAGTATTAGTTGATCAGTTTTTGTTTTTAATTATAACATATTTTTTTATATCATTATAGACAAAAACTGATCAACTAATACTGAGCAGACCCGTCAAACGTCCTAGGAAAAACACGTCCTAAGCCTGCTTTTAACTAGGTTAAGCTAGTTCATCCTACAAAATACAGTAAAATCGCAGTTTGACCTTGTATAGACTAGGACAAATCAGTTTTTCCTAGCAACCCTACATTGGTTTCAGGACAAACTAGTTTGGACTAGGACAAACTAGTTCATCCTATCGCTGTTCGGATAGACTGGTTTGGCCTAGGAAAAACTAGTTTATCCTGAAATCGGGTTTGACCGGTAACATATACAAAAATATTCGTATTAAACTTTTGTCACATTTAAAATTTAATTTTTTCCTCTTTTGAGAGACCCTGTATAAAATATCAAAAAAAGTTCCATGTCGATCTTAATATTTTTGGAAGCAAAACTTCTTATGAACCTTTTTCCCAAATATTAATAATAAAGAAGTTTAGTCTTATTATTGTGGAAAGTACTCACTTAAACTGACATATTTTTCGAAAAGAACTCGGAAAAAAATTCGTACTACAAAACTTAGTTGTCTTATTCTTACACTTGTCAGTTTAAAATCTTAATTATCAAATCAAACCGGTATTGGCGGTAATGAATCTCGAAGATGGTGTTTTTTATACTTAGAAAAAGTTGTACTTTAGACTAGTTAACAAGTTAGTTGTTATTTTAATAGGTATATTTTTTAATGAATTATTTTATTGACTTAACTGCTGTAAATTGAAATTCTTATTGAAAGATTAAAATAAATTTATGGCGAATTAAAGGCATAATATACGAATATGGAATAGTTCTAGAAGTTTCAAGTTTACGATTCATTTTATTACCGTCGTTTGCCTTTTACTGAAAATACTTTGTAAAGGAAAATTTCTATCTAATAAAAATTACTCGCATTTCTTGAATCTATTATAAACAAGAAAATATTTTAAATTTCTTTCCCGTTTTGCAAGGAAATTGTTTGAAAAAACAATGATTTTGCTGCTACCGTTAGAGCAAGAGAAAATACTCGGATATCCCCCCCCCCCCCAATTACTATTTGTTGAAAATCTACGATCAATTTCCTCCCTTCAAAAATGATTATCCTGAACAAAAACATTGACAGCTTACGCAGACAAAACTGCACATTGCCGCAAAATATCGATCGCACACGAATGCGCTAGCCAATCGGTTGCAAGGGCGTAGATAATTTTTTTTCTGGGAGGGGGGTAGTACCAAAAAGTTTTAACCACCCTTTACAAATTGTTTTATTTGAGATCAACCATAAAAGTAAATTAAAGTTTCACAAAATATAATCAAAATAAGCGTGAACGTAATAAAAAAAATACATATTTTTCACATAACAAGAACTTAAACAAACCAAGGAAAAATGAAGATGTGCAGGGTGTCCGGAAAGTCTAGTATGAGCAGATATCTTTGTTATTAGTAAAGAGACAACAAATTTTGGGTTTATATTATTGGTTAGATATTCTAATTTTTTAACCCATCTGAGGGGTGATGCTAGACAGTTGATATCAAAAACAGTGTCCATTCGAAACCAATGGTATTTAAAACTCTTAAAATATAAGGTGTACAGTTGTGGTTAAAAGAAAGAAAAATATTTAAATTATATATTTTTTATGTTTATTTTTAAGTTATAGAAGTGTATGGAGGGTGAAATATTTGATTTAAAATGCTATCATGGAGAACATACTAATTTATTAAAAACTAATAAAATAGAAAACATTTGAACGAAAAAAATGACAATCGCAAAATAACAAACTGAGCATCACTGTTTTGTACGATTTCAGATTTGAGTTTTTTTCTAGAAAATGTTAGATGGCGCAGTTTAACTTTTTCCTTACTCCTTTTCTAATTCTTACAAGGATCATTTTGATCGTGGCCCAGCGACCCTATCATTTGTAAAGAATTACATATAAATATTAATTTCCGATTATTAATTAAATCTTAAAGTTCACAGACATGAAAATACCAGAAGAATCGATTCTGTGTAGATTCGCCGATCTCCTTGCAGGATCGAAGGGTAAAAGATCGATTCTTAAAAATCGATTTTCATTTATAAAAAATCGATCTTTCAAAGAAATCGATTTAGATCGTGAATTCCTACCTCAGTATAACTTGATTTAAGTTGTTAGTATTAAAATTAAAAAATTCAGGTAAAGGTAAAAAGCGTATTATAATTTTATAACGACCCTCATGTTACGAACATTGTTTAGCCAAAGCATACCATATGGTAGATTTTATATCGACTGGGGGCCACAAGTTCCCATTTCACGAACTGAAAGGTATTACATTAGATGAAGTATTTACAGTACAGTAAATATTTCTTCTGCTAAGTATCCAAACATAAATCTTTGAAATTTATGGTTTACTTCGAGTTATGGAATGCCTAGCGATGCAAAAGTAACCGCTGAAGAAATTAAAAATGAAGAATTATCTTTATTAGATTGTTAATAAATTCATATCATATAAATTAAAGCAACTGCTAGATATACGGATCGTTAATTTTTCAACGGACAAAAAAAACTAACTGTCAAGTTCAGTATGGCTAAGGCGGGTCTAATTTGACAGTCAAGGGTTTAAATAAACAATTGTAAGAATAGGACAACTGGTGTACAATGGGCTTATTCAGTTATTCTGCATTTTTAATAAATATTGCTCGATGGATTCAGAAGTTAGTGGACAATTTGCTGTTGTTTGTGTGAAGGCTGGACGTTGGTAATGAAGATTATTGCACCCACATAGTGCATTACCCAATACAGAACATCCTGCAACAGTCTATTTTGCATAATAGATTTATGTATATTTTTTCTCTCGATTAAAAAATGTCGATTGTCTACAGAATAATTAACTTGTATTGCAATGGCAGCAATATATACTATTTGGGAATACATACCATGAATAAATTCCATTGTGTATAACATTTATTTCAGCATACTTATTGCTTAATAAATAATAATATGCCCACAGCTAAACCTACCTTTGTTTTCTCGCAAAAAATAGATTTTTAATTATTGTGTCATTATATATTTGCAATGGAAATGTAATTATGCATTAAAAATGTAACAATTTCCACAGGTAAATAATGATTTAGTTGCTTTGTAGTAAAAGATAAATACAATTTGAATAATGCAAAGCGTTTACGAAATAGTGAGAAATCAGGGCATTTGTACAGGGTGATTTAAATTCGGATCTCAGCTCAGAATCGCTGGTGATGAGAATAGGAGAAAGCAGTATCGACATAATTTTTATCATTGGCATTATAGATTTTCTTTATTTGATTTTAAATGGCGGTTAGACGTATAATTAAATGTATTTCTAAAGAAGGAATTTATGTAACGTCTTTATTGGGACTTGTAAATATCCTTTTACGACCGAACGTCAACAGGAGAAAAAAAAATAAAAAAAAATAGTTTTTAAGGTTATGGGAACTAAAATGAAAGGAGGACTTTAATTAATGCAGATTGTTGCTGTCGAACATATATCTTATAAGTTCGTAGATGAGATAAATGATGTAAACCTCTAATAATACGATATCAACGATAACAGTACTGTAAAAAGAAGCCCAGTTTCGAGTGAATAAGTGCTAAAATATTTGAATCTGACTAGCTTGGAAGGTAAAAAAGATAGGAACAGGAAACTAAGCTTGCAAATCTTCCTCCAGAACAGTGGCGGTTGGTGAAATTTCAAAGTTGTATATCTCTGTTCCTACTTACAGGACCCATACCAAATTTAGGGGTTTTACTAGTGAGCCCACTGGGAATGTTTTGGTAAAGAAAAAAAACATTTTGTAATTTGCGAAAAAAAGTTGAATTTTTGGTGCGCCTCACCGAAGAACAAAATGAACACGTCTAGGTATTTTATTTATTATTTTTTTACACAAAGTTTATATCATTTTGTCGACAGGTTTTTAATTTTGAGGGAAAAAAATGTGATAGTAGAAAGTTATAGTCATTTGAATTTTTTTAAGCCTAAAATATAAGTTAAAAAAAAAATCAAATGCCTATAACTTTCTACTAACACATTGTTTTCCCTCAAAATTAAAAACCTGTCGACAAAATGATATAAACTTTGTGTAAAAAAATAATAAATAAAATACCTAGACGTGTTCATTTTTTTCTTCGGTGAGGCGCACCAAAAATTCAACTTTTTTTCGCAAATTACAAAATGTTTTTTTTCTTTACCAAAACATTCCCAGTGGGCTCACTAGTAAAACCCCTAAATTTGGTACGGGTCCTGTAAGTAGGAACAGAGATATACAACTTTGAAATTTCACCAACCGCCACTGCTCCAGAAAATAAATTTTAGGCATACAATCTTGTCCAGTGTAAGGATATGGGAAAAACCGAATTGCTTCCAGAAAAAGATATCTTAAGGGACCCCAGAACTGACGATATTATCATCTCTGTGAGTGCAAAAAAAATATTAGATATCTCATGGCGATGCGGCTTGTCTCGTAAAACGGTGATTTAGACTTTGTACTCGCGACTTCCGCAATAGATAGTCTCTAATGTGTTCAGTGATTTAAAGTTATCTCCTATTAAATGCTTAGGATATTAATAAAATGGTAGCACCTGGCAAATATATTCTCACTAGGTCCCGTTTTAATTTAAATGTCCAATCAACGGATATGGTTTTGAGTTATTAGATACTTTCGTCGCCCTAGAAGAAAAATCATTTTAACTGAAAATTGGTATGTAGTACAGGGTGATGCTAACGACAAAATTTTACTAGTGATTTTTTGGCCACAAATGAGAGAAGAGTTTCTATGGCCATAGGTCCGTAAAAATTTTCGGACCTACATGAATGGGTACTTTTTTCTCGTTTACAGTCAAAGAATTAACTGTAAAATTTTCTCGATAAAGTTGTGCAAGACCCTGTATACTGTTATTGGTATACCTTTCACATTTCATCACTTAGTAGTAACGCGATAAAACAACATGGGAAATCCCGTGCATTCGGACACTTCTAAGTTTTTTTTTATAATGTTTGGTATGAGAAGTCGATCTGGTTTATGAATATACAGGGTGTCCGAAAAGTCTTAGTATGGGCAAATATATATAAATTTTGGATGTATCTTAGTGGTTAATAAATTTATTTTTTTATGTGGTTTAACATTTTCAACCCCCTTGAGGGGTGACGCTAGGGAATTGAGGTAAAAAATTTTAAATGCAACCCTATGCCGTGTCGTACCTTATTTTAAAGGCCTTTAAAAAAGAAACATTGTACCGCAAACCCGAGGTCCGTATCTTCGTTTTTTAATGGCAAGCCTTTAAAAATTTAAAATCTTAAAAAAAAAATTAAGTAAGTACCCTTATTTCACTTATTAGATACTTTAGAAGTTGTTCAAAATGACCGCCATGAACTTATTGGCAATAATAAAGTCGATTGTGGAACTCACTTCTCACATTTTCGAGAATGGTAGGTTCTTGGTAGAGTTCCAAAAACGACTTTTTTACTAGCAATACGTTCATGATGGCCATTTTGACCAACTTTTAGAGTAATAAGGGAAATAAAGATATTTATATTCAGAGTCACTAAGAAGGTTTAAGATTTAATACTGGTTTAAATTAAGATCTTTTAGTTGATCAGTTATGTTTTGGCAGGTTTTTTTTGTTCTGTCATTGTTGTTAATAAGTCGTCATTAAAAACTTATGAATTATTGTGATATTTCAGCGATTTGCTTGGTTTCCAAATGATTTTCATCTTGGAACGAGTTGCTGTAAATAATTTAGTTCTATTATTGTCGAAAGTACGTACTAAAATTGCCCTTTTCTTTATAAATTTGCGAAGAAGCTCAGAAATAAATTCATAGTATAAAACTTAGTTGTCTTATTCTTATACTTGTCAGTTTAAAACTTTTGCTTGTCAAATTAGACCGGACTAGCGTTGGAGAATCTGGCTGTCTTTCTTTTTTTCACGATTTTTAATTTATAAAGGCTTACCATTTAAAAACAAATTAAGATACGGACCTTGGGTTTGCGGTAAAATGTTCTTTTTTAAATATCCTTAAAATGAGGTACCACACTGTATAATTAGGTACAATAACTACAAATAAACCAGAATAATAATAAAATTATTTAGAATTTAAGCAGGTTAATGTTTAAAAGCCATCTGATAAAAACATTCCTTATTATTGCAGTTATAAGGTCATTCTAGTGGTAAAAATTTCCAATTACTGAAAAGTAGTTATTAAAGTTGATTAGAAATAGAATTAATGGGAGTTCGATTTGTTACGGCTTTTAAAGAAACAATTATAATTAGAATTTTAAAAGAAATATAAATGCACCTATTTATAAGAGAAACTATGTGAAACGAATACACCAGTCGACTATAACTAAAAAACTAAAGCAGAGATAAGAGTCGAGTACTGCTCCTAAAAAGCAAATACATTATTCATTGCATTGACCTCTTCGCGAGTTTTACGTCACCCTGTACAAATCTATTTAATATTTCGAGTACATTGTTTTTATTGTATTCCATATTAAAAATTATTAGAGTGTACATAATTTATTTTAAAAAATTACCCGATTAAAGGGTGTGACCGTTTCACAAATTGAAATTCCATGCCGGTAAAAAAGTGTCACCGTACAGGCCATATTATAATTTTGCAACTTGCTAGCTACTAGGTAACGTGGTAAACAAATGTTGTGTGCAAAAGTGTGTTCCATAAATATTTATTTAACACGCATCGTATGTGCACTTAAATTCAATAATTTCTATAAATGTCCACATTAAAAGCTTTGAACATCCTTTGAGTCAGTGCACTGACAATTAATTGATTTATTGCAATTGCTTGGTAAAAGTTAAATGGAATTATTTATAAATTATTTATATCTTTCTTGTAGTTTGAAGTCTTTGTTCGATAAAATTTATTTCAAATGTAAATTTACACCTCAAAGGTTACAAGGTACGTATCCTTTACTAAAAAAGCAAAAATCTATTTTTATGAGATAACATAGCCGTGCAGGTACCCCGTTTCCATACCACCCCCCCCCCCCCCCATTCATTCTTTCATGTACAAGTGAAACAACTGCGACAGAATGTTTAGTTTTGGAAACCTGCTTTTAGTTCCTGTTTGCGGCTGCCTCGGGGAAACTACATACTGGGACACCTTACAGATATCTTTAAGATAACCTTAAATATCGTTTTTTTTTGCCCTTGTGGCCCCTGTACATTCTTTTAAAGAAATAAGAAATATGTCATAAGCCGCGGATTGTTCCCTTCTTTCATGTAAAAGTGAAAAACCACCGAGAAAGATTTTGGTTTTGGAGAAGAACAGCTTACAGTGTATTTTTTATGTATTTTTATCACCCTTGAAATTTTTTTAAAAGAAAAAGTATGTCATACGCTTCGGACTGTCCCCTTCTTTAATGTAAAAGTGAAGAAACTGCGACAAACTGTTTAGTTTTGGAGAAGACCTGCTTTTAGTTTCTGTTTAAGGCAGCCTCGAGGCAAACTTCACCTACATTTTACCGATACTTCTACGGATTTTGCTCGGAAGAACCAGCCGCTATATTGACTGTTCCTAACAGAACAACAAGAGGCATGTTAAAAATACGTATGCATCCCTTTACCGTCCAGCTACAAAAGCCTAGAACATCCTCTCGCTCAATTATACCTAGGATCTCCAGATTATGGAACAAATTGCCGGCAGATGTTTTCCCTTCCCCTCGAAACCTCCAATCCTATAAATCCCGTGTCAATAGATTACATTTCCCTTCTCTTCAGACGCCCAAGGTACGTTAGGCTTGAAGTCTACGTGAACTTTCTTAGTTAAAAAAAGAAAAGAGGATTAGTCACTGCCCTACTATTTTGTGTGTGTGTTTTTTAACATTGTTACTCCTCAGTTAGTTGCTAAAAAATAATAATAACTTTCCAGCGTGGACGCATAAAAAAGACATAAAACAGATTTGTACTTTTTCTTTTAAATTATACCCTGCAAAAATTCGATATGTCTGTCGAATTTTTGCGGCGCGGTTTAGAAGGACAAAAACACAATAAATTTTGATTTCTTAAATGCATCTATACTGGTAAGTCATTGGTTTTTTATAGCAAATAGCTGAGCAACAAGAAAAACACAAAATGGTGGCTGTAAAAGATTGCTCAGATAAAATTGTTTCCCACATTATGCGCCCTTTCTGTCGGCTACTGTATAAGGAAATTTGGACCTCTTGGTTCTAGGTTTTTAGGTTAACAAATCATAGCAAATAATAAATTAAAAAGTAGTAGTTGACGTTCATAGGACTTTTGAGCCCATTTCCACTTGCAGTACTTGTATTTACATTATAATACATATATCGCTATAAAAATTATTATTACTTTCTGTGACATGGATAATGTAAAACTGACTACTCTTCTTAATTCTTTACATTTCTTCCAATCACGATTTTAAAATTAATTTTTTTCATTACAGGCTAACAATAAAATATACAAGAAGGTACTTATTATTCGTGGAAGCTTGGTATTCATTTTAATTTAGCTCATTCTGTTACTCAGCAAGTATCGTCTCTCGATTTAATGGACCTACTATACTGTTAAAAATTTTACATTGAGAGGGGACGGAAATCGAATTATTTAGTAGGTATTCGGTCATATTTTCGGTTGAGTCTACCTCCTCTTGTTCGCCAAAGTTCTGTGAATGATTTATCTCTCTCAAACAAATATTTTCTTTCTCTTTGGCTATCCAAGCAACTTGGCACATACAGTCGTACTATTTTACTAGTCTGAAGCGTAGAGAGGGTGAGCCGAAGCTCTACGACACTTAGGCCTCATTAGACCCATCGTGCATCCTCCCGAAATAGGAGACTTCCTCTCAGCGCGTCATCCAGCCTACTGACTTAAAGTAGTTGATGGCGTCACCGGGAGGTGCCAGCCTGATGTTGGTTAAGGTGGTCCAGTACTCGCCGAACACGGATTTCCTTAAGGGTGAAAATGTCGGGCAGTCACAAAGGATATGCTTGACAGTCTCGTCTTCTTGTTCACATCCTCTGCATAGGGTGTGTCAGCTTGACCCATTCTGTGAAGGTGCTTGCGCAGTTGGCAGTGTCCTGTCAGAATACCCGTTGTAAAACGCAAGTTCTGCCTTGTCATCACCAAGTATTTTTCATCTGTTCCACAGTCAGGGTAACCAAGTAGCTCCTTGGCAAGTTTTGCAGCCTCCAGTTTCAGCCTATACTTTTTTAAACAGTTCATGGGAGTGTTTTTTAATTATGTTCGCTACCACCGACTTCGCTAAGTCAGTGGAGCAGCCCCCTAGCTAAGGAGTCAGCAATGCGATTTCCTTTTGATGTGCCGTGCCATTTCCTCCACCTCTCCTCCTAAACCTTTTTCTATCTCTTGAAATCAAAAGGGTATTTATTGGTCCACATATAATCAATAAGCCTGTACATATGTAGATACGTCTCCGGCCGGTGTCTCGTTTTCGAAGGCCATAATAAATTGGAGAAAGGTACCTATAATCCACACCTTCCATCCATCAGAGATGAAAAAAAGAAGCAACGGTACTTCGAGTGCAACAGGTCTCTCGAACAGGTGAGCCGAAATTTCCCTTTTTCTCATTATTTAAATGAGTCGTACTCGTATATAAATAAATAATACACGAGGTTAAGTGTCCATTTGGGAAAATTATCTTTTGCATCTTGAAATAATTGCATGCTGTGCAGAGGTGGATGGTTGTGTATGTATGTTTTCTTGTCGTGTTCTCTAGGGTTTATGGTATTATTTCTCCATATTTTGCGGTAGATAGGATATTTGAATCCCGCTATAATCGGTAGCAAAAAATTCCTTATTATAATAGACCAAGCAACTCTGGAATTATCTTTCGTCTGCTGTATAAGAAATACAATTACATAAATACGCTTTATCATCATTATACATTACAAGACATCAACCGTTATTACCTGCACAAATCGGAAAAATGTTTTTGATGCAGGCAACCGTCCATTCATACGAAGAAAAGCAAATCTAATTAATTTTACTTAATCTGAAATCGACTTAGGTACAGTTTACAGCCTTCGGGTCCAACAAGTCTGTGGGCTTTAATTCAATCTGATTATAAAACCACCAGACGGTGCATAAAGAAGATGGATTGTTCGGATTCTTGTATACATGTTGTCTCTGCTATAGTTCATATCAAATACGGTCTATTAATGAACTTTATAAAAAATTGTGCTAGTAATGAATGCAATATTAAATGGATAACAAATAATAGAATATTGTAAAAGTGTGAAAAGGTATTTTCAATCGTGTCGTTCACTATATTTTTTCTACAACGGCAGCAGTAATGTATTGTGCATGCATCGGATGTTAAATTTTAACGAAGGTATATACAATCTTTCTCTTGGAACCGAAGAAAGGGTATTTTGAGATACTTCTGTCGGTTTTTTTGGCTATCTGGAGGGGTAGATTCGAGATAATCGTCGTCGAGATTTTCACAGATCAATTTTTATCAATATTTTTACGAAATCTTACTTTTATTCTTTATAGTTAAATCTTGCCGATTCTCTGGGTGGCAGTTAACATAACGCCATCAATAATTAAACAAATAAAATTGGTTGCTAGGAAATGAAGGAAATTATGACTGCTGCCCAAACTGCCGCCTACTAGATTTCGAAACTTTTGTTCAAGATTGTATGGAAAATAGGTCTGGCGAATGATTGGTTGCATAATAATTGTTCCTTCCCAGCGTGTATAAACGTTTTTGCACGCTGGCGCTGTTTGAAATTATTGATTTTCAGTTGTAGTAGTGCGGTTTTTAGGTATTTTTAGAGCTGTTGTGGAAAACACTTGTATTAAAGAAAAATAGGCTATATTTGTATTGTTAGTTAATTAATTTTGCTTAGATTCATTGACGGAACCCGCATGTAATACACATTACTATTTTTAATCAACACTTCCGCTAGAGTCAGACTTTTTAACTCTAAGGCGGCCTATTATGAGAAAAAAATCAATTTCACTTTAAGCTGACTATTAATTTGCTGTCAGATACTGCAGGATGTCTCAAGATTTATCAAACTTACTCGATTGCCGCATGTAGTTGTTGGTTTAATTAATTTTTCGTGTTTATAGCTCGATAATAAGGAGTGTCTTTATCGACTAGACTCGGAACAGGGATATCGACATCGATAGATGTTAAAGTGAGAAAGGCAGTTAAAAAATTCAGTCAATTGCAAGCTATACTTGCACAATTAGTGTTCCGTGCCATCATCCCCCCACTTAACCTGAGCAAACCTACCGCTGCGCCGCCGACGCGACGGCACCAACGCCGTATATGCGCCGGACTGAGTGAGGGAGCATTTCGACTGAGCCAAATTAAAAATTTTGAAAAACGTGTAGGGACAAAAGTTGTTCCTTACATCATGAGAAATATTTTTTGTGGTTCAGCGGTTATAAGGAAATAAGAAATTAAATTCCTGATAATTTTGGCTCGATCTACACCTAATTCTCATTGTTCATGAGTTTTTAAAGATTTTTCTGAGCGATCCTTTTAGTGATAAGGGTGGGGGACAACAATTTTTAAGCGTTTTTTCCGAAATGTTAAAAATACATAAAAAATACATCATATATATTGTTGAATTCGTGCTTCAGTAAAGGCGCCTACTCACGTAGCAATCTGTAGGGGCCAATCTGCAGGGATCCTGTAGATTGTCTCGTGTGTAATCAAATCGTTCCAATTTGTTGTCCGATATCGGCTAGTTGGGTGTTCAGTCGATCCAATCACTCTGCTCCCCTCTTCTGTTCCCTACAAATCGTATGATGTGTGGAATTGTGGAACAGTTGATGTCTACACACCAACTGTTTCAGTTACCAGTGTACTACTACAGAATTTTCTTTATTTTATGGTAAATATGCTTTGGTAGGTTGTTTTCATGTCTATTACTGAGGTGTTATTCTTGTGAATAGTAAAAATTATAATAAATTTGATGGAAAAAAAAGACGTTTGGACAGATATTATTGATACATTTCGGAATATCTTTTCTGTGGGATAAAACAAATAGCAATTATCTAAATCGAGACATGAGGGCTTTAATATTCTGCTAGAGAAATATTAAATTTTTGACAAATCAGCAACTTTAGGTATTTAAAAAGAAACTAGAAAATATGCGGACCACGTATAACACGGAGCCATGATGTACACCTGCAAAAACCACCAAAACTACTGATAAATTGGGATTTGTGTAGGATACACCCAATTTCTCTACCGATCGTTCCCTGCAGACATGAGAAACTTTGTGGCATGCGCTTACCAATGCTCTACGATAATATTAATTCTAAGACGACCCGTATAAACCATATACAGATACAAAAAGCGTCTGTTGAAAATCGTTTGCTCTCTCATACTCGTGGCTATTGACTTGGGAAATCGAACTGATTTTTTATTTGTCCTCGCCTTTAAAAAGGGTCTGGTTAATGTAGGTATACCAGACAAGAATACGTTGTTGCACTGGGAAGGTAGGTAATGGTAATCCGTATCGGTTTAAAGCGGATTATATAAATTATATTGTACACCTACATACCTTAAGGTATCTTATTATATTAGATATATGCAGGATGTCTCGGCAGTATTTGTTGGCGACGAGCCAGGAATTAAAGCTTTATTTTTAAAAGTGCTGGCAATAGTCCTAGAGTTTGAGCTAGATAATGCTCAAACTTTTTTTTCTTCCAGTATGTATACTTCCCATGTCTTCTAAACATATATACTTAATTTGCCAAAAATTTTGAAAAACATGAAATTTTGAGTGCTTGAATGAAAACAAAATTTAGAATGGTCTAAAAAGGTTATGCGACAGTAGCAAGAATTTATTATTTTAGTGAGTTCCGACTCACACTTTTCAGGTTTCACTATAGGTAGGGATAGTAGGTTTTATTAGTTCTACTAGATGATAATCCTAGAATATTTTAACAATCTCAATAGTCATATTTTCAAGACTTTAGAAAAAGTTAAGTAAAATGTAATTCACATTTTGCTTATCCATGTTTTTCATCGCTCTTTTATAAACCAACCATTTAACATAAGCGATAAAAATGCTAATTCCTTAATTAAGATATGTAAGTAAGTTTTATTTATAGCGCAGTTATGTTACACCTTTTATCATTATTAATGTTTGACGAACACTCGTTAGCGTTTGCTTTTTTAATGTAAATGCTAAAAATAATGCTATATTTGATAGTCAGGGTTTTAAATTGACAAGTGTAGTAATAGTACAATTAAGTTTCCTAATCCAAAGGAGGAAGGAAGGGTTTTTTGTATCAATTAATTTATTGTTGGGAGGGTTTCTGTCTTTATCAACTGTTGATGTTTCTAAGATATTAAATAATTTATTGATATGTCTGATTATTCTGTGGCTCAGATTATTTTTAAAAAAGTTGAAATCAAAACGTGTCGGGGCTAATGAAGTAATAAGCTCGAAAATTGTAACAAACCTGAATAAAACAATTTTTTTTTTATTTATCTTGAACAAAAATTGGTAATTCACAAAACAACCCCGAGATTCACTAAAAGGTTTTTTCTACGACGAGCGTGCGGAAAGTAACTACTTTCCGCACTTGTATGCGTGCTGAAAGTTGCACTTTTCCGTACTAGGGCTGTAAGTTTTTTCAGGACTGACGCGGGAATCAATACATCAACAATCACATACCTATATTGCCATTTAATTAAAACCGGACCGAAGAGGTCCAATTTAACATACAGTCGGGAGATTTATTATTCGTCCACTTGTGATTTTTTCAAAGATAGAGATAAAAATTCTAAATTAAATTTAGTAAAATTTTAAAAATAAGTTAACAGATATCTCTTTTCCCGAGAAATAAAAATAACAATAAATCGTCATATTTATCAGGATATCTTGGACAAAAAGACGAAAAAAAGATAATTTGATAAAATTTCGGCGAGCAAAATTATTCGTCCACTTCCAAAAAAAAATTCCTAAATATAAATTCTAAATTATTTTTAATAGCAGTTTGAGATTCCGTGATCTAAAGAATTTTTTTTTCAGTTCCCAATTTACCGCCCGAAGTTGACCCCAGAATAAAAATTAACTTTTTATACTTTATGTCTATAATTGGGCCACCACACTCTATCTCTGTGCCAAATTTCAAATTTTTACTTCGAATAGTTTCAGAGAAAATCGCCTGTGACAGACGGATGGACACCGAAGGGATTCCATAAGTGTTGCGTTTCACGAAAGACAAAAAATACCAAAAATGTAAATATAAACTATCACTTTCGTCACTTATTTGCTAAATAGCTGTCAGACTTAGTAATGGTTTAAATTTAGATTTTAAAATTGGATCACACATGTACCTATCCCTTTCCCAAGATCTTCAATTAATCTTAGACAGGGGTGCCAAGAACCTTGTTCAGTTCAACGCCTCCAAAACTCAGTCTTGCTCCCTCTCACGCAAAAAATCTGACAACTCTTACCCCATCCACATGAATGGCCAAGCCCTACAAAACAACAAAACCTTCGATCTCGTTGGCGTCGCTTTCGAACATGATCTCAGCTGGCACAAACACATTACTTCAGTAGCCACATCGGCAGCTAAAAAGTTTGGTTTTCTCTTTCGAGCCAGAAAATACTTCTCCCCTTCCAACTTATACACTCTCTATGTTTCCCAAATAAGACCTAACCTAGAGTACTGCTCCCACATCTGGGGAGCGGCATCACCTTCGACACTTAAGATCCTTGATTTTATCCAAAAGAGAGCCATTCGACTTATCAATGACCCAGCCCTCACGAGAAAACTCCCTTCTCTCGCTCATCGCCGCGCTGTAGGGGATTTATCCCTTTTCTACCGCTACTTCCACGGATTTTGCTCTGAAGAACTTGCCGGTATTATTCCCCCCTTGAATGTCCCTAACAGAACAACAAGAGGCGCGTTACGTATGCATCCCTTTACTGTCCAGCTACAAAAGCCTAGAACAGACCACTTCTCTCGCTCATTCATACCTAGGGTCTCCAGATTATGGAACAAATTGCCTGCAGATGTTTTCCCTTGCCGTCCCAACCTCCAATCCTTCAAATCCCGTGTCAATAGACTACATTTTCCTTCTCTTCACACCCACGGTACGTTAGTACTTAGGCTTGAAGTCTATGTGGGATGTCTTAGATAAAAAAAAACACATAATAAATTTTCATTGTGTTATTGTAATATAAATTTTCCTGAAGTTATTGTAAGACTTGAAATTATTAGCTTAACCAATACGACACCAGGCTCTACTCAAACATAAACCGTTATTTTGTATTTATTTTAACAACTAACCAGACAACTGGTTCTAATTTGTTATAATCGCTTAACACATGTTGATTTCTTTGATTCCCTGCCTTTTTAATTGGAATCTATAATTATAGTCTAACTGCAATTATAATCTTCACACTTTAGTAGAGGATACTGTTATTAGTGAGCAATAAATGTTGCATTTATGAGTATAATATAAAAGCTTATTAGTAGCACAGCCAATTTACCCAGTTTGAGAGTAACAATATCTATTTGTTTTCACTTTTGAGGCCAGTAAAGTTAAAAAGAAAATTTTATCGCCAGATTTACATAATTTTGGAGATATTGTTATTGCCCCGGAACTGTGAGAATTTTGTGAGGGTTAGCAGGATTTGTTTCTTTAAAGGTAGTGAAAAAATCCTTCTAACTCTTCCAAAATTCTCAATTTGAAAAAGTTAAAATACTATAACACAAATTCAAAACACCCAGAAATGTTGTGATTTACTAGCTTATACATCTTATAATGCACACCACAAAATACGATATTTTGTTAATACTAATAGCACTATTAAAGGGCTGAAAACTATTTTCTTTCACTAATTAATAAAAATACTATTTTGTTTTGAAATATTGTGGCGGTTTATATGGTAGACTAAGTACTTATCAGTAGTCCCTCGTAACGTTGTTTCTACGTTTCTGTTGATTGTTTTTAAATCTTGGACGCTTGAACATTTTAGCTTAGTAAAATCGTAGAAAGGCGAACCTTTCAAGATAAACAAATGAGGAAACGGTAATTTATATCGATCCTCTCTAAAACACTTTCACGGGCTTTTAAACACCGATACATCAATGTTGTACCGTTGCAAAAATCGCAGAGTACTTACGGTTATTATAATTGAGAACTTCCAAGTGTACTTTTGTATACAACGAATGGGTGTGTGAAATTCGAAATTGGTGTAATTAATTCTAGGAGAAACTTGCCATCATTTATTTACTTTTTATACAGTATGTCGTAGAAATCGCATGTTTTTGATTTTGGTAAACTTTAAATCTTACAGAATGTGTATTTTACATCCCCTTAGTCTAGTTAATTGGCTGAATTCTAATAGATACAGATTTTTGTAAATTTATATTTTGGATTCTTTAATTTACAGTAATTCATGTACAGGGTTAGTCCGTATATTTAGACAGCTACTACCGAAATTATTATAAGAGAAAATATGTAGGTACAAAAGTTGCTGGGCTTGTCCTAAATCGCTAGAAACTGTTACGTAATAAAACAAATGAACATCGCACAATTAGTTAAGAATACAAAGTTGGTTAATTTTAAATATTAAATTAAAAAAAAATTAATACACCTTTTTTCTGATTTCAAAAATATATTATATTTGGTTCAGCCGTTGCCGGATAGGCAAGAGTTTTAAATTCTTATTTCACAGATTTCAAAATTCGTTTTCATTTTTTGAGAAAATCCAAATTACTCGACAGTAGATGCTAGTAAATACTTTGGGAAATCAGCAGAAAAAATTCGAACTGTTTTACACAATTATGGATATCATCCCCATAAAATGTTGCCCGTACAAAAACTGACAGAAAATCAACAAGTTAGACGGCTAGTGTACTGTAACGAAATGTGATTGAGAAAAAATAGAAACAATGATTTTTTTACGAGATTTAGCTGTGTTTACTGCAGCAGGAGTTTATAACCGAAGAAATACCCATATCTGGGCCTCATGGAACCCTCAGGCATACGTCGAAATTAAACATTAGGGCCGTATGTCACTTAATATTTTGTGCGGTATTTTACGAAAGGGAGAACGGGATTTTAAACAACGAAATTGAAGGTTTGTTGGAAGAACTCCCTGTCAGACAATTTTTAGACATCATGTGGCTTTAGGACAGCGCGACGCGCCGCCTGGTGACGTGTCTCCGTAACAAATTTTCTAAATAATCGTTTTAACGAGTGGATTGGAAGACACGGAACAATTAACTGGCCACCGAATAGCCCTGACCTAACACCTTTGGATAATTTCTTATGGGGCTATCTAAGAGATCAGGTATATAAGGAAAGAAGTCGAAATTTAGAGGATTTAAGAGAAAGAATTCGGGAAAATATCGATATGCTCTCTTGAGCGGTCTGTAAAAAAATAAGGTCAACCCAAATGGGATGATGACGATGATGCTTGAATACAAGATGAAAATATATAAAAAAGATTAAGGTAATGAAACGCATAAAACGAATGATAGAAAAAGAATGTGTGTATATATGGGCGGGATAAGAATCATGTTAAAAAAATAGCGGCCAATGATTTTCAATTGAGACATGCTGTATATTATGTCGATCAATATTGATTTATGCGTTAATTATAATAGATCGTGATTATAAAATAATTAATTTCTCGTGTTGAATTTTGTTTACATTTTCCACACTTGGTTGTAATATTTTTTATATATGTAATTTTTTATTTGTTTGGCAGTTCACTGCATCAAACGTTTTTATTAATAAAACGGTAGCTTTCTCGGCATAAATGTACATGTTTTTATTAATGTAATTTGTGCCTATATTTATTATTAATTTATTCATTTCTTTATAGATTATTGTATACGCAAAAAATCTGCATCATCGGGTATAATAAATGTTTTATTTTATATTATTTTATTAATTTATTTAAGAAGAATTATATTATGAGGCAGGTTTCAACTTGAAGATATTAACTTAAACTTAACTTTAAATACTGGAAAAGTACTTGTCAAAACCTAACTGTTTAACTAGAACATCTATATCTAAACCAGCACTAACAACAGCTCTTAAACCTTTCTAGTGATTTCCGGGGTTAACGTTTCATCGATTATGAATTTCCTTTTGTTTATGTCCTAATCTGCATATTTTTTCGATTAAATTATTACCACACTTTGACATAATCTTTAAAGTACCGTAATAGATACATAACATTATGACGTATTCTATTCGTTAAACAGTAAACCTGAGAAAACGGTGTTCGTAGGGTCAGGATGACAGGTTATTTGTCATTAGCTTTGCAGTGCCATTACCGAACACATAATACCATCTTCTCGAAAAGTAGGTAAGCATTTTTAGACTTTCTATGGAAGCGCTGCGTGCTAAAATGCCAGTGGCATGTCTATTTCTCAATTATACAAATAGCTGAAAAGAAGATCAGAGTATGAAAATTTTGAGAACGTTTGGTCGTGTCATTAATTATATTTTTCAGCTCAATCAAAACTGACGTTTTGTTATTTATTTATTCACTTTATTCTGTTTTTAAATGATTTTTGCACTGGGGCTCAATTTTTTCTACTAACGATTCCCCTTTCTCCACCAGCATGTACTATGATTAATCGTCGCCCTTCTGAAATTCTCCTCTTAAAACCTTTGTCACTCTCATCATGCCAGCCTTTATCTTGAATATGACTGCTGTGGATATAAGTTTCATCGATATAAATTATATTGCATTACGATATTCTATCATCTTTTTTGGGACATTAAATAAATGTTGTTATAAAGATTGCACACCTGCATTTTTTACAAGCAGAAGCAATTTCTTCTATTTCGTGGATTTATATTTTTCAGGAACCATTATTGGTGGATGAAGAAGACTTTAAAGAATATTTTTCAACGTTTTTATTTGTAATATACCGTTCTTGCTTAAAGAAACTGCAACACAAAAAGCAAAAAATACTTGGATTTAGGTCAATTAAGCAACAAGCTGAACAGGCGATAAAGCGTGTAACCCCATTTGTTCTTGTTTTACGCTTGCTACGGAATTGGTCTAGTTGCCGCTATAAGGGTCACTTTTATAAAATAAGGTTAACTCCAGGGGTTTTCTTACAGTAAGATCTGAGATTAACCCTTATGATGTAATCGATAGGTACAGATTACCCGACTTTATAAAAAGGGGCATTTAAAAAGAAGGGCTGCAGTTTCATTTTATAATAAGGCTGCTTTAACTGTATGAAAGTGCATCTGAACTAATTTGAGAACATAGCTACGAGAATAGCATGCTAAACTCTCGCATAATTTCCGAAAGAACTGTTAGACGCTCGTTCCGTAGCACGAGACGTTTTCGTGTCCAGTATTTTTAATTTAATAAAATGTAAATAAATTACTGTTCCATTATGTATATCCGATTGAGGATTAAGTGGAGTAATTTAGACTTAAAAATAAATTTAAATATGATTGCTGGATGTTGTATAGTAGAACGTCGTCAGTTTCCCACGACATATGTTTAAATAGAAAAAAAATATTTCTATAAAAGGCTGGTGGTTGATATGCTAATGTAGATCTTAGCAAAGCGGACTTTTTTATGTGTAACCTCTTTTACTAAAGTGGTTTTTGAAATGTTTAAGAATGAAAATTGATAAATTTTCAAATTTTTACAAATTATTTTAATTGGTTGAAGTCACTAAGCAATGAAACGTTGTCAATTTCACGCACAAGATGTCCTAATGGTAAATATAAAATATAAAAACTATGCTTTATTGTCAAAAAGACTTAAACTGGATTTATAAACTAAGTTGAGGTTCAGTTGAGGTTAAGGTTCGCAGTTCGTGTAGTTGAAAGTTCGCAGTTGAGCTTTTGGGCCATTTATAAACACAGTTCGCTGCTTTCATTTCATTGGAAAGCACACAATCCACAATCGCAATATTTGGAAAAAATTATATGGAAACACACAGGCACACAAACGGCCAAACAATTGTTTTGTTTACAAAATGATCGCAAATGATCGTCAGAGGTGTGGCTTCGCCATCACGTGAATTAATTCTGCGTTTTGATTGGTGTGAGCCCAACTGCACCAACTGCGAACATAAAATTTGGTGATCTCGAACTTTACGCCAGCGTAATGGAAACTTCTGAACTGAGCTGAACTTAGTTTATAAACGAAAGTACGCGTTTGCGTTTATTTATCTTGAACCTCAACTTCAACCGAACCTCAACTGAGTTTATAAATCCAGTGTTAGATCTTTGTAGACACAGCTAAAAACTAAATATGTAAAACAGGTATATAAATCAATAATAGTACTATAAATCTCATTATAAGTACTACAAAATGATTTAATTAAATAATTATGACAAAGTATCCTCAAAATACTCATTTAATGAGTAAAATGTCTTCCCCAATAATAATTTCTTAACAACTTTTCTAAATTTTTTAAATACCAAAATATTTTTTATAAGTACATAAAGGAAGTTTATTAAAAATCTTTTTAGAACCATATTCTATTGATTTTTTTACAAGACTAGAGGAAGGTATAGGTAGACAAAAATTATAATTTTGTCTTGTATTATATTGAATGTAATTATTATTAAATTGACTTTTATGTTTTCTATGCATTAAACAAACCGTTTCTAGTATAAAAATTGATGGTAAAGTTAAAATTTTGTGAGAGATAAATAAAGGTCTACAAGAATCTTTAGAATTTGCTTTACAAATGTATATAATAGCTCTTTTTTGTAAAATAAATATTGAATGAATAAGGTATTGCTAGAATTACCCCAGAAGCAAATTCCATATCTTAAGAAGGATATATATATATATATATATATATATATATATATATATATATATATATATATATATATATATATATATATATATATAATTTAGAAAATGCAAAAGATTTAATTCTTTCCCTAGTGCAACACACAAGACCGTTAAATGACATAAAATAAACTAGTAGGATTATTCTTTTTGATTCTGGTCTGGGTGCAAAAAGAATAGTCCTACTAGTTTATTTTATGTCATTTTACGGTCTTGTGTTTAGCACTAGCGAAAGAATTAAAGCTTTTGCATTTTCTGACAGATACACTGAAGGCCAAAAGTCGCACATAAATTCGATAAAAATTGAAGGAAAATTTTTTCAGGAAAACGCTAGGACAGGTCAATTTTTGTTCTTAGTTACGCATTTTTTGACATGACAGACAAGTATACAGGGTCACTCACTAGTAGATGAATGTCATTGTCAATGTTTTTCTTATGGAACTCCCTGTATATCATTGAATTTTTGAATTCTTCAAAAGATTTTGAACATATTTGGTATGACATACCCTATACCTAAAGTCAATAGCTATCTAGAAATGAATGAATATCATAAAACGCAGTCATAAATTCATCTATTTATTAAAAACGGAATTATAAAAATAAAAAAAAAGCATTAAAAACTACTCTAATCTAGATGTTAGTAAATGTTCGAACTGTGCCTCGTTGACTTCTTGACAGTGAGCAAGCCGGAATTCGAATATTACATAAATATATGAATATTTATGAGTATGTATCTCCCTATTAACCCACCAAAATTTCATGAAAATATTATAAACCGTTTTCAAGATATCGCCTTGTAACACTTTAAAAACTCACCCTGTATATCAAATTGTACTCTTTAAATATAAAAAAAATTAACTCAGGCAAATTAAAATCAGGCAACTCTCCCAACATGTTCTAGTGACTGAACGATATCAAGAAATAATAATCTGCATTGTTATTTTAAAATAAACAAACCTGACGGGATGGTACAATGAGAAAATTTTATTAATGTTATTAAGTTATTAATTAATTATCAACCTTTTTTGATACTGAATTGCTTATTTTTGTCCCTCAAGGAATACGCCGTAATGTCTTACGAAGAAACGACTAAGTGCAAAACCGTTTAGACCTGCTGCTGCTGTTGCGTTCGCAAATCGATTCAGGCAAGGAGATAATTATTAAAGATGTTAGTTCCATAGCGAGTATCTTGGAGAAGCATATGGCAGGCTACTGAAGTTCGTATAAAAAGTTGATGAGTTTCCTCCACCATTTACAATAAATTTACGTGTGACGATGATGGTTGTTTTGTAAACAGCGGTGACTGGATTTATACGGCTTAAATTGATTATGCAATTGACAATTATATAAATAATATATAAAATATTCGCTAATCGTTATATTACAGCGACTCGGCAGTTTATTTGCTTGTTTTATTATGGTGGCCGTATTTTAAGAATCACTGAGAAGTGAAAATAAAATTAAAGTTGTAAGTTTAAAGTCAGAATCTGTCATTTATCTTTTTCAATAAATATGTATGTTAACATTATTACAATATGCAATGGAAATACCCAAAAAAATTACGTCGGTTAGACGGACAATAGGGACATTTTGCAAGCAGAAATTCCAGATACGCTGACCCCTAAATGCTAAAATATAAAATGATGTTTTAAATATGCGATTTATAAAAACCGTAAAAATTGAAGAAATGTTAAGAGTCTTCCCCAATCGGTTTAGAAAGTCAATTAGTAAATATAGCAAAAACTCTAACTGAAACACCACTCTAAAGTTTAGCGTTTAGGGTGTTAGCATGTCAGGAACTTCTGCATGCACAATCTCACTAATGACAAAAATATTGAGCTTTAAAATTGGGCCAAATTCGAAAAAATCAGTTTTCCGCCTGACGTCATCCTGTGAAAAACAACTGAATTAAGCAGACTCTGACAGCTTGTTTAGAAACGCTTATAAACTAAGAAATAAGTCTTTTATTTTAAGTACAAAGATCTTCAAACAAGTAACTGGTTTTAGTTTTAAGGACAACAGAACTTTTTATAAGATAATTATTTTATCACGACGGACCCTAAAAGACGGACGCGACTTTTACAACCTCGTGCTTTATACAGGAGAGTGATAAGTGACAAGTTTTAAATTTTTGTGTCCTGCGTTCTTAAAAGGGCTAAACTAACACTGTAGTTGGGTCGATAATTTTTGAATTTACTGGCCGTATACTAATTTTTGCTCCATCACAGATAATATGAACTGAAATAATGCAGACGTAAGTTATACTTACCTTCGAATTTCGCCACTAAGTGACCCATTTTTCAATCTTTCAATAACTGGCCAATTGCCTTAATTACCGCTAAGAGCACAATACAGATCTTCCCTCATCAAGGTTTGTTGCGCCACTAAATTTTGATCGGTGTGCGAGCCATTGTTAAAAACCCTTGGCGAATTATCCAGAACGCAAGTGATACGTAGGTAGAGGGTAGAGCATAGGGTCTTCAGCCAAATTCGCAGAATCTTGCTTAAATAGCTGAGTCTTTGTAAACAGATCTTTGATACAAGGGTTCATGTGTTAAGAAAAATATTATTGTCTTAAATAGTTATTCCAAAGAATTTGTTAAATACTTCAAGAACCTTCATGTTCTTATGGGAAGAGCAATTCTAATTCAGTGTCTTTGCTTTTATTATAAGACTCAATTTGTCAATATTTTGACACAAGTGGAGCTCTTTTTTCAGTGTACATCCCCTCATCTCCCTATTAACCCCCAACTCCCAAAATTTCATGAAAATATTGTAAACCGTTTTTGAGATATCGCCTTGTAACTCTGTAAAAAACTCACCCAGTATAGACTAAACTATAAAAAAAAAATAGTTAGAAATGAAAGGGTGCGTTTTTGTAGGAAACCTCCTCAAATTTAGTACCTATAGTAACAAATGTATTGGTGTTAATTTAATAATTTCGATGTAGCACCTAAAAGCTAGAAAAATGAAAACTGGTCTGTAACATTCCGTTATCTAAGCAGTCGTAAAAGTAAAAGTAAAGTTTATAAATCGGTATGTCACATCAAAACATAAGTTTTGTGGACCGAAACAAGACGCCGAAAAGAGATAATATCACAGAATTTTTGTTTTTATTTATCCTCTTCATGATGTATTTGGTATTTGTTGCGTAAACCAAGCTACTAATTATGAACCTTTCTCCATCGACGGATTCCATGTCGTCGACTTCTTTTTATCAGGAAATCTTGCTCGTTAAAATTAAGATTTGTTATTTACATTGGAAAAGGCTTTTTGATTAGAGTGTTCCATTCGTAACATCTACTTAGATGCAATTTTCTTGAAACTAAAGCAGGGCCATACATTTACACCTACGTGACAAAAATACATATTCCTCATCTAATCCTTGCGGCCGGAAATTGTCAACTGGTGGAATATGTGCAGCACCTCACATCCAATGCCGTATAAATGGGCATCCTTTTCTTACACCTTTGCACCGACATATCTCTTTCCGGCAGTCTTCCACCAGCCTTGTCTATTCCGCGTTCCTTCGCTATTTACAGAGGCGTCCCGTCATTCCGATTTTGATTGATGGCGTGTAGCATTTTGCCATTATTTTGATTATTTTGTGCTTATTAGACATTTTGGTAGTATATTGTTTGACTTTGTATCTGTAAAGTGTTTCTTTTTATTGAATAGTAAGTAGGTAAACATATTTTCTTTGTTTAACAATTATCTATACAAACGTTACCCCAAAATTAATTAATTTTACAGGAATTGAATGTTTTGCCGCGTAAATTACGAATTTAAACAAGTAAGTTTAGTGGAAAAGCATATTTTAAAATTTTGTTTTAAATTACCATTTTTTTAGAGGTTATGTTAATCGCGAGGAGAATATAATCGTGGACAATCTCGCCCACGTAAAGCACCTTCTCCGCGCTCAAAAATGATGCGTCATGTTCTGTTATTTTTGCCTTTATTCAGCACATTCAGCTTCATTCAGGACATTTCAGCCAATTGGGAATATTCGTTTATATTTTTCTACCCTTTTTGACTCCAAACTACATACCCATAAAGTTACGAAGTCAGTCAGTCACAAAAACCTAAAACATCCCCAAACATTACCGGATAGATTTACCCACTATGTAGGCAAGACATAAAACGCAAAGCTACCTTAATAAATACACTGTATTTTTTTGCCAAACCTTATGTATTATGTAACTTTTGAAACCTGGCTGCGAACTCGAAATACGACTTTTAAGTTCGTCGACCTTTGCGGTTAGTTTGAGAATAAAAGAAACCAATTCACCAAAACTGTCGATAAGGTGCAGGATAATAAAAACTTGAGGCGCGAGTTCCACCTGCTGCCGATGCCGGATGCTGCAGGATGAACCCATTTGGACTCTGTATTTTAACATTTGTTTTTTAAAGAAATATTTTATAATAGGAATTCTATATATATATATATATATATATATATATATATATATATATATATATATATATATATATATATATATATATATATATATATATATATATATATATATATATATATATATGTGTGTGTGTGTGTCGTGGTTAATCCGGGAATACATCCGTTCGTTTGTAGTTGAAACTTGCAGACGTTTCGCCAAAATCTCATTTGGCATCCTTCTGTGCTTACTCGCTGGTCGTAGAAAGTAAACAGTTTACTCTCTACGACCAGCGAGCAAGCACAGAAGATGCCAAATGAGATTTTGGCGAAACGTCTGGAAGTTTCAACTAGAAACGAATCAAACGAACGGATGTAGTCCCGGATTAACCACGACACATATTTCTCCATCCGTGAAACCCTACGTACTTCCATATCTATATATATATATATATATATATATATATATATATATATATATATATATATATATATATATATATATATATATATACATATAGATGTATTTTTTATTATTTTTTTTTAAACATTTTTCGGAAAAAACGCTCCAAAATTGCTGTCCTCCACCCTTATCACCAAAAGAATCGCTCAGAAAAATCTGAAAAAATCACAAACATTGAGAATTAGATGTAGATTGGGCCAAAATTGTCAGGATTGAGGAATTCTAGCGCGATCAATTGTTATAAACAGTTTAATTGTTTATTTCCTTATAACTGCTGAACCATTGGTTTTAGAGAAAAAGTTTTTCGACAAATAATATTTCGCACGATGTAAGCAACAACTTTTGTCCTTACAAATTTTTCAAAATTTATATTTTGGCTCAGTGCATTACTATTAATAAAGTGGGGGCTGATGGCACGGAACACTAATTGTGCAAGTATAGCTTACACTTGATCAATTTGTTTATTTTATTTGTAATTTAAAAGCTAAAAGAGTTAATTCAAAAACAACTTTTCGTTTTACTACTCTTTTCTTCCACTTGCCATCACCATCAACCTGTTGCTGCAGCGACCAAGTGCAGACTTAGGACTGGCGAGTTGGTGCACCACAATTCTGCCGGCACCGGCTTCACGGTCTTCATGGTCCACTTCGCGGCTTCAGTCAGTTCTTGTCCTTGCCACCTCGAAGACGCTATCTTGGTTGTCGGTATCGTCGGTTAGGCTGTGACTTCGAGCTTTCCGACGCTGTTATTGACGGTCTCGGTCGATTTTTGACCGTGGAGTTTCGCGGTTTTGTTTTGATGCAAAATATGCATTTGATTATGTTTATGTTAAAACTGTTTTAATTTTTGGTTTGGACTGAATTTTAAGATAATTTGTTATACCCAAAAGAGGTTGCTGTGGTGATTGCATTAGTGATTTGAGTATAGTTTGAAGTAAAATAATCTTTAAATCTTAAAAATTTCCATTACTTTTAATAAAGGAAAAATTAAGCAATTTCAGATTTTAAAATTTTACGGGCGTCGGCATAATATAAAAAATACATAACTCGGAATTTTTTCAAATTCGGATTTTTGCGGCATCGCGGAGATAAGTACCTACTTCACAGAAATATTTTTTAAATTTATTAATATGTCAGTAGATGTCTGAATAATAATAAATATAATTTTCCAATTTTGACACATAAAGTGATACTTTTCAAAACCGATGACAGTTTTGAACCATCTTACTTTTCGTAACTAGTTAAGAAAAGTAAAATATTTCCTAACTGGTGATGAAATATTAATTTCATAACTAGTTACGAAAATTTTTTTAAAAAATAGTAGTTCTCTCTTGACTTCTCGGGTACAACAGAAGATAACGCGTTTTGAGCTGCCTCTTCAATATCGCATGGGGGTCTCGGAATCGGAAATTTTTAATATTTTTAAAAGAAAAAATTTAGTTTGTGACGCGACACTTCTTTACAAATAAAACTTTAAAACGACACCATGACAACCTAAACAACTAGTGTCTACTCGGTACCTGCTAGATGAAAAAAAATTCGTCTGATGCCTACTTAAATTTAATACAATAATTAAAATTAATAATTTTATTTACATATTTTTGTCAAAATTAGAAAAAATCTTGGATAAAACACGTTAGGAAATGCAATTTTGTTTAACTCATATAATTTTGAGGGATTTCACCTTACTCGTCCCTCAAACATTACACTCGTTACACAAATTAAAGCATTTCTTAACTGGTACATAATATACAATGTGTTCAAAAAGCCCCGAACCCCACCAATATTTCGGGAACGTCGCCTCTGATCAAAAATGTTTCAAATAAAGTTTATAGATCTTTTTTAATCCATATTTAAATAGCCTTGAATTTACTGGGTGCTTCACAAAGCCAGTACAGAGCAATGTACCATTTTTAGTGTTCCGTAAAATGGAACACTTATCGAATCACTTCGGTGTCCGTCCGTCCGTCTGTCATTGGCGATTTTCTCTGAAACTACACTACGCAAAAGTCTGAAATTTGGAACAGAGATAGAGTGTGGTAACCCAATTATAGACGTGAAGTATAAAAAGTTATAGTTTTATTCTGGGGGTTAATTTCGGGGGGTTAACTGGGAAATAAAAAATTTTAAGGGCATCGTGTAGGGTATCAAATGAAAGCTATACTGTACCTTTTTAGTGAATTCCATAAGTTTTTCAAGTTAATGAGCGTTTTATATAAAAAAATACCTTTTTTCTTCAAACGTCAATAAACCTGACATTTTTCTACTAATTTTATGACGTTAAAGTTTTGCTTTTTTGTCAGTAGGCGGTTGCTATTGGCAGCGTAAATACAAGTACTTTTTCTGCCGCTGAGAGCGGAGGTAAAAGTATGACTGTGTGCTCATGAATAAATATATGTTGCATAATACAAGAAAGTTATAAAAAAATAAATAAAATAAATTCTGATTTTGACATTTTAATTTGGAGTAAGTGTGGTTTTAAAAAATGGTATTTTTAAAAGAGTAACAATTAAAGAAAGTTGCTCGCAATAACATACACTGACACTTGTCAAATCGAACGTCGCGTCGGTATCAAACAATACAATAATAAATCCATAGCAACGCTAGGCCCACTCGAAACTTAACATTTTTAAATGAAAAAATTTGACAAATTTATATCTTTATTTTTCTGTACTTGAACGACGTTTGAAGAAAAAATAGTATGTTTTATTCGTAGTAAAAGCAACTTCTTATGACTCGTCTGTAATTGCCGGACTCACTTCGTTCGTCCGGCAAACCTACAGACTCGTCATGAAAGTATCGCTTTTACTCCTAATAAAACAATATACTATTTTTCAATATAAATTGTATTTTTTCTACAAACATTTATGAAGAATGACCTTTTTTGAAGTAGGTATTCAATTAAAAATTGGATTGGCTTAGATCTCTATTACCCACCTGGGGACAACTCATATATTATTGTCAGTGATCGATTTTCTCTTCCCAATTGGTTTTTATTTTAATTTTAATTTACATAAAATCGCATAAAATTTAATGACGCAACTTTCCACTTTAAAATCACTCAGATTTAAACTGTTTTACTATTATTAATTAATTATTTTGTAAGCCCTATTTCTATTTCCACTACTAAGGCTATTTTCCCACACCTAAATCATAAATCTTCTATATTAGGTTTTCTTTAAAGGAAATCGTCCATAATCCTAATCAGCTTTTTGTTGCGCGTCAAAAAATCTATTTTCGACTGCGACACATGCAGAAATTTCGTGATGTTATTAGTATTATTAGATTACTTAATTTGCTACACTTTCTTTGAAGAACGAATTATTATGGTCATTTCGTTCATCTTTAGCTTTCTAACAAATTACTTATACTTAAGTAGTTAATTTTACCGATGTTAGTTTATGCAAATAAGACAATTTCTTTTGAATAAAAAAGTTGCTGTTGTAAGAATGAAAAGGATTTACCAATAAAATGTATAAAATTAATCTAAAAGCATCTTCCCTAAATTTTGAGAAAATCTTTGTCCATGAGCCAGTCCAAAAACTTTTATGATATACTTTTCTAGTATATTGCGAAATTACTTTATTCAACAAGGACGTTCCAGTTTTATCTTTTGTGTACCCCTTAATGAGCGTGGTTTTTTTAATGTGGCTAAATAAAGCAACTTAGTTTTGTACCATCAATTTATTTCCTAGTAATTTCGGAAATTTATAAAGGAAAAAGCAATTTAAGGACTTATTTTCCATAATAATAGAGCTAAATTTATTTAAGCAACAATTCCCAAGATCAAAATCATTTAAAAACTAAGAAAATAACAGAAAAAGAAACTTTAATCTACTTATTCGCAATGACCGAAGAAACCCCTGTCAAAACCAAACTGATCAACTAGATCTGAATTTGAGCTAGTAGTAAGTCTTAAAACTCTACCGGAACAGGACTTTTTAATTTAAGAGAAAATGTTTATTTCCTTATTTGTTTAAATCCGGGCACCCAGATTTGAACAAATTGTGTTTCATTAAGCCATATTATATACTGGTTTTATGTACAGTAATGCATTTTATTCATTTTGATTACAATCAGGTAAAGTAAAAGTATGACCCAATTGACCTTACATATTTGCAGAAAACTTAAAACCGCAACACGATTCAAATTCGAAAATAATAAATTACTTTCCACTAGTTGCACGTATATATATTACTTCAAACCATGCCCAAATAATCAACATTGCTATCACGTTAATATAGTGACCTACAATTAAGCCAAATCGAATTAAAAAGTAAAATCGGAACAATCTAAAAACATTACACCGACTAGAATTCCCTTTAACGTTGCACCGTAAAAAATCTCTCAGTGAAACAGACCGCGACGAACTACATTAAAAGCCTATTAACAGTTCTTGCGTTAAAACTGTTAATTAGAGAATGAAACGCCAGTAGAAAAGGTTGGAAAAAATGTCGACCACGCAAAAACCCAAGTATATGGGAAAGCCTTTCATTAAGAAAATCTACGAGACGCACAAAAAGTGGCTCGGAGGCGATTCAAAGTCGCTAAAGCAAGAAAAAACGGAATATATTAAGAGAAATTTATCAGACGAACTGAAGAAAGTATATCCTCTCAACATTGAAGATAAGTCTCAAGCTGATGATGAAAAGCAATCGCTCGCTGTTAATTCCGGGCTCAGATCGGTGCATAGTGACAAGCTTAGGATTGTGATAAGCAGTCTCGATAAAGTTTTGGATGAGTATGACAATATTTCTTCAGAAATTCCTAATAATGGTCCTACTTTTAGATTTTCAGAGGGCTCTTCTATAACCACTATAGAGATTAACGGCGATAATGAAAACGCTTCTTGCGATATCCAAGAGAAACCTCCTCAGGTCCCTCCTAAGCCGCCCAAGAGAAATTCTGCGCCCAAAGAGGCGCCACCTGTGCCACCAAGAAATGCCCTCCTGGCTATTCCAATAATACCGCCTCCACCTAAGATAGAACCACCTCCAAGAAGAAACTCGCCACAAAAAGAACCTCAGTATTTGACATATATAGTAGTTAAAAAGGAAGCTGAATCAATTTCAACCTCGAAAGCAGAAGTCAATACTTCAGCTCTGACTAAAAGCAGCACAAATGCTACAAAAAGTACTACGAAAATACCAAAACTGGTGAAATCTAAAACGTGCAGCATAATCGAATCAAAATGTATTCTAAAAAAGACCAATTCGAATGCGAATTTGACTAGTCTGACAAGCTCTCTGAGCTCATATCAGTCACACTTGCCTATAAAAACCAGGAGTATGAGTAACTTGGACCTTATTGCTCCCACACCTACGAAACTTGTGCCAATATCGTTCGAAACGCCAAAAACAAAGTCAAAAGTAGTTAGAACTTGGTCCAGCAGCCGCGACAGCAGTGTTTCAAATAATAATTCTAACCTAAATGTGCCACATTGCCCACAAAACACTCCAGTTAAACTTCCACCAACGCGCCGCGATGAACTAATGCCAGTATTTTCGCTCACTTGTCAAAATATAGAACTGGAACGTTCCAAAGAGAGTTCCGCTGATGAACAAGTAGTAGAGTCTCCAGGAACGGTCAAAGACCTAATAAAGAGACTAAATAGTCTTACAGACACTAGTCCATCAGATATGCAGGTTGAATCTCCTACCCTCTCGAAGGCTGTAAGTTCCAGTAACTTAAGTCTGTCGAAGAAGCATGGTTCCACAAGCAGAATCCCTGTAAACGCCTCATTAAGAAAAAGTTTTCCTAGTACTCCATGCCATCTTGACAAAATAGATAGTTCTGGTAGTACCATGGAAAATAAAAAGCAGTGTGGTGGAATCAGCAAGGCAAAAAGTGTTCAAAATTTGGCTAAAACAAAGTTGTCCTTATCGATAAGCCACGATAGTAGTGTGTCAGGAAAATCACAGTCAAACAGTACCATCAGCAAAGCAAAAAGTATTCATAATCTGGCCAAACCGCGGTTGTCTTTACCGATAGGAAGTACTAGTGGTGCCGCAGATGATAGTAAAGGAAGTTGTACAATCAGTAAGGCCAGAAGCGTGCAAAATTTAGTAAAACTACGGTTATCGCAACCAAAAGTTATTGATAAAGGTACGTCTCATATTATAAGTAAAAATGGTGCAAAGACAAAAAATGTTAAAGACACGCCCGACAATATTGATAAAAATAAAAGCACGAACAAGGGTGGTGCGAGATCTCTAGATGCTAAAGCGAAAGTACAAAGTGGAAGTAAAGTCCCTAAAACTAGCGTAGAAGCATTTGTAAACAAATTTAACCCGAAGCTAATGAAAGAAAAGTCGAAGTCTAGCGTTAAGCCTACGAAAAATGCTTTGACTATTGCTAAACCCAAACAGGAGGATATTAAACTGATTGATAGAGTAGATGGATGTAAATCAATGTCAAAGAATTTGCTCAAGAAAACTGAGGTTCTTTCCGCTAAGATGAAACCTACCGAAGAAGTAGATCCCAAAGAAGCGTTCGTTGCTTTAAAAGGGCCTAGAGATAAAACAGTTAATACAGTGATTAAGAAACTTGAAGGTCACAAAGAGCCTGATAAAACTAAGCCCTGTGTTAAAGTTACAAGAAATCAGACTTTTAAAAAGAACGAAATCGTAGCCCATGTGACTACCGAAGTTAAAAAATTGACAAATACTTTTGGCGATAAAAAAGAACAGTATGAACCGAAATTTGTTGAGAAATCCACGAAAAATATTGGTAAAGGGACTTTTAGAAAAAGCAGTCCTGCTCGTATAAAGCTGGATTTGCAAAGAACCAAGGAATTTCTGGATAAATTCGTACCAGTCGAAGACGAGAAATACTGTCTTGATCCAGAAGATTTTATTGGTGTAAATGGCCACTCTGCTAAAGCTACGCCAGTAATCAAATCTGAGAAACATTTGGATTATAATTCTGATAACTCGGATGACTCGGGAAATATCTCTAACGAAGTTGATTGTGACGAAGTCAATTCTACTGCATCTTCGGTTCGGAGTCGAAAAAGTACGGAATCCTTACCTACCGTTTTGGATACGTCCACTGTGTCGAAGGATGCTAGTTTGGAGTCTTGTGACGTTGCTGTTAAGGTGGACGACATACCGAAAAAGGTTAGTTTTTAAAATATTTCTTGACCATTAGTATAAGGCGTAAAATCATTATTTTAGTGTCAGTTATCCTGTACAACCATGTAAGCAAACCCTATACAATAATAATTGTAACAATTAACTTCAACATTTGTCTTTGCACTTATTCCTATTTAAAAGTAATAATAAAATATAAAAGAAGGAACTAACTGACTGACTGACTGACATATCAACGCACAGCCCACACCGCTGGGTCTAGAACCTTGAAATTTTGCACAGAAGTTTGTTACATAACGTAGACATCTACTAAGAAAGGGTTTTTGAAAATTCAACCCCTAAGGGGTGGAGCAGGAGTTCAAACTTTCTATGGAGAAAAAATATTTGATGGTTCCATTAACTCCAATCTTCATAGAAGTACTCTACGTGTTTTACAGTTTTTAATAAATCAGTCCCAAGGGTTTGAAATAAGGATTCAAAGTTTGCTTGGGTGAGTGAGTAAAATTGTTATACCGCGGGCGAAAGCTAGTTTAAAATAAAAATGACTTATTAAATAAAGATAGGTATGTCTATTGTGAAAAAATCACCGTTGTTATACTGAGATAAATTGGATATTATTTTTGAAATACGGCACGAAGCAATCGAAATAGTTTATAACTTTTTAGTTAATAAATTGTTGTAATATATATTTTTTTACAACAAGCTTGTAATCATTTTAAAAAATATATTCTCTGCTCTCTAACGTGTTGCGGTTAAAAATCTATTATTTTTAAGAATGCTGAGAAGACCTACTACAAGAAATGGTTGGCATTTTAAATGTCATTAAATGGGTTTACCGGGGTTTAACGTTCCACCTGTTTGTTTAAATTGCTTCAAGTAAATAGCCCCAGAAGTATAAGTAAATATATACCATAAAACCCTATTTATGTTGGTTTAACTTTTATATTTTCACCACTTAACATTCTTTTGAAATGTTCATTGTAGCCGACGGTATAGGTCCAATAAGAAACATTACATACATTTGTGGTAACATCGCGAGACATGGGGACTTTTGGTCACTAGAATCTTATCACTTTATCTTTTTTTTTTCATATAGTTTTACAGCAAATAAAAACGCTACAAATAGAGGCAACAAATTTGATAGTATATTGTACGATAGTTCAAAAATATTTAAGTGGTAACTCATAGTGGCTAAATACATAGTCTTTTGTTTTATATTATACTTTAGTGCATTGTTTAAATATTTACAATTTGGTATTATGTCCAGCTGGTGTATTATAGACGAAACACTGTGCGTCCGGCAAGGTTAAAATCGGAGTGGGTGACCACCTGGGAATACCGTGTGTTGTTGCTTTTTAGTCGATTCGTTTTTTATGTCACTAGAATCTTGCAATTACATCTTTTCTGTTTTTCTTCTTTTTTAAATGTAATTTTACTGCAGATTTTTGTTGCAAACAAAAACGCAACAAATTAAAATTTCGTTAATTTTCATCAAAAATAAAATCATCAATATCGCTGATTTTGTGACTTAACTTTTTAATTTTTGTATGCAACGACCATACCACGTCGAATACCAGTCCCCCTCAAGTTAAACGACGTCGGGCATTGTTAATTGGTTAGTACTTAGATGGATGACCGCTTGGGAACACCGTGTATCGTTGCTTCTTTTCCTGTTTTGAAAAAACGTGTGTCGTTTTTTTTTCCTGTTTTGTCACTACTTATTAAGAAACTTCATCAATTTTTATTGCAAAGATAATCGAAATTGCAACCATAAAATAACAATAAATAAAGTAAAATTTATATTTTATATTTGTCTTCTGAACACGCTGAGTTTTTCTAGGTAATATGCAAGACCGCTAAATGTTTTTAATTTTTTGTAACTGATGCCCTAGAGCGCCAACCTTACAACAAATAGTTGACCTAGGTTGCAATGGTAATCTTGAACATAAGAAGAAAATGAAAGATTACCCCTTCACCAGGAAAATAAGAACCGTATAAAAGTCTATCGAGTTTAAATGATTCCTGAAAATATCAAATTCATTTATACACCGTGGACAACAAAGCGTACATCTAACTCACAGTCTTAATGTCAGTTCGATACGTTAAGATTGTTAATTAGATGTTTAATTTTTAACACCGATGGTAGTTTTATTGACGTCATTTCATTTTATGTATGTAATTCTTATGTTATGTATGTAATTTGAAATAAAGAAGTATTATTATTATTATTATTATTATTATTTATACCTCCGCAGTATCTTTACTTGTCACTTGAGTTTAGAATTTTATTTATTCCAGATTTTCTTCCGCACTGGCGTCACATCCCAATTGGAAGCGCAGCGCGATGAACGTCTCGCAGGAGTCGTTATTTGTCTGCAAGCTCACTGCAGGGGCTATTTGGCTCGTAGAAAATTGCAGCAGAAGAAATTGCAGGATTTGGCCGTGAGGTGCATCCAAAGGAACGTGAGAAAGTTCATGCTGGTGCGAGACTGGCCTTGGTGGAGATTGTTAGTACGCGTGACGCCATTGTTAAATGTGCACAGGACCGAGGAGGAGTTGCGGGCTAAGACGGTAAGTTTATCAAAGTTATTCACTGGGATTTAGTGGATATAGGTACAGCAGCTAAACCGAAACCAGTTTAATCGCAAACAGACTGAATACAAAAATATTTATATTTACTTTACAAGCTGATTTATCTAATAATTGATACGAATCGCATCGTTTTTTGTCCAGTCTAATACTAAATATAATCTAAATAGTGGTATGCGACCCGTAAGAAAGATTTGACTTTCACTATCGCCTAAGATGCTATACGTCCAGAAAATTTGAACTTTAAATTGACGTTTAGGAGATTTGTAGCTGTAAAAAATTTGAAAAAAATGTGTTGGGTCAATGTGGGAACAGTGGATCATGTAATTTTCATTACCTTCCTTAAGGGGTATTTATTCTATATAATAAATTTGCTATAAAGAATAATATTGTTCACTTAATATACGACCGTTGTAGGTATGACTCTTCTATCTAATAAATTAAAAAGAATTAAAAGGTAAAAGCTTTTTTAAAAAGTAAACTCTTTAACCACTGTGTACACCATGGTGCCGAGAAATTGTAAAAATTTAAGTTAGCAGCCAAATTTGAAAAGAAAACTTAAAAGGCTTGCAAGTGAACGACTCTGGATACAAACTATAGTGCTAGTAGGCCTTAACTTACCGTGTAAATATTAAGCTGTTTATATATCTATTTGTAAAAAAACTGGAACAGCTTGCAAGTGAACGTCGCTAAATACAAACTATAGTGCTAGTAGGCCTTAACTTACCTCGTAAATTTTAATCTGTTTATATGTCTAATTTTCGAGAAATTGTAAAAATTTAAGTTAGCAGCCAAATCTGTAAAAACTGAAACGGATTGCAAGTGAACGACTCTGTATACAAACTATAGTGCAAGTAGGCCTTAACTTACCGTGTAAATTTTAATCTGTTTATATGTCTAGTTTTCGAGAAATTGGAAAAATTTAAGTTAGCAGCCAAATCTGTAAAAAACTGAAACGGCTTGCAAGTGAACGAGTCTGGATACAAACAATAGTGCAAGTAGGCCTTAACTTACCTTATAAATATTAATCTGTTTATATGTCTAATTTTCGAGAAATTGTAAAAATTTAAGTTAGCAGCCAAATCTCTAAAAAACTGAAACGGCTTGCAAGTGAACGAGTCTGGATACAAACTATAGAGCTAGTAGGCCTTAACTTACCGTGTAAATTTTAATCTGTTTATATGTCTAGTTTTCGAGAAATTGGAAAAATTTAAGTTAGCAGCCAAATCTGTAAAAAACTGAAACGGCTTGCAAGTGAACGAGTCTGTATACAAACTATAGTGCAAGTAGGCCTTAACTTACCTTATAAATATTAATCTGTTTATATGTCTAATTTTCGAGAAATTGTAAAAATTTAAGTTAGCAGCCAAATCTCTAAAAAACTGAAACGGCTTGCAAGTGAACGAGTCTGGATACAAACTATAGAGCTAGTAGGCCTTAACTTACCGTGTAAATTTTAATCTGTTTATATGTCTAGTTTTCGAGAAATTGGAAAAATTTAAGTTAGCAGCCAAATCTGTAAAAAACTGAAACGGCTTGCAAGTGAACGAGTCTGGATACAAACAATAGTGCTAGTAGGCCTTAACTTACCGTGTAAATTTTAATCTGTTTAAATGTCTAGTTTTCGAGAAATTGGAAAAATTTAAGTTAGCAGCCAAATCTGTAAAAAACTGAAACGGCTTGCAAGTGAACGAGTCTGTATACAAAGAATAGAGCTAGTAGGCCTTAACTTACCTCGTAAATTTTAATCTGTTTATATGTCTAGTTTTCGAGAAATTGTAAAAATTTAAGTTAGCAGCCAAATCTGTAGAAAACTGAAACGGCTTGCAAGTGAACGTCTCTGTATACAAACTATAGTGCAAGTAGGCCTTAACTTACCTTATAAATATTAATCTGTTTATATGTCTAATTTTCGAGAAATAGTAAAAATTTAAGTTAGCAGCCAAATCTCTAAAAACTGAAACGGCTTGCAAGTGAACGACTCTGTATACAAACTATAGTGCTAGTAGGCCGTAACTTACCTCGTAAATATTAATCTGTTTATATGTCTAATTCTCGAGAAATTGTAAAAATTTAAGTTAGCAGCCAAATTTGTAAAAAAACTGAAACGGCTTGCAAGTGAACGACTCTGAATACACACTATAGGGCTAGTAGGCCTTAACTTACCTTGTAAATATTAATGTGTTTACAAATTCGTCTTACGCGTTTACCCGGCCAAGTGACTAGAGTGGGCGAATCAATGCCAAATAAGGATTATTGAGTGATAGATACAACAAATAGGTATGTTTCTTTCAATCGAAAACTAATTCGGTTCACTCTAGGTCCACTGTTCCCATATTGACCCTACCTCATTTTGACCCCACTTTCTAATAAACAATCAGCGACATTAAATAGTAAGTTAACAAGATTTCTTGTGGCATAAAATATGCAAGTCTTTTTGCGGAAAAGCAGTTTAAAAATTAATAAACAATTTTAAAGAGCAAATGAATACCGACTGCATAAACCCAACATGGTTTCTTTTCAATTTATATCGTAAGAGTAAGGATTTCGGCGCAAAAGAAATTTCTTCGGAGCAACATGCATTTTGCACGATATACCTATAAATAATGCATGCCATGCCACACACGTCAAACCGTCAGTTACTTAAAGAAGAAAAAAATAAATCAAGAGATTTACTGCAAATTTAAAATAAAAACTCGTAGAAAGTATGACTTGTGCATCTACATGACTGGTAATCGGTCAGGAAATTAGATTTTGCCCAGATTTTGCAACGTTTCGTCTTATATTGGGATCGATATGGTAAAAGTAAAGTGTTGTCCCTTATGACGTCCAAATTAAATTGGATTACTAGATTAAATTCTAGTAACATAAAGTTGCAGTATTTAGTGTTTTTAGACTCATAAAGATAACATTACATAAGATTCTAATTTTTAAACCAAAATGATTTACTTATAGATGTATAGATTGTAAGATTTTATTCTGTGATTTTGTTAGATTTTAGCTGCCTATTTGTTTAAATTTTACTATCCATTGTATTGACGAAATATATGTCATTTATTTATGGTAAGTGAATAAATAAAGATATGTTTATTCTATGCAAACTGATATACCACCATACACAAATATTAAGACCAGTCGTGCTCAATGCTACAGAATGCTTTAAGGGGTTATATACAGTTAGAATTTTTAAAAAATCGATTTTTTTTTAATTTCATTTTCGTAATGTACTTATATTCCAGTACACACACAGAAAATTTCAAAGCAATCCGGCGATTATTTTCGAAGTTACACGCATATTTGTAAAGACGTGTCAGAGCGATTGTACGCTATGTAAAGTGATTTTGAAACTTTAAACGCGTTTTTCTCAAAACTGTTTTTAAAGTCGGTGACGAAGATTTCTCGGATACGGCTGAACCGATCAGTCTCCAATTTTAACACAAGCTTCGTAAGTATATTTTTTACTAATTAATCGAAGGTGTTTTCTCACCGATAAAATTTTTTTTTATAAACAATTTAAGGCCAAAATTTTGGTCAAAAACCGATTTTTTTTTTTGAGAAACCGCCATTTTGTGAAAAAATTTTATTTTGCTTATTCCTTCGATTAATTAGAAGATTATACATTACTTTAACGAAATCCGTTTGGTTTTTTCATTTTTGATGATCCAGTCCAGAGATATCGTTGTCACCGCAAGATGCCTTTTTTGAGAGGCACTCCTGGAGATCAGCTATAGCAGTTTTCAATCATTATTATTTTTACAAATACAAAAATCTTAAAATACAGTTAAAAGTTACCATAATATGTGTACAAATTTTCACATTAATAAATTTAGAAGTCTTCTCAAGAAAAATTCTTGAAAAATCATCTTTTTAGGCCTCCTGACTGTATATAACCCCTTAGCCTTTCAACTGCGCATGATTTACAATATGATTTCCTGTGCCATTCTTTGTTCAAACTATATTAGTCCAATTTAATTTGGACGTCATTTGTTGTCCCTGGGATCGTGGAATCTCTCTGTTTTGTTTTTGTAAAAGCACTAAATAATTTTTCTATTTTTTTTAGACGTATTTGCTAATTAACTAACGAGAAACTTATTTAAAAAAAAAACGAAATTAATGCAAAAATTAACAGCTGCAGCTAAGTTAATTTAGCTCGGCTTCGTCGTAAAAAGTAATTGGAATATCCTCAAAAATTATGTTTATTAGACCCATCGGATGCCGTAACGCGACTTCCACATAAATCAATTTAAAAATCGAGGTTAATGTACATTACATTGGAACATCTTGTTTTCGGGTCTATTATTTTTTAAATTTAATCAAACCATCAAACGAATGTAAATAAATAAGAAGCTAAACGTCGGCTAATCTTCTTTAAAAGCGATTTGCTTAATTTTAGATTAGTCGGAATTGAGATTTAAGATTTAGTGTCGTCATTGGGTAGAAAAAAAAATTTTAAAACTGTTATTTGGCTGATTTAGGTTACATGTGGAGTAACCCAACCCAACCTCCTTCTGTTTCACGTGGTGATTTAGGGGAGGCAAGAATGCTCACTTAAAAAAAAAATAAATCGGTCGGGTAGGGTTATATTTACGTCTATAATAATTGGGCCACCACACTCTATCTCTGGGCTAAATTTCAAATTTTTACGTCGAATAGTTTCAGAAGAAGTCGCATGTGACAGACGGACGTACGTACGGACACGGAAGTGATTCCATAAGTGTTTCATTTTGCTAATTTTAGCACTGAACACTAAAAACGAACTAAAGAAATATACCCGAGTTAACTGGCTATATTTTAATTACATTTTCAAAACGAAAAAACAGAGCTGACCAATGATAATTCGCGCAAACTTTCACCATCCATCATCAGCGTAATCGAATCCAACTGTCAAGGGATCATCGAACCTTCCGACGCTTTTATTTATTGAACTGTTGATTCAACGCGAAAGAATGTTTTTTCGAAAGTAATTATTACATTGATCATTAATATCAAATGAAATGACTGATGAATTCGGGGTCAATTCAATTTTGATTGACTCGCAGAAAGCGTCTGACAATGTGGGCCGACCTTTTATCGAAATGTACGGGTATTGTTACGATTTCACCGAACATACTACATACATACCTCTTAACGTAACGGTATACCAAAAAATCTATTTTTAATTTTGGTTAGAGGTATTTGATAATTTGAGAGAAAGTATTTTTTTGTAGTTACAGGTTCTGGTGTAAACGAATATTTGCCCTTTTTACTCTAACAAAAATTCGCCCAAATCAAGGGTTTAAACATAAGCGTAGTTTTTTTTTTCGGGTGAAAATTCTTTTTGGGCGCATTAGAATCAACCAAAATTCTCCAACTCATTTTTTAAACATCTCCCAACTGAATCTTGAAATATTTTGTAATATAATTTAGTATGCCGGAGAGGTAATTTAAGAGAAAAATAATAATATCCTGTTATTAATTTTAGTATTAGTAAAGACGTTATTTTTTACAACTTAAGTTGAGGTCCAACTGAGAACTGTATTTTTCAAAAATTCCCAACTGACATCCAACTATCCCAACTGTGATATCCCAACTGGTTCAATTTTCCATGATATTGGGGGGCGGTCGGTACCCCCACAACTCCCCGCCATTGGTTCGCTCCTAGGACGGAGCTCCACCCCATTATGCAATACAGGCCCGTAATCATTTGAATGAAATATTTGAAAACAGGTGGATTGGACGAGCTGGTCCTCTCAACTGACCTGCTAGGTCCCCGGATTTGACCGCCCTTGACTTTTTCTTGTGGAGTTTTATAAAGGGCAAAGTGATGGCGACTGCACCTACAACTTTAGATGATGCAAAAGACCGAATCCGTTTTGCCTGCTTATTAGTGACACCTGAATGTTACATCGGGTACGAAAAAAGAGTGAGAAAGTGTTTGGAAGTTGAAAGGGGACATTTCGAACAACTTCTCAAGTATGACGGACGATAAATGGGTTGAAATTAAATGATAATTTTTTTTTATTTTATAACCTACTAGATTATAATTCCGTAACCGAAAGAGCAAAAAAAAGTTGTACACATACGTAGTTTTTTACGTAGATTCGAATGTTATGAATAAAAGGACATCATTCCATTTAAAATTCCAAAGTTGTCCCTCAACCCTGAAAATAGAGAGAGGGTAAATGTCAAAAATATGTTTAAATATGTCCCTCATCTCCCTATTAACCCACCAAAATTTCATGAAAGTATTTTTAACCGTTTTCGAGATATTGCGTTGTAACACTTTAAAAAACTCACCCAGTATATTTCATTGCATAATGCTACCTGTAATACACGCCATTGCGTAAATTCTTAGTATGATCATACATGATTCCACATGTACTACCTTTACGCCTTGCACGCAAGAATGTATGTAGATATTTTTCTAGGAAGCGAGAAAATTCTTCCATGACTTCCGTTTACATTATAAAAAATCATAAAACACGTAAGAATGTCTGCCCATATTAAACGAATGTTAATGCCCATCCTCACATGCATCGACCGCATCTTTCGTCAGTACAAATTAGTGAACTGTGTAAATTATTAATTAGACGTTACCGAGATATTTGGGTTTCAGTTTGCCGAACAAATCGACTCGAAGAATGGAAGTATGCGCAAGGGCTTGGTAAACATTGGCCTGAAAGTGCTCGGGTTTGTTTGGATATGTAAAAACAAAAGCTCAAACATGTTTTACAGCTGTTGTAAAGTAAAAATCAAGCAAGAAAGGCCACGCGCGTCATAACTGACAACGACCGCAATTATTTCCTTTAGGATGTCGTCACCTGCACACCGGTTTCCAACTCTTTGGTTCTCATCAGTACAGGATAGACGAATATACCTACCTTCTGAAAAAGTATATCCTTAAAGCTACAATGTCCAACTGCATAAGCAGTACGACACAGGTAGTGCCATCCATTAGCAGTTTCAAGCAGTCGGAGTAGAATTTACCGTAAAGGAAGGTAGGTATGTTCGTCTGTCCTGTACTGATGAGAACCAAAGAGTTCAAAACCGGTCTGCAGGTGACGACATCCTAACTAAAGAAAAAGCTGCCTTCTTCCTAGTAGTTTCTTGCATTCAAAGCAAGTATTTTATCTAACTGTGTTAGCACTTTTGTACTAAGATAAGTTTGGTTAAAGCAACCTAAATTGACCCAGGGATGCCACTGCTAAGGTAAATCCCATTCGTTATCAAACCCTGTATACGCAAGACGCACAAAAGTAAAAGGCTGACGTTACAAAATAACTTATCTTATAAGTCGATTTGTCGCCATTAATTTACATCTTGATAGTTCTGTTATGTTATATAGCCATATTTGGGCAATTAGTGGGTATTAAAAAGCATCAGTGGACATTAAGATCATTAGGAATTTTCTTCTTCCTGGCTGAAAATTTCTCCTGCGTCACCGTCTTAATAATATTTTATAGATTGCCTCGAGTTGACTGGTATCCACATGTTGTAGGCACTTATATAAGTTTCGTGAATCCTATAATAACACATAAAACGCCAACTTTCCAGTATCTCTTTTGTAAACATGTAAACATTAGCTATGCTATTTACACTTCATAAATACCTCTCCCACGAAAATTAACGATGTGCTTCTCATCACGGTACGACATTGAGTACTTGTATGTGCCCGGAAACTGGTCGCTATCTAAATAATATTCAAATAACTTGAGAAGTTTAGACTACCGTTTGTTTAGAATCTATTATCTAGTTCTCTACTTGACATAAGTACTTGATCACAGGAGTTTTATAATGAGCTGCCTCGAGGCCATGATCGATTATAGATATTACCATGTTAACAGGTTATCCGTTTGTTGCAGATTTGTGTTTCTTTTAAGAATCGTGAATTCGACTGACTACACAAACATTTTTCATGCTGCGCTGCCTCTTGTGATCTAAAAACCTAAATTACTTTCATTCCTCCCCTCTCAATGCACTAAAATGTTTAAAAGATCATGAGAATAAAACTTTGGTTTATGCAAAAAGTAGTAATTACAATTTTATTATATTATGGCTATTCTTTTACCTGTTTATTGTGATTACTATTATTATTACCGACAGTATCTTTTATGATCAAGGGTGGGTAATTATTTGGCACATTGTTTCCATTTTCACACAATGCGTTGCGGTAGAGTGCGTTATTGCATATTCAGGGAAATTAACGTTGATAAGCGTGTTACAGGATACATTATGGCGAAGTTAAATGTTAAATGCTTTGCCGCATGGTGATTTGTTGATATAAGGTCATCCGAGGTCTTCGGTTTTCATTTTAGCGTCACTGGGGGTTGAACTTAAATGAAATTGGGCCGATTCAGATTCTTCATCTTTTTTTTTACTCCATGTTTTCCTGACTTTATATGTGGTCGACGTTATTGGGAAATCGAACGCCCGGTCCAGAGTTTCTTCTCCTATTAAGACTTTTTTTTGCTAAAATCTGCCTAAAATCTGCTAAAAAGCTATCTTAATACTCTTAACATTCTGTTGTCCCTGATATCGAACTTTTCCTTTCCATGCACTTTTTTTTATTAACCCAGTTTCCTCTACATTGCAGGTCCGATTACTGTAGTTTACTCAATAGTTTGTATCGCTGACCCTATTTCTATATTTCTTGTAACTGTAACTTTAACCCTGAATTCTGTTGTACCATTAATCCCTGGGGAGAAGAGAGGTGCAATTGATGTTGGCCTTGAAACATGAAGGCTAAAGGTGGGGAGGAAGAAATAGCTTCTGCAGGCAAGAGGTGCCATAATTTAGATATGTAAGAAAGGACAAACGTGTTCTGGGCTAGAACTGTCTGTGGATGATACGCATTTTATTGTTAAAGAAATCACAGAGGGTAGTTCTTTTGAACAGGAACTGGGCAACCATTTATAAAAATGGACAGAATAGCACGTCGGTGAGCGGAAGAAGAATTTTCTTGTACGAACTGAGTTATTGCTGATAGCTTGGTTTTAATAGAATTAAGGATACTACATGTGGAGAAAAGTGCCGCTTTTTAAGTCTGGGAACAGTAGTTTAGAGTCTTGTTTGAAAGACATAGAGTGAGAAAATGGGTATTTAAATGAAGATCACTGTCGTCAGCGTAACTGTAGATACTAACAGATATGCGTATAGAAGAAAAGCTGTTAATCCAGGAACAGAATTTGGAGGGGAGGCTGTTAGAAGAAAGTTTATTGAGCATTACCTACCTGGTGAAGGGCAGCAGTTTGGAATCTGTCGTGAGATTCACGAGACTTGTTAAAGTTGTACATAAAAAAGATGAGAAGTTCTGGAATGGATCTTTGATAATGAAATTCGTACTGTGGTGGATAAGTTTAAGTTTGTCTAAATATTGCCTAATTTGTGTTCTTTTGGTAGCCGTGTAAACAATTGAGAGAAGAGAGATATGCCTGTAAATTAATGTAAGGGATGTGAAACCTGTCTTGGAGATAGGCTGTACACTGACATTCCTAACGATTTCCGAAAGGACATCCTCATCATGCGAAAGTTGATAAAAGCCAATTTTTGAAGCGGATTTTTTAGAACGATTGGCTAGTATGCGATCCAGACCAGAAATATTTTTGTGGTAATTTTCAGGGAAATTCTTTAAACTTACCCCAAATGTCATTTCGAGCAATTTATAACTGTTAAAAGAGAGGGAAATTATCATGCGGAGTAAATATGGAAAGTGACCAGTGTTGTCACATCAAATTTTATCGGTTAATCACTCCTATCTGTCTCGTACTTTTATATACAAGCTTACCATTTTACAGCATAACATACGCCCATATTAATATAGATTGTAAAACAAATTGTGCATAATTTCACGCTACACTGGTCACGAAAATTATACAAGATGCTTATCTTGTTTTTTTCTTGCTTATTAAATAAGATGTCCTGAAATGTTAGTCCCATTTCTCGTCAAAACAATAATAATTACGGTAGTGCTTTTGTGAAAAGGCACTTAATTGTAAAAAAAGAAAACCAGTGGTCTGCATAATCAAATAGGAGTTTGAGAACTTTAAAAATAAGGAAAGAGGACTTCAAACCTATAAGTACTAACGTACCGTGCAGCGCTGTCAGAGCTATATTTAAAATTGTACTAGAACATTAGTGTAAAATGTACTAGATTTAAAGTTTTTGTACTACAACATAAAAACCAATAATTTACTTTTATAATTTTTATTTGTAACTGTAAAGCAAGAAATTTTAATTTTGACAAAGTTATTACATAATAGGACATATTTCTTGACCCTATAAACTAAAAAATATAATTTTCTGGGCATTATTTCTCTTTATAAATTATATTTTAGATAATAATGTAATACCTACTTTACATATTATAAAATAACCATATTAAAACAAAGTACAATCAAACACCGCCACTATTAAAAACACAACACCTTTGAAACCAAACTTTTAGCTGCTGATGTTAAAGTAATGTGTTTGTGCCAGCTGAGATCATGTTCGGAAGCGATGCCAACAATATCGAACGTTTCATTGTTCCGTAGGGCTTGGCCATTCATGTGAATGGGGCAAGTGTTGCCGGATTTTTTGCCTGGCAGGAAGCAAGACTGGGTTGTGGAGGCGCTGACCTGAGCAAGGTTTTTGGAACCCCAGTCTAAGATTAATTGAAGATCTTTGGAAAGGAATAGATGCATAGATTTGTGTCTATTATCCAGCTCTTGATTCGAGACTTGTCTGGAAAAATTAATGTTGGAATACTATCGTTGGAGTACTATCGTCAGCGTAACTGTGGATGGGATTGGTAGTTAAAAAGAGAAGGTTATTAATGTGAAGAAGACAGGGTTGGTGCTCCGATTGGAGTGAAGGCTACCAATCCAGGTACATAGTTTGGAAGGAAGACCGTATAAAGGTAGTTTTTGAGAAGTGCGGCATGCCATACTTGGTCAAAGGCCTTGGAAATATCAAGGGTAACAAATATCACTTGTAGATAGAAATAACAGGTTGCTGCCCTATGAACGTGGTCTTAGCTGGCACAACCACATTACTTCAATAGTTACATCAACTGCCCTAAAAGTTTGGATTTCTCTGTCGAGATCGAAAATATCTTTTCTTTTCTAATTTGTCTCACAAAAAATGTCTAGCCTAGAATATTGAGTATCTCTTCTCGTTCTCACCGAGCGACGTCATGTATGGGCGATCTGTGTGGCTTCTGGTTCTCACAGGAAAAACAACTCAAGTGCTCCACTAAATATTTCATTAAACAATATAATATTGTACTTGCTATATCTATAAATGTCAGTGCAAACAAAAAAATAAAATAACATTTTGAAACAATAAGTTTTGCATAATTTTTCGCTCGCTGCTCTGGAAAATTATGCCGGTTAGTTTACCTTATTTTTTTTGGTTATTGAATCGGAAAGAAAACGTAACTCCCATTTCTTGAAAAACAACAATAATAGTCACGTTGGTGCCTCCGTGAGATTTAGTTGAAAAAAATACGAAGAGAAAATCATTGATCTCTGTAATAAAATGGGAGTTTTTGCATTGTAGTAAGTGTTTTGTGAAATCTACAACGAAATAAAGGGTACTATATATAGACAAGATATATTTAGACCATCACAACGTATTCGCGACACCAGCTGAATCCGTCCAATGTATGGGCGAAAAAGTGCGTTTGTACGCATTGGGCGCCAGTCAGATTTTTAAACGACGGTCCACTCGAAGCATGCGCACTCGGGACGTCTCGTAAAAGTGGTTGTTGAAGCCAATGACGCAACGCGGCGATCAGAACCGGGCCGAAAAAATCTCAGTCATTTGTATGTTATGGTATTTTTGGTTGGGGTGGCGAATATAGCGAACCTCTGAAGCTTGTTATTTCGATACAAAAATAATCTTTACAAAGTGTTACAGACATTTCATATGTTTCGCCAATTATGTATCCAACTTTTAAATATAAGGAATTATTTCGTAGTCTATTTCTTACAAGTAGTGCATAAATACAAATAGTTTAATTCCAAATTTAAATTATATCAATATGTGAAAGAATAGGAGGTAAAAAATATAATTTATCTTAAATGCACTCCGGTGTTGAAGTGAATACACACACGGAGAAGTAGAAATATTTGTCAGTGACGTATATTGAGTGTGGTCAAGGTGTCAGAAAGGCACTGATGGGGTGTGTGTGTATTAGGGGCATTGTATAAGGGGTAAGATGGTGTAAGAAGGTCATATATAGTGTCAATGCCTCCTTCCCCTATATTGCATAAGGGTGAGTGTGACCAAAAGGCATATTTGCGCTTTCGCCAAAGGGGCACTAAAAATACTAGTGGATTAGGGTAGAGGGGAGTATTTTAAAAGGGATGGCGAAAGAAAAAAGTGCTTTCGCCAAAGGATCGCTAAGATATCAGTGGATTAGAAGGGTGTGTCCAAAAGGCATATTTGCGCTTTCGCCAAAGGGGCACTAAAAATACTAGTGGATTGGGGTAGAGGGGAGTATTTTAAAAGGGGTGGCGAAAGAAAAAAGCGCTTTCGCCAAAGGATCGCTAAGATATCAGTGGATTAGAAGGGTGAGTCCAAAAGGCATATTTGCGCTTTCGTCAAAGGGGCACTAAAAATACTAGTGAATTAGGGTAGAGGGGAGTATTTTAAAAGGGATGGCGACAGAAAAAAGCGCTTTCGCCAAAGGATCGCTAAGATATCGGTGGATTAGATTGACATGGGGCCGTAAGTAGTAGCGCTTTCAGCAAAGTATCAAGGGCACACACTGTAAATAGGTGTAAAAATATTTACATCTTACCCTAGAACTTGGTTTGTTCAATAATTGTACAGGATGGGATGCCAATCCAATCAAATATACACATGTAATTTTTTTGATTTACTATTTTACTTCTTACAACAGTTGCATATTTTATTTCAACTTTCAATTTTGTAAATGTAACGTTTGAAAAATTAAGAGGGGGGGCATTAAAGAGACGCACTGTATATATATATATATATATATATATATATATATATATATATATATATATATATATATATATATATATATATATATATATATATACATATATATATAAACATCTATTTTCGAGGAATTATCGACAGTTTTGTATAGCAAGAAAACTCAGATTTAAGCCAACAAACTATACACTTTTTGTTAAAATCTCACTAATGGTTACATTTTTATCATTAATAAAAAGAATAATTACAAGTAATATATTTAGCATTTATTACTCGATAAAAGATTCACGTCATGTGAAATAAATTTTGAAGTACGGTCCTGTCTATCACAAGCCAAACGTTCGACAATGCGCAAGCCCGCAGAGGACCGTCTTTGTTTACGGATTCAACTCGGTAAATTTGCCGCATTCGTAATTGACATTATTTCTCTACTATATATTTTCTCTATGGTACTAATAGGTCCTTAGGGATTTAAATTAGGAGCCCCGTTACCAATTTTGAGTTTCATTCTACCTGGAAAATGGTGCTTTTCCCCTGAAAATACTGGAAATTTCATTCTTAAAAATGTATGCCAACCCTGAATCCAAATTAGAATCTAAAATAGAACTCGAAATACCAGTAAACTCAAATAGCCTTAACCTGTACCCACTAGAAAAACAAAAGTCAAGTGGTGAACTAAATATTTTGCTAACAAGTATAATATTTTAACCGCGGTAGACCGATAAATGTCAATGTAAAATAATTACACGTACTATTAATTTATCAATTATTGTGAAATAATAAATTTTGCATAATTTTATGCTACACTACTTGTCTTGAAAATTATACCAGATGATCTACGGTGATTCTCTTTTTGTTTATTAAATAAATTGCCTTTGTTAAATGTCGCTTTTATAATACGTAATAAACACGCAATAAAAATAATAATGTTTAGCTCGAAACTACAAAATTCAATTAATATTTGAATATGTTTTTTCTTATTGAACCGCAAAAACTCTACACAGCAAAGTCATATCCGCTCGCCTGACAATCTGAAATTGCCAGAAGCCAAGAAGGATTACAGAGTGGAAAGACGCGAAAAAAACTACGAGATAGAATAAAACAAAGAAAAGAAAATGCTCGAAGGTGTTTGCAACATCCGGAGCGGAAAAATAATGGTTGCTGGTTTACGAGTTTACAGGTATACAGGGTGATCCGTATAAGAATACGTACCACTTATCAAACAAATGCTGTCATTGTTTTTTTATGAGACAGTCCACGTAGACTTCAAGCCTGTACTGCAAGTACTAGAGCACCGTGGGCGTCTGAAGAGAAGGAAAATATAATCTATTAACATGGGATTTACAGGATTGAAGATTGGGAAGGCAAGGGGAAACATCTGCAGGCCATTTGTTTCATAATCTGGAGACCCTTGGTGTAAATGGGCGAGAGAAGTGGGTTGCTCTGAGTTTTTGTAGCTGGAATAAAGTACTATCGTCAACTAACTGTGGATGGGATTGGTAGTTGAAGAGAGCAAGTCATTAATGTGAAGAGGAAATAGGGTTGGTGCCAGGCAAGGGCGTACCCAGGATCTGAACTAGAGGGGGGCAACTCATATTATTTTAGAAGGTGGCAGGATGCGAATTCGGTTGCGAAGATTATAACTTTATTTTTTCTTCTAGGGGGGGGCAGCTGCCCCACCCTGCCCCTCGCTGGGTACGCCCTTGGGGGGTACGCCAGCATTGATCGATCGAATCGAAGTTAGATTAGTGACCGTCCACCACGACAGATATGCGCCGGTTAGAGAGGAAGCTACCGATCTAGGTACATAATTTAGGAGGAAAACCGTAAGAAGATAGTTAGTCTTATCTCTAAAATTGCATGTCTTATTTTACCCTTCAAACAACTCGAGTTCAGAAGCAAACTTTCGCCCTTTTATCCTTAATTTTGCACATTGGATGAATCCAAAATGACAACGTGCCAAATCTGGACTATAGGCAGGATGCTTCACTAATTTAAATCCACAATAAATGCCGCAAGAAATTTAATGTGACAGAGACTCGGTGTGCCGTGAAGCATTATCAAGGATAAAATTGAATTTGGACGCAGATTTTGTAAATGTTCTTGACGTAGCCATACGTCGGTGTGGCTATCATTCTTCTAACACAGTTAGATAACATACGGCAAATTTTGGTATGTAATTCAGCGCTCGGAGGGGAATATAGCCCGGACAATAGCTGTTTTACCATGATTTGTTCAAATCTTTATTGTATATGGAATTTTCAGGTGGTTGGGAGAACTGTTTCTCAATTGTACGTACTTATATATACCCCTGACAAGTAGACCTCATTTTTTATATGATAAATTCGTTGTTGTGCGTTAATTAATTGGAGTAGTCTAAATAGCAGGCCTGCGGGATGCGACAGGATCCGTAGTTGTATATCCGTATTTGGCAGCATGCATTGGCAAAGTTATGCAAAATGTAGTCATATTACATGTGATTAAAACAATCATAATTATTGCGAATTCTCGAAAAAGTCAAAATTTACAGTAAACAACGAGATATTTAGAATTTCTCAGGATTAGCGGTACAAGATAATTTTTCAATTTTACTATATAACCAAATAGTGCAGAACTAAATAAACATTCTTGCAGTGATTACGGAAGATAAAATTGCAATATAGCAGCGGCAAAATAGACACGTTAGCAAAAACTAAAGCTTGCTAGAAAATCAGATGAAATGGGCTCGTTTCGTAAATTAACTTGAACGGTTTAATTATACTGAGCTGCTCTCTGATGTGTATTAAGATTGACATTTAATCTTCAGAAGTAGTTTCTTGATAATTACTAGCTCACGGTGATTAAGGAACGGCGAAGTCGAGTTGGTTCACATATTGCAACGTTATTTTACTTGTTAAGATTGTATTTTTGACAGGATGCAAGTTGGTTTCGTAAAATAATTATTTGCATTTTTGTTAACTTGGTCAGTTCAATACACTGACTCATTAGAAAAGTGGCGAGTCCAAAATAGTCAACAATTTTAAAACTTAATAAGCAAAGTTATAGAGAAAGCGATCAAAATCTCTCGGCCAGATTCTCCAACGCTAGTCCGGTCTAATTTGACAACCAAAAGTTTTAAACTGACAACTGTAAGAATAAGAATAGAATACTATGAATTTGTTTCTGAGGTTTTTCGCAAATTTATAAAGAAAATGGCAATTTTAGTACGTACTTTCGTCAATAATTAATAGAACTAAATTCGTTGTAGCAACTCAATCCAAGATGAAAATCATTTGGAAACCAAGCAAATCGCTAAAATATCAGAGTAATCCATGTTTTTAATGACGACTTATTAACAATGCCAGGACAAGAACCTGTCAACCATAACTGATCAACTAGAAGATCTTAATTTAAATAATACTAAATCTTAAACCTTCTTAGTGAATTTAAACGTGTATGCCAGAAATTTTTCGAAATAGCCTTCTTGTCTTTCCTTAGCCTTACCTTACTTTCATCGGATAATACTTTGTCTTTACCATTCTCAATCTGTCTAACTCAAGTAAGATCTTTGGTTACCTTATTCCAAAAGTTTGCTTATCCGCACAACTTCCTCACTCCACTTGGTGTTTAGTCGTGGCCTTTTTTACTTATTTATTAGCCAGTTTGAAGTGAGTGTAATCCTCTTCCAATTACTTCCATCCCTGAAGAATCATATGTTTCCTTGGTCTCATTCTTGGGTTTTATCACTTCTTGGTTTATCATTCTGCCACCAGGCTTCGTTTTCTTCTTTTCAACTTGAATTTAGTTCCTTAACTCTGTCAAGGTACATGGCAGTTTGTCTGCTCAGATTTTTCATTATCTCCATTTAAGAAAAAATCCAACTGCATTCAATTATTATTGTGCTACTCCAATATATAAACTTGTACATAGACCAACTTTTGGTTTAAACTGATACATTATTTCCAGGTGTTGTTTTTAAATAAGAACTATATTTCTTTTACAACGAACCATGTTTTGTTTCTAGCACTTTCTGTTGATAAAAAAAAAATTTTGTAATATAAAATATCCCAAAATGGTATATTGTACAACAAGTTTTGAAATGACTCTTTCCACACGAGTAAGGCCTTTGCGTCGAACGAGTGTGAAATGGTATATTACATAACAAGTGTTGAAGGTGACATTTTTCACAGTGTGTTGAATATGTGCGAGAATTACTTTCATACGAGTAATGTTCAAACACCTTAATTTCTGTCTTTATTTAATATCCTCACTTTCAACACTAATATTTTCAACACTTGTGCTGAAAAACATTTCAACCCTAGTGTTGAAAATTAAAAAAAAAATGAAATTGGCGGTGCCAATTTCGTTTTGTAAAAATGGAGTTGTAAAAAACGTATTAATTGCTCTCACGGACCAACCATATCAGGTTGAATAAAATAAGGTCAAAAAAACTGATTAAGCTCGTTCCGAACATGAAGTTTGAACATGTACTGGTTAATTAGTAACTCGATCTGTTACAAGATTGGCATCTAATCGCTTTCAGAACGATGCACCAATTTGTTAATAATTATTTAATTGAAATCGTAATAAAAAAGATTAGCATCGATAATGTAGCTTGGTCATTATCATTAACGATAAAAACTTGATCTGTTTACGTGTATCTGAGTAATCTGAAATGATGCGGTAATTGGTATTTAAATGGAAAAATGGCAATTATTGTGTTTGTTTTTTCCCCACTTAAAGAAATAAACCTGACACGCAATGCACGATCAGTTATTATTGTATGACTATAAAGTGAGCTTCGCGAATAAGGAACCTTGAGGGTTTATTTTATTTTGTTTGACAGCATTATCTGAAATGAAGTCGGACAGACTGAATGTTCGTGCAATGAGAAAAAAATACAATAAAATCAGCAGCATAATGCAGTTTATTATTGGCGAGAGTCTTGGTAATGAAAAAATGAAAGATTACTACGAGGATGGACAGAAAAGTCCTTGGAATAACGGATAGATGGCTCTGTTTCAGACGGCCTGACAAGGTCACTCCTTCAGACAGTCAACTGTTTTTTTCAAAGTATTTTTCCAGCAAAGGCATATAAAGGAAAATGAAATAAAGAACCCCTTAAAAAATACAACAAAATCTTTCTAGTTTCTCAAAATATAATTGCCAAATAGCCTTTAAAGATGGCGGAAATGGCCGCAGACATAACAAACTTAATGTCGGATATGCCTCCCCTGGGCCAACATCAGCCCCAGTTGGGCTTTGCCTGACTGCGTCGTCCTGGTGAATGCGGGACCACCCGCCACGAACCAGGAACATCCTATAATATTGTATACCTTGTATATAATAAAATATGTAGATATAAATGGCATGTAAAAAACTTAAATTTCAGATCGCTGCGTGCATTAGTTTCATTTTGAGAGCTGTTTAATTAAGAGCATAACAGAGTGTGGGACGACATAGATAATGTTAAAATTCGTGCTGTCATTAAGTACGTCTTATTAAAAAACTTAGCAGTAACCGACATATGAGATGAATGGTGGTCTAAAGGGCGCGGCTTCTACATTTTCCACAAACGGCTATAGTCAGTTTGGCCTTTTGGTGTCGTCCTGAGGGTATTAACTGTACTACCACGTTGGTCTTCCAGTGCAGGTTCCCAGGTTCTAACCCTAATAACAGCCACGGATGGAATTTGGATTATGTTTGAGTTGCATCATAAATTATTTTTGAAAAAAAGAGTGGACTTTGAAAGGCAAATGGGTAGTTAGAGAAGATCACTAAACGATAGAGGCTTAAAGATCCGTGGAGAATAGTGAGGAATGAAGAGGAGAGATAGGTGAAGACCAAAGCAGAAATGGGTGGCTGGAAAAACTCAAGAGAAAGACTTGATTTTTGTAAATTAGATGAGATCCACTCCTGTTTCCAATATAAATAATAATTTAATTCGATCGGGTGAGACTGGCCCAGTGTTTAACAATGTAGATAGAAAAATCCAATCAGTAAATGAATTTAAATTTTCGCTCAGTTAACTCTAACTTAATAATTTAATATCCATTTAGTTTATGTCACAGTCTATTCAGTCAGATAATTTGATTTATTTCCATAATGGCTAATTGCACCAGTCATTCCAGCTAATGAGAAGGAATTCTAAGTAGTCGACAATTTAGAACATTTGTCAAGAGAGAAAATCATCTTAGTTACAAACTTGTGATATCTGCTTAGTAATCACAGAATCAATGATTATTCCGTGATTATCTTGTTATAATAGTTGCACGTCATGTCAGTTTAGTTTCATTTCAAGCAGAGACGCACATTGGTATTTAAAAAGAGGGAAATCAATTTGCAATGTGCAATAGGGAATATACGTATAACCCAAATGTAACGTCAAAAGTATTATAATAAGTACATGGCGAATTCCAGTATTGTAGGGTCATTGAAAAATCAATAAAAATGGCATTTAATGCGTAACTTAATGAGATATCCCTGCACTTAAAGTAGAAGATTCCTAAAATTTTATTTATGTATATTTCAAGCCAAAATCGACCCAAGAACCTTCCAATCTTGCAACAAAAACTGCCATTTTTGCGAAATTTTGACACATCATATTTTAATAATATCGACGTAAATAAACTGCAATACTTTGTTTTCATGGCAATGGTCGAAAATTCTAAAGTACGTTCATATTCCTTATTCTTTTCGTCTGTTTTCTTTGACAAACTCAGACTCGGAAGAATTAAAGGTTAGGGAAGAGGGGAAGACTTCAGTTGACCAAAGATTTTTCTGAACTTGAATCTCACGGATTCCTGGAGTATTTCCACTTTACTGCAAAATTAAATTGGCAGATGTCCGAAAAGTTCTCCAAAGTCTGTATAAATAATTGACGTCTTCTCATTGAGAGCTTTGTTTGAGTTTCGGGTGAGTTTGCTGCTACAGCTTTTTGTGCTTTCTTAAGTGCCTCTGATTTTAATTTTAAATTACTTAATAAAAATATATTTATAATTGCTGTACATGAATACTAGGTCAGTACCCAACCCAAGCAAACAGACTTTACTATGATCGTAACCTTTTATCGTGAACTGTATATCAAAATTTGAAAAGGTAATAAGTAATAAAACTAAAAAATGAAACAATATGTATAACATGTATTTATAATACGAAATTAAAAGTGTTGCGTATTTTTGTATTTTTATTAGTTTTGATTTCTCTTTCATTATCTTCGGTTTTGCTGTTTAAAATTGTATTTGTAGTATTAACAATTTTTCAATGGGAACGTATCAACACATTTTCTTTATTGATGAGATTTTATACTAAGGAACCAAGCTATTGAACGATTTACTATGGTTTGTGGCTATTTATTTTTGGGTATCGCGGTACTAAAATAAAATTATTATTAATACGATTTTAGACAGGCGGTAGGCAAAAAGTACCTAAATTCATTTTCGAGGTTTCGTAAAAAAATTAATGAATTTGTTGAAAACATCGTGTTTTTTGTTACAGGAAGAGCTAGAAGCTTTAAAAATTAAACTGCAGAAATTGGAAACCGATAGGACATCGTTAAAGCATGAAAATGATAAATTGGAAGGCAAGGTGAGTGGTTTATAAACTAATAAGTTCGTTATATTGGAAGATTGCTTGAAAATATCATTATTGGTTTTTTTCTGACAGACGTATGCGAGAGAAAAGAAATCGGTCAAGTACAAGCTGCACTTGCACAATTAGTATTCTGTGTCATCAGCCCCCCACTTAAATTAATAGTAATGCATTCGCGTTTTGAGTGCGCCAAATTAAAAATTTTGAAGAACGTGTAAGGACAAAAGTTGTTCCTTACATCGTGAGAAGCATTTTTTGTCGAAAAACTTTTTCTCTAAAACCAATGGTTCAGCAGTTATAAGGAAATAAACAATTAAATTGTTTATAACAATTGATCGAGCTAGAATTTTTCAGTCTTGATAATTTTGGCTCAATCTACACCTAATTGTCAATGTTCATGATTTTTTCACATTTTTCTAAGCGATCCTTTTGGTAATAAGGGTAGGGGACAGCAATTTTTAAGCCTTTTTCCCGAAAAATGTTCAAAAAAATGCATAAAAAATGCGTCATATGTATTGTTGAATTCGTGCTTCAATAAGCTTTCATTTGACACCCTACACGATGCTCTTGAATTTTTTTCTATTTCCTAATTTACCCCCTGAAATTAACCCCCAAAATCAAAATTCAACTTTTTATACTTCATGTCTATAATTGGGCCACCACTCTCTATCTCTGTGCTAAATTTCAAATTTTTACGTCGAATAGTCTCACTAAAAAGACAATTGCGATTTGATATCTACTTAGCAATTATTGAGCTTTTCTACGTCATTAGCAGTAATCCGACATTATCCAAGGAAATATCTTTTAAAAGAATTACAAGTATTTAAATAAATTAATAGTACTACGGCGTCTATTCCAGCATAATTCGCTGGTCTATTCTAGTAACCAAAATATTATGTAAATGTGTTGTCAAAACAGTTAATGAGTTTAACTACTTTAAATGGTTAAAATTTAAAGAGTGCCAAATCACGTAACAATAAGTTACGTGCCGTTATGTTCACACGTACTAGTTGTTTGCTAGGAATATTTATGATATATCAAAATATTTTTAAATAGCACAGTGTTCTTGTAGTAAAAACGAGGGCCATTCATTACTTCATTAGTATGTATGTATAAAGTAATATTAGATTTTCTCACAGCTTTATATTTAATTTTGTTTATTATCTCGCGTGTGACAGTGCCCAGATATTTGAATTCGGGAAAATCTTGGAGAGCTGGACATAACAATAACTTAAAACTGGCATGACCTCAACGGATTTAACTAATGAACAAACGATTTCTTTCTTCTGATCACTGGATGCTAAGGGAAAAATTCGTTTGCAATTTGCATTTTGCGCAGGGATTGCGAACAGGTGTTTCCAGAGAATACCGACGCGACGCTACGCACAAATCCGCACGATAGAGGTCTACTGCACCACGTTATTGCAGTGCGTTATACGCAAAAGCATTCTTTTTAAAAACCATCCAAAATCACGTTTGCTGGTGCGTGTTCCTTTGTTTGAAAATTCAATTTAAAAAACCTTGATACCGTCGATCGGGACTTTTGGTACATTTGTCGGTACGTCGGGACATGAACTCCAATACCGGTGACAGTCTCGACGTACCGGGTCGGATGGCAATCCTAGGCAGGCTGATGGTTCCTATTAATTTAGAGACAAAAGTGAAAAAGCGGTAAAAAAAATCACGAGACGTTTTCTCGTGGAGTTTTACGAAAAATATGAGTTACGTTTTTGACTGGTTGCAAAATACTATTAAAATTATTCTGCTGGCCCTGTTTACTTTTCAGTGTAAGTGAGAAAACTCACTGTAAGTCATGCCCACTGAGTTACAGGTTTAAATAATTTTAACAGACGTGTAAGTTTTTTTTATATCTAAGACATCTTACGTAGACTTCAAGCCTAAGTACCAACGTACCGTGGGTGTCTGAAGAGAAGGGAAATGTAGTCTATTGACGTGGGATTTGAAGGATTGGAGGTTGGGACGGGAAGGGAAAACATCTGCAGGCAATTTGTTCCATAATCTGGAGACCCTAGGTATGAATGAGCGAGAGAAGTGGTCTGTTCTAGGCTTTTGTAGCTGGACAGTAAAGGGATGCATGCGTAACGCGCCTCTTGTTGTTCTGTTAGGGACATTCAAGGGGGGAATAATACCGGCTAGTTCTTCAAAGCAAAATCCGTGGAAGTAGCGGTAGAAAAGGGATAAATCTCCAACAGCGCAGCGATGAGCGAGAGAATGGAGTTTTCTTGTGAGAACTGAGTCTCTTTTGGAGAGAATCAAGGATGTTAAGTGTCGAAGGTGATGCCGCTCCCCAGATGTGGGAGCAGTACTCTAGGTTAGGTCTTATTTGGGAAACATAGAGAGTGTATAAGTTTTGACAAGTTGTAAGAAGGGAGGTCTTGCAATAGGTATAGAATGTTTTTTAATTATTTTGATCGGATATGTACATGCATACCTATACGACATAATTTAAAATAGTGATTTTATCTTCGAAAAACCATGGATACTATTGGATACAGTGAAACGAAACGAAGGTATATTAACTCAACGCAAAATTAAAAGTAATCCAAGCGAAAAATTGTTTTTAATTTGAAGACCGTCACTTTTATTTTCTTTGTTCCACTTTAATTTTTAAAACATAATAAAAAAACAAACAACTTCAATTAGTGCTTTGTAGATAGTAATGGTGCATGACTCGGTAAAATATGTAATTATGTATGAAGAAAAAATTGCCGGTCTTGGGAGAAGTCGTTGACTAGTCGTAATTTTCTATTAAATTGTCCGAATATAAAAGGAAGAGCCTCTTTATCTTATATCTTTAGTTTAGTATTCATCCTATAGTTTATTATATCCCCAGCAACTATAAATTAATAGTTAATATAAACATTTATCATTAGTTTAATGATGGCTGTATCCTCATAGTACTTTGCAGTTCCAAGCGCCTTATAAGTTATTTTAATTTGTTTAATTCCCAACTTTTCGCAAAGCTATTTTTGTAAAAAAGTATTTTTAAGTTGCTGGAAATTAAGCACTACAATTTTTCGAAATAATACAGTTTTCTAAAATACTGGTATTCGAAAATTTAATTTTGAACATTAACGTTCAGATTCACTAAGAAAGTTTAAGATTTAGTATTGGTTTAAATTACGATCTTATAGTTGACCAGTTATGTTTTGACCGGTTTTTGTCCTGGCTTTGTTAATAAGTCGTCATTAAAAAATTGTGAATTATTCTGATATTTCAGCTATTTGCTTGGTTTTCAAATGATTTTCACCTTTGAACGGGTTGCTAGAATGAAATTAGTCTATTATTGTGGAAAGTACATACTAAAATTGCCCTGTTCTTTATAAATGTTTATATAGAGCAGGATAAGAATTTAAAAAATCTCAAAAATATTAAATCTCATTGATTCCAAGTGATTTTTAATTATTTAGCTCGAAGGTGGCTTTGCATTTCGAAAGTCGCATGGCCGTTGTGCGTAGTAGATAGTGACATGATTATTTGTAACATTAAAATATCCCTCTAAAATAATAGCGTCTTTGTTTATACTGATTACGAAAAAACGGTTAAAATGACGTACATACATGCATGTCTTCTTTGTGCAAAAGTACTTCACAAATCTGCTTGATTGGTTACAATTTCACTTTTCTCATGCGATGTCAAAATAAGTGCATATTTTATTATTTTTATTGCAAGGCCATAAAAATGTTTTATATTTATTTATTTCTGCATGCATTTTTTAGTAAAACATTACAGATTGAAGAAAGCACTTTCATTTTGTAACATTTATAATAAACAGTTTTGTCAGTATATTATTACCTACTATACTATACATTTGTTGGTTTCATCGTATTTTCCTAAAAACTGGCCTCTGAAACTTAATTCATGCTCTTCCAGAAAGCAAGTAACATCTGTTAGACGTTTCAAAACATCCCTTTTTTTCTTGATCCGTTCGTTAAGAAGTTTGTTACTAATTTTTAATCGATCGTCCAAACTATGTTCAATTCGAATTGTTCCAAAAGTATTTTCTTCAATACCATAATGTTTCGTGTTCATAAATTTTTAGTAATTTATTTCCATTGCACGGTAACGAAATTTAGAGTGAGAGAGGCAACGTCGCTTTTACACACGAGCACGTGACGTCGACTGGTTCATTGATGTTTTAAAGATTTGTCAAGGCGTAATGTTTTGTGTGTAACGTTTCAAGAAGGTCGGAATATATGTAAGTGTGTGTAGTGGAATTTTAAGTGCCGAATAGGGGTTTATCGATAAACTTTTAGAAATGGTGCATCAGTACCAAATATGTGGAAAAATGGATTCTTTTAATCCGAAACTGTCTTTTGCTCGGTGGAATACAGACTGCCCGGAAAATCATTACGGTAGCACGCGGGGACGAATTTGTAGCTGTCGTTCTTTGTCCCACACACTCGCAAGATATGAAAGAAACAAAATTTGAATGAAATGAACGGCTACGTTCCTTCTTGCTGATGGATATATCTTTGAAACGCCGAGATTTAATATTTTTGAGATTTTTTTAAACTCTTATCCTGCTCTACATGTTATAATCTTATTCCTGTGCCTAGGAGAAAGTATCTATAAGAAATAGCATTGTCGCCAATTGTATAAACGGTAATAACTCGTATTTAAATATGGTGTGACCTTTTCTTTCTGTTTTCAGATCCGCATTGATAAAAAATCAAAAATTGTGTTGATTGTTTAATTAACGGTACTGTAGTATTTTCGAACTTTCTTAACTTTGCATAAAGCGCTAATACAAATAAAATTAGCAGTATCTGTCTTATTTAGAGTGCGAGACAATGCCTAAATCTATGCAAACAATATTCGTCAAAATTAATATATTATTTGCTACTTATGTTTATTTACTAAATTGTTTATCAATTATTCATGTATTCAAGGTTACTAATTAATTGCATTACTTTTTCTGTTTTTTTATAAAGATCTTGTATTTTTCATGAATAATAAAATGGCCCAAATGAATTTACTTTCACTATATCTGTGTGTCTCATAAAATACCGGTTAGGTATCAGAAAAGTCCAAAATATATCTTGTTACTTTCAGCGGCGGACGAACTCCTTGGAAGTCCCGGGGCGACCTCCGTAGGAGTTAGTCCGCCCCGGGTCCCACCAGCAGGGCCAGCAGAAGACCTCCCCGGCGCCCGACCCTGGGCGGAGCGCCCCTGTCGCCCCCGTTTATTCTGCCACTGGTTACTTTAAAACTTGTCGGAACCCAACCGATCAACTAGAAGATCTTAATTTAAATCAGTATTAAGTATGTGTTTTGTGAATCCCGGAATAAAATTTCTGGCCGCAAAAACTGAAACTAAAAGAAATTTTTGCCTTGGCTGTCAAATATAGTGAGATATTAAATATAACCGATTTCAACTTGGTTATTTAAAAAAATTATTGTGATATAAAAAAATTATGTTTTTCAAAATTAATCTTAAATTAAACCTAAATCTAATGACCTCTTATTCTGACCTTAGATGATTGCAGTATTTGCAGCAGATCTGTGGTGCTAAATATTTGTTTCTCTTTGCTAATCACTGGAGCAGGTTAGATGATGAATTATCATCAAAAAATGCCATTATAAAACAACTAACTTGCCATTTTTGATATTGCAGCTACAAATATATTCTGCATCTTTATCATTCAGTCATTCACATTTTCAGAAATAGCATAACTCCAGGGATTTCTTGACCCATCGTCATAGACAATATCCATCGCTCCCGTTTTTGGTTTTGATTAAGAACATGCTAGGTTATATTGGATACGTTAAAAATAAAGTCGTTTATCACACCTGTTTCCGTAGGTATAATTTGCAAAGCTCATAAAAAAATTGTAAATATTATTAACTCCTCGTTCATGAATACCAAATTTAAAAATGCAAATTCAAAAAAAGCGACTAGCAATTAATAAGAAGCTGTTTTAATAACCTAGATCTGGTACTGTTAAGCAAATAGAAGAATTATTTTACAGCTTCTTTTGATTGTTTTATGTGAGTCAAAATTAAGAAAGTTACTTTTATTTAGTTTGTTGTGAGTCGAAAGGTGTCGGCAAATTTAAAATTTCAAAGCCCATAAACATTATTGGGAATAATATATAATAAACCCAGAAAGAACTGCTAAATAGGAAAAATAGTATAATACCGGTTAAAGATAGGTGTTTTATTGAAAATTAAATAAATCAATATTTACCCCCTAATTACGCTCCTGAATCTAGCATTGGGTATTTATTTTAAAGCTTGATTATCCCTTTATCAGATAACGAGAAAATTAATTAGAAAAAATACAGAGTGTGTCAACTGTACCGATCTCGTGGGTAAAAAAAATCACAAAACGCATTTCGACGAGCTATTTTCGATGATGTTAATATAATTTTGTTTTGGATCCATTTTTCCATCCAAATTTAAAAACTGTAACAGATTTGGGACAAAAATCGTAATTTTTAGTTTTCCAAAATTTTCCCAATTTCCAGTGGATTTAGGTATAGAAAGATGTATTGCAAAAAGAAGGTATATAGGATTCTAAAGTTTGACGTGTCTAACCGTTTCTCGATACGACCTACCGTTTTCATGTTATTAAGAACCAAAGATGGGTCTGCAAATGCCATTTTTCGACCTAAAAAAATTCAAAACAATGCAATGACTTCCCATTTTCCGATCGTCATCAGTATCAATAGTGTTCTGTAATCCCGGGTCCCCTACAACCTCCGGAAATTTAATTAAATCGACTTAATCCACTTTGTACCCGATTTCAACGGAAATCGCGGAAATTTTGCTTGGCGAACGAAACGAAACCCTCTGTATAATTGATTTTTTTATCGAAGCTAGTCCCACTATTATCCCAGACGTTCAACGTTTCTACTACAACTGTTTCTGGGAAAAAAGCGAGAAAGTGACGATGGCGACAACATCCGAACATTTTCCTTGATCATGGTTGTAGCGGGGGGGGGGGGGGGGGGGGGGTGTTGTAAATGTTAAAACTTTTAGTACGTCCGGAATTCGGATCTAAATATGATAATTTATCAAACATTTTCTTTCAAAAAAACATTTTTCGATATTTTTTCCTACAGCATTCTGTTCAAATATAAATGTTTTTGAATAGATTTACATTTTTTTGACGGACGCTATTTTTTTCAAAAATACCTTATAGAATAACTTAATATTGTTTTTTTTTTCGTCTATCCTCGAAATTCCATGACCAATTTGCAACAACATTTTCCTAGCCATTGCGTATTACGCATCGACGTATTAAAGATATCCAACCCGGATTGTAAAATTGTATCTTACATTGCATTTCTTCATTACTCTTTAAATTTCGAAGATATAGATTAATTGGAGAAACGGGACCACTCCTTAAAACAAGCGAACGCGCACGCAAAACAGCAGTAATATCAGATAAATCAGCAGGAAATTATGTCGGATTTAGGAGTGTATACAATCTAGCAATCGTAAACTTAAGTTTTTCACTCGGTGCGCCATTATACGGTGTTGGTAACTAATGAGATACGTGTGAGTAGTTACGGCGGCGCGGCTTGCAATTTATAAGAGATAAGAGGCATCTGAATCACAAAAATCCATGGAAACCGTACAGAAAAGTCTTTTAGAATGTAGTGAATTAAGGCAACGGTTTGCTGAACATTCTCATGCAAACAGCACCTGTAAAAAGCAATTTTGGCATGCAGTCTTTATTACATAATGGCAAAAAAATTTATAATGACCTTCCAAAACACATAAAGAAAATCAAGAAATTACAGTTATTTAAAATACATTTGAAGAAGCATTACTTAAAAATTTGAATGTTTTTAACAGTTTTTTAAGGAATTTTAAAATACACCTTAAAAAGTATCTTATAAAATTAACTGTTTTAATAGTTTTTCTTTAGAATTTTATTAGTTTATTAGTTTTTCTTAATACTGTTATATTTTTTAATGTTATGTTTTTAATATAATATATATATATATATATATATATATATATATATATATATATATATATATATATATATATATATATATATATATATATATATTATATATATATATATATATATAATATATATATATATATATATATATATATATATTCCTTGTAATAAACTTTAAGTTGGTTGGGAATAATGAATTAAAAAAAAAATAATAATAAAGTCTTTCAATGGTAGAATGGAATTTATACGGCGTCGTGCTTCTATATTACTGTTGTATTAATTTTAATTGCTTTTGAATATTTTGGTTCAGTTTCGATGCTCCAAGATTGGGGAAATAAACTTATTCGTAGATAATATATACGGATTTCATTTTTCAAGATCCCAAACAGATTTGCTCAGGTTCTTTTGTCACACCACCGACCGGAACAAACTCTTTGAATCCTAATTGTCGACGGATCTAATGCCTAACTTCTTGTGGCATCCCTAACACCCTTTTAATTAGGATGGCCACATCTTACTGCCTTAAAAGCAAACAGAAGTAATGCAAATAACGGTGAACTTGCGAAGCTCACTGATAGCCAATGGCTTCCCAACTTCTTGAACCGGCCATAAATCAACACCCTGTATAATTTCTTCGCTTCGGTGATTTTAATGTATTGATGCCGATCCAAATATGCAAATTTCATGGTTTTCGCTAGGAGCAAAAAAGGATAATAAACAGACGAAATAGTTATTAAGATGTTTTCGCGGTCCATGATCTCAAACTCGTATGCTGGTTTACATAAGAGCGACAGAAATAATTTACGAGTATCACTGCAAGATGTGTTTTCCAGGCCGTTAACAGAATTCTTTTTTATAGCTTTTTGATTGAGTCGCAATGTACAGGATGTCCGGATTTCGTTGTAATTGCAGGGTATCTCGGTTGTTATTAAAAATAGAGGGTTGCGGTTTTCGCGAAGTGTTGCTACTTTTTGATGAAACGAAAGATGGCATAAAAATATTTTTCATGTCCCCTTTGTTTTTGACATACAGGACGAAATAAAATTGATTTTTTTTTCATTGTCGGACCCCCTCGCATTTCAGTTATCTTGTAACTTATATAAAAAAGTAAAAATGTATCCTATTAGAGTTTTCTAGGTAGAATCGAGTGGCGTGGCTAGATTTGCATCAGATGTGATATTTTTCGAGATATTAACCAAACATGTGGTTTTTTAAATGGAATATCCTATATATTTCTTAACCATTAAGTATACCCTTTGGAGAGCCTTTCAAACATTAATTTTGCGTAGTTGGCCGTGTTTACCATGTGGTGTAACGTCAATTCAAGTATTTAGATTTAAAAAAGACACTGGTTACACCCTGTATTTTCATTAATTTATTAAAATTGGTATCATTTTTTAAACCACAAGACTACTTGTTATCTAGATATATCGAGAAACCTATCCAGAACTAAAACTGCTTAGTTTTTAATCAGTTGAAGATTAAATTAGTTGTCTTGAATTATTAATAGCAAATAAAAATCAAATTTAAAAACAGAACATGCAAATCTTTAGGTAACGAAAATTGTTAGAATGGATTAAATGGACTAACTCCCAGTCGTAGATAACCGATTTTATAATATAATAACGAATTTATTTTCGTTTATTGGTTACATCTATAAAACTATTTTTTTTTCTTTTTTCTTGTCTAAAAGCAATTTGTTATAAAGCACACACCTTTAAAATCTAAATTTATTACATTTTTCATGATATATGAAGATCCAGGAAAACAACAAACTGTTAAGCGTTGTTTGTGGATATAAAATTCGATAATGATACGACAGATCTAAATTTAAGATTACTCTTGGATACGGGCCAAAAAATGTTCCGATTTTTTTAAAAGTATATAAATTGTTTTCTTGATACATGATCTACAGTGTCATGTTTTAAGCCTGATTTTATGTCACTTGACAATGCTCCGCTACCTTGTCAGATATTTTTAAAACACATCAAACATCAGAGTGAATTTTTTTGTAAGTTTATTAGTTAAAACTTTGCGTGTTAGAGAGAATATCCTTTCGACATTTGCATTTTGTGCTGTTGGCGCATAAAAAAACTGGAATGTTTTTACAGTGGTGGCTGGTGAAATTTCAAAGTTGTAATCTCTGTTCTTACTTACAGGACCCGAACCAAATTTAGGGGTTTTAATAGTGAGCCCACTGGGAATGTTTTGGTAAAGAAAAAAAACATTTTGTAATTTGCGAAAAAAAGTTAAATTTTTGGTGTGCCCCTCCTAGGAAAAAAATGGAACCGTCTAGGTATTTTATTTATTCTTTTTTCTAAACAAATTTTACATCATTCTGTCGACAGTTTTTAAATTTTGAGAGAAAAAAAGGTGTTAGTAGAAAGTTATAGTCATTTGAATTTTTTCTTAAATTTTATTTTAGGCTTAAAAAAATTCAAATGACTATAACTTTCTACTAACACCTTTTTTCTCTCAAAATTTAAAAATTGTCGACAGAATGATGTAAAATTTGTTTAGAAAAAAGAATAAATAAAATAGCTAGACGTTTTCATTTTTTTCCTAGGAGGTGGCACACCAAAAATTTAACTTTTTTTCGCAAATTACAAAATGATTTTTTTCTTTACCAAAACATTCCCAGTGGGCTCACTATTAAAACCCTTAAATTTGGTTCGGGTCCTGTAAGTAGGAACAGAGATATACAACTTCGAAATTTCACCAGCCGCCACTGTATTTTTATTAATTTAGAATATTATATACCTCTAAGGATTTGCAGGACGAGAAGTATTGAACCCACTTTTTGTGAGGGGGAAATCATTTTCGTCTGCAAATCATTGTTTGAAAAAAAAAATTTTTTTTAAGCAGTGAATTGATCAAAAAGTTTTGAAGCTTCAATTTCTACTCAGTTTTTCAAAATGTAGGAAATTGAGGGAATAATATCAGTTTCTCACTTAAGACCCTCTAGATCTTTGAGATTTAATCAATTAAATATACTAAACTTATCAAATGGTTTAATCCAGTTATTTAAATATTCAGTTCTTTGGGTAAAAACCAAAGACATTACTCTTAAAATCAAGGCAAACCATCGTTAGTTAACTTTCTTAAAATGTCTCCAACTTTAATATTATATCCTATTGCACAGTGTGTGTGGGACCTAGCAAAAATTATCCGATTGTTCTTGTGACCATTGTTTTACAGTCTTTTTAGTCAAATGCAATGTTTCTTATTTACTAAATCTCCTAGTCTTTCGGGAAATAATCATGAAAATAAATTAACATTTGAATTTACAGTACACCAGCCATAATAGCACTATTATTTACATGTCATGTGACGTCACAACTAGTAGGATCTCGTTTTGCAATGTTCGAATTTTGTATGAAAATTTTTAATAGAAAATCTTTCGATACATCTATTGAATTCTTTTATTCATTCATTTCTTTTTCAAAGTTCCAAAAAAAATTAAATTACTACGCAGATTCGTAAATGTGTTTAAAAACTTTCCGATCGATACAGTGACAAAATTAGTCCGCTCCAGTATCGAAAACTAATTAAAATAATACACTGAGACGGCCAAATAATCAGTTAGATGAATTGAGGAGCTAATTTTAGTTCCGCGTTAACTTTAGACCGGTTATTTGGATCGTATGCCAATAGAGTGGCCTACGATATAGGTAGATATATTTAAGAGAATCATAAGTTTTTCATAGAGCAAAGGATTCATATGCTTTTGTCGCTGGCGTCTTTTATATTTTTTGATATTTCTTTGACAAAAACCTTGGTCAGTTCAACGCCTCCAAAACCCAGTCTTGCTCCCTGTCACTCACAAAAACCCTGCATCACTAAACTTATTCCATCCATAGGAACGGCCAAACCCTACAAAACAAAGAAACGTTCGGTCTTGTTGGCACCGCTTTCGATCATGATCTCAGCTGGCACAAACACATTACTTTAGTAGCCACATCGGTAGCTAAAAAGCTTGGTTTTCTCTTTCGAGCCAGAAAATCCTTTTCCCCTTCTAACTAAGACACCCTTCATGTTTCCCAAATAATACCCAACGTAGAGTACTGTTCCCACATCTGGGGAGCGACATCACCTTCGCCACTTAGCATCCTTGATTTTGTCTAAAAGAGAGCCATTCGACTCATCAGTGACCCAGTCCTTACAAGAAAACTTTGTTCTCTGGCTCATCGCCGCGCTGTTGGGGATTTGTCCCTTTTCAGCTGATATTTCCACGAACTTTGCTCGGAAGAACTAGCTGCTATCGTTCCCCCCTTGACTGTTCCTAACATACCATCCCACTTTCCTAGCTCATTCATACCTAGAGTCTCCAGATTATTTACTAAATTGCCTACAGATGTCCCACCCCCCCCCCCCCCCCCAATCTCCAATCCTTTAAATCCCGTGTCAATAGATTACATTTTCCTTCTCTTCAGCGCCCACGGTACGTTAGTAGTTGGAAAAATGCCGAAAACCTTAAAGAACAGCAACCCAGTCCTTAAGGTACAATTATTACATTTTAAAACTATGATCTGTTACATTTTCAAATATAATAAATTACAATATAACATAAATTAAAATTTTCATAACCTATGTTTCGGTTTTCTCGGCCGATTGGCACAATAGTAGGTTTAATCCAAGAGCTAAGTCATTGTAGTTTCAAAACACATTACTACTCCAGTAGCTTTCAACTTTTCGCCGGCTCCTAACACTTTCGAAATCGGGCTTTTTTTTGTTTTATTTTTAACTTTCCACACGGAACAAAATGTCAAGATATTCAATTGGCTAGTAGTGCAAACTCGGTCCGTGAAACACAACATCGCAAAATTATTTTAAACTTCGGCTAAATCAACAAAACTGAAGCTACTCACAACATAATACTTTATATCGTGTTTTGTTTTTGTTTAATAAAACATAATTCAGTTTTCGTCTCGGTAACTTACAGTAAACATGCCTCTTCTGCCCTCAAATTACACACCAAGAATCGCCAAGTCGCCATTTTTGGAACCCTATCCATCTCTCTATGGATTATCTAACAGTTTATACGACTATCCCTTATCACCATATAC